>JARDYJ010000001.1:22609636-22937136 GCA_029215755.1 Spea hammondii | reverse complement strand
GTTAACTTTTAAAAGCAACATATCTAAAATAATTCTAAATCATTGCTGAGCATTTACTAGAACAGAGAAGTTGATCGATTAAAACAAAGAAGCAAACTTGGTATTCTCAAAGGGAAAAGGGTGGAAATGTATAAAATGATAGAGAACAAAGTTGGTTACAAAACAGGGAAGAAAGGGGGTTAAGTAGAAAGAAGAAAACACTGCTCAGTAACTCACATAGTGACTGCCTGGGTAGTACTGGGTGTTTACGCATGCACAGACATAGGGAACATGCCCTAAACATCTACGAGTGTTTCCCTCTTATGGCTGCGTCCATAAATATACCCAGTGGTACCCCATCATTGCAATTGAGTACCCCTATGCTTGTATATGGCCCCCAAATCCATGATTCCTGGGGACGCACTGCGTACAGGGGGACCCAGTTTCCAGCAGTCATGTCCCTCAACCATCCGCACCACCGGACAGCTGCTATTATCCTGCCTTTATACTAGATATTAATGTATTGCACACAAACTAATTCCGGGGTCATGTCATGGTTGGTTTCTTATCACATTCATTTAACACTTGTGATTAGGTGATGATTTTTTCTTCAACTTACTACGTGTTTCCATTTTGGAATTAAGATACCACAGACATGGTCTTTTAGCTCGAGGAAAGGGTTCGTTTTATAGAGTGTGATAAAACACGCATAGACCGAGTTCTGCCCTCGCCGGCTACAAAATGTGTGATTGAAATAGAAACACATTGGAAACTGGAGCAAATCCACAGAACTAAAACGAAGAAACTCCGAGAATGAAGCGTAAATGCTAGATATTGTCGTGTGAGTTGGAACGGAAGCGGAATGTCGTTCCCTACTTGTTTTCTTCTAGTGGTATCTTGATGGCCAAAATGGAATCACAACAAATTGCTTCCTCTGTAACACTGATACTGGCTTAGCATTTAATCTCCTTTTTTCTCAATTCTGATTGTATTATGTTGGTATTATAAGCAGGCAGCATAAGAGGCAGAGGGCGAGGTGCAGCTGGAAACAGAGCCCCGGGTCCCAGGGGTACCTACCTGGGGGGATATTCGGCAGGCCGTGGCATATATAGCAGATATCATGAAGGGAAGGGTAAACAGCAAGAAAAAGGCTTTGAACTTGTACCCAACCTGGAATTATCAGCAGTCAACTCAGTTGCTCTTAAACACGGTACAGGTTAGTCCTAACATTTGATTTTAAAATGTATCCCTATCTTAGTTTTTCAAGGTTAAGTTCAAGGGCAATGCAAGGTATGATTCACGTCTGAAGGCAGTCTTAGCACCTTGATAAGTACCTTCATTGTGACTGGCCCACTTATACCTAATAGAACCATAATTCAGTTCTCCTATACATTATATTTTAATTCTTTATTATAACAAGTAAGGAAAAAACATGTTTTCAGAAATATGGAAAAGGTATAGTTTTGCTATCGGTGGAATCCTTTGCGTTCAAGCAGTCAACGCTATCCTTAGAAGCCAATCAAACGAGGTGTTTATCAAGGTTTTTGAATCATACCTTGCCTGGTGTACACATTTTCTTCATTAACGTCTTTCTTCATGTTTTATTTTTTACTGGACTCCTAAAAACTTGGATGGTGCCAACATCTGGCATTTTGAGTTTTTCTTAGAAATACACAAAATATTTAATCTAAGGCCAAATTGAAACTGTAAGTAACAACAGGATACATATTAGGGTACCGTCTGCTTGATATTTAATTAAGTAGAACACACAAAATGCACTCTAATATTATACGGGACACATTTTTCTCTGCCCTGCTTACCACTTACATCCAAATAGTATCCCCTGGGTTCACTTCTTGCTGTTTATCAATTTTTGGAGAGGATAGAAGGCGTAACTAAACCCGGCGGAGTGAATGTCAAATGTTTGTAAAATACGGGGAGTCTGTGAACAAAGCCCAGAGTTGGCCAGAGGGTAGTCATCACCTCCGTTTCTCCCAGACCATGTGGGGTCACTTAGTGCTACTGAGGTCAATAAAAAGCTTACTGACAGGAACTCTGTCGCATTTACTCAGAGATGCGTCTCCAATGGGGATAAATCAGGCCTGAGGTTGGTAGAGCTTTCCAAAACTCGTTAGTTAGAGCTAAGTTAGATCTTAGATGGGGGCATCTGCATCTAAAGTGCGTTTGACTCTGAAAGCAGTGAAAGAAGGTCTAATTTGACAGAGCGTTTTACTTTCTCTTACGTTGAGGCTCAATTAATCTTGGGTAAGACCCCAAGTTGCTCATAAACTCGTATTGGCCTTACCAAGGGTCCACCTGCAGCAGAGGGATCCCACTCTCTTCAGAACTTGAAGAACTTAAAGATACTCAAAATTCTAATTTTGTTAACCTAAAGATTATCGCGTCTCAAGCTAACCCTGGGCTTTGTGAATGGGCCGACACCATTTAAATAGCACTGTTACCGTATGCTAACCTCCAGCCTCTCTTGTATTCTCTTACAGCCACTGGCATTGGACCCTGGTTTACAATTACGCCTTTTAAACCTTGTGAATATTAAATCACACCACGACCAATACATTATACCATCTCTGGTATTCCTAGTACCTCTGGTATTCATTTTTTAAATACATAATACACTTAATCTGAATATGTTTACTGCCAGATGGAACTGCAACCTAAATCAATCAATCCAGAGATTTCATACCTCTCCTAAAAATCTAAATAGGAACCTGAGATTTTATTTCAATCAGCCTGTCTCATTTGATTCACTTTGCCAAATCATTTATCGATGTCTTCTTGTCTGCTAAGACTAACAATGTGAGACTGGTGAGAAATCATGATGATTTTTAAACTTCATCAGTTATAAGTATTTAAAGGAGGGATATTGCTAAAGATGCTCTATTGACATATTAATAATGTGCATACGTGTAAATATTTCAACCATGACATACGTTCAGCTAGCGGTTTCAAGGTGCATGGGCTTAAAACCTTACAACCTTTCCAAGAGCATTCCAAGGACTGTTTGATATTGATTCATTTTCGGTATGTTCCCTCTTCCATAGAGAAAGCGAGGGAACACAGTAATGCTTATAAGATCATGGTCCTCTGTCTTAAGTGGCAAAGTACACAGAAAAGACTGTATGTTTTAATAGATCTGCTGCTGGTAAAGAGCATTTGACTGATGTCCTCCTCTATGTTTCAGTGGCAATCCCTACCATTGGAACCCAGTACTCCATGTTCCAGGCTGCATCAGCTGCAAAGCTCATCGAAGAGGGAAAAATCCACGGGATGGAGCACATGATTAACCCTCTAGCTGTCCAAGCCGATCCAGTGAGCGCTGCTGCAGCGGCCGTCATGCCGTCTGTTTCCACCCCCCCACCATTTCAGGTGAATTAAACCTACTGATGCGTGATATCATCACCTACCCAGCATGACCTAAGGGACTTAGAAACACGAAAGTCAGTCCATTTAGGAGAGTCAGGGAGAATCAGCAATTTATGTAATAAATATATCCCTTGGCTCCCATATAGATCTCTATACACATATAGCCATAGCTACTCGCGTTTCAGTCACAGTCCTGTGACTTTCATGTCAGCAGTACACACAATGTGTGAAATTTAAGTTCCTTCATTTTTGTACTTTTTTAACTACACTGTAAATGTCTCAAGATCCAGCAGTCGGGTCGCCAAACATAGAAAGACCCATTGAAAAAAATATATCTTTTTCTTGAGCAAAAAATACAGTAATGTAAGTTAGCACTGGCAAAAAGTGTGGTTTTATCAAATTTAATTCCAATAAATTCCCTTTATCTGGAGGCCGCCATTGTGTCAGTCACGTGATGTTTTAGGTGACTTTCACTGAGCTGATTCTTTGTGGGAACAATAATGAAGTCCACTCCTCCATAGACTCTCATCAATCAGAGTATCCAGCTGGGTAATTAACAATGAGCCATTCTATTTTTACCAAAGGTAATATGATAAAGACTCAGGTAGAGTGGCTAGAACACATAAAAATGGCCGAAAAAAACACCTTTTTAATCAGATAGTAGGGGTGAATCCAAAAATGGTGGGAGATCCCCTTTTAGGCCATGGAGGTGACCCACTTGTGCGCTCATATTCCTCATTCTGTCTTACCTTGTGTTGTAGGGACGACCGATAACTCCTGTGTATACCATGGCCCCGAACATGCAAAGGATTCCCACCACCGGGATTTACGGCGCCAGCTACGTTCCCATCGCAGCGCCTGCCACAGCTACCTTAGCTACACTACAGAAGAATGCAGCGGCCGCCATGTACGGAGGATATGCTGGATATATACCTCAGGCCTTCCCTGCAGCCATCCAGGTCCCGCTGCACGACATCTATCAAACATACTAACTGTGGAGAGAAAAAACATGACAACAAAGGAACTCAAATATTTATGAAGAAAAAAAAAACCTAGAAAATATTCTTAAAAGAATATTTTACACATGTGAAGATTTTTTTTATCTTTCATATTTTTTCCATAAACCTTTAAGGTGGTTTTTAAGGTTGATACATATATATATATATATCTATGTTCATACATTTCCAATTTTTTTTTTTC
Source organism: Spea hammondii (assembly GCA_029215755.1). NCBI lineage: Eukaryota > Metazoa > Chordata > Amphibia > Anura > Pelobatidae > Spea > Spea hammondii. Next base: position 22,932,573 of record JARDYJ010000001.1, on the reverse strand, counting down.
CTTTGGTTTTTTGACCATATAGAGTTAGATTATGTGGTTTGGTTGTTTAGTAGTTTTTCCCCCCACTATATTAGCAACATTACTGGTATGAAGGTGTGTTTTTTTAATTTTATATAGCGTGTCCTGCACCCTAGAGATTTATATACTGTAGCCCATATTAGTGAAAAGTGCACAAACAGGCTTAGAACCGGTGTAAAGAACAGAGTATATGTCATATTTAAGAAAAAAGGTAGTATGCTAAGTTTTTTTTGAAGGTACCTTATTTATAAAGTTATACTGGAACTTCCTGGGGATAACTAAAAACAAATCTGCTGGGTTTCAAAAAAAGAACACTTTATCCCTCAGCAATGTGTACAGATAAAGTCTAAAATATATATATACACATCTATATATGTATGAAGCCTTACTACCAGTGCCAAGAGGTGAGCAATATTTTTAAAGGGCTTTTGCGTCGTCATATATCACACAGCTCCAGTATAGGTTAAGACCAGTGGGGTTGATATAGAGATAATATAATGTATTGCTATATATATATATATATATATATATATATAATATATATATATATATATATGCAATGTGGTGCTCACCATTCTCAGAGTCTTACATTCCCTCCTTGAGCTCCCTGTTTGCTGGTACATGGAGATTTATAGGAAGAATATTTACCCCTTAAGCTAATGCAGTTCCCCCATAAGGCCAGTAACCGTGCAAATTATGTTATTTCAGTTTTAGGCAGTTTTTTATTATTTTTTCTTCACCTCTGACCCCTGCAAGTGTCGATCTTGGGGCACTTTACTCCATAGCACAGTGTAAGTACCCCGGCAGGGGCAGTACATATAGATATTATGGATTGTTATGGATTCTACAGGTCCCCACAGAAGTAAGAGTCTGGCATTTAACCCGCTGGGTGCTGGATTTAACAGGATTCTTTGGGAATATTGGAATATTTCATTTTGAGGATTTCATTTATTTTTTTTTAACAACCTGCTGATGCTTAACGTCCTCGTGGCTGTTAAAGATGTAATCTCCCTCTGTTTGTATTTGATAAAAATGCTGCTTGGTAAATAAGCTTTACGCAGAGAATGCAAGAAATACATGTTTCCGACATTTTCTTATGTTTTGTATTGAGTAACTGGAATGGCAAATACCAGGGGGGCTGGAAATCTCCTTAATTATCCTCAGCAGGGGCAGTAAGAATCAGAGGGTATAAGCGGCTGCGCTGCCCCCATTAGCCTTTTAGTGTTTCTTAAATCAGTCCAAGGGAAATGAAAGATATATTTCAGGAAAAGCTGATATGGCTCTAGCCAATCTGGATAAGGGGCTGATTTATAAACATGTTGCATGAAAACGGGGGGGGGCGATTGTCCAAAACAGCCGTCGTGCCAATGTATAGATTTATGACCAAATTGCATCGGTGCGTTCCAGGCTACCGAGATAAAATTCAATGACCACTCCGCTGTGTTAATTTTACCAAAGCTTGGGAGATTGTAATACTTAATGTTTTCTTTGCCAGAATGTTGTTGTTTTTTTTCAGAAATGTTTTTAAAACCTAAAATGTGCCGGATGCCACGGGCAAAGTGCGGCATTTTTGTCAACTTTGTGTCTTTCATACTGTCGATGAGTTAACCCTATGGGGAAAAGCGGCAATAAGATGTGCGGAGCGATGCCTCGCATCCTCTTTTATTTGGTAGTGAGAAATCTATCAGTTTGTAAATATTTCTTTTATAGTTTATCTCAGAAATCATGCAAAGGCCTGCCACAGAGGCAGTGCCAATTTATTTCAATGTTTTAAAAAATATATAAGTTTATGTTAGTGAATAAAGATATTATTGTTGCAGTGTTTTGTGGCCTGTTTAAAGGCTTTTAGAACAATGTTTGAACATTTTAAGTGAATGCACCATTTTTTCATTATCGGTGTCTCTCTTGTCTTATTGTGCCATAATACTGTAGCTATAGACTGGATATATATATATATATATATATACTATAGGTGAACCTTTTCCTGGTTTTATTTATTTTCTCCAGATACTACATGGTGTTTAGATTTTTTTAAAGGGCATTAGCTCGTTATCGTGTTTCATGTGTATTTTGCTGTAGTACATCTCCATTTACAGGTTGACTTTACCTTTTAATGCAGAGGTGTTGAACTCGAGTCCTTGATGATCACAAAAGGATTTCATGATGCGCAAAAAAAACCTCTGCTTTAACCTCGTATTAGTCAACGTTAAGAAATAATATCTAGTGGTTACTGGAAGGAATATTTCCCATATTCCTGCTAGATGGGATTATCTCTGAATGTGCAATACAGCTGCTGCTAAGGGCTGATATTTTTGCAGCGATTTATAATACAGCGTTAATGAGGGAGTCGGCGATCAGAACCACATGCATTAAATACTAAATCGTAAATTCTATGACATTATTGATGGATCATGTGGCACAATCATAAGATAAAAAGAGATGGTGTAATATTTACCGCTGAATACAAGTGGGAATGACCAGAAAGTCTCTTCCCTATACACGGATGCCTTATTTTTTCCCGTAAACTGGACCTGTCATGTTAACAGTCTTTAGGTTCATTAACCCCTTAAGGACAATGGGCAGTACCTAAACCCATTGAAAACAATGCATTTTGTCATTAAGGGGTTAAATCTATAGCAAAAGTACCTAAAGTCTTCCTTTTTGTTTTCCATACAATGTAATACAGTAATTGTTCCTGAGAGGAGCTGAATTTAGCAACCTGGGATGTAAAAAACATACTTCCCTATGTTGAGCTCTCATCTTTACTCCGTGGTCCTTCTCCTAAGTCTGCTCAGGTAGCTGCTTTCCTTTGGATACATTCACATATTTTTAATATATATATAAAATTTTCATTTTGGCATTTTGGTCATTCCATCTTATTCTGCAATAGTTTGCAGTCTTGGGCAGATTTGGTCCATGCAATTTTTTTATTTGCTCTTAAACCATTTCATACACACCAATGAGGTAAGTTTTATTAACTTGAAATATGAGCTTTTTAAAAAAAAATAAATAAATAAAAAAGCTTAAGAACAAAACAGGCAAAAAAAGAACTGGGGTGGTAAAATGTGCCTTATTTCTATTTTTTAAATGCTGAGCCTTTGTTTCTTTAAGAGCTTTACAACTTTTGAAAGTTGTCAAAGTTTGCTGTAAGCTTATTTCTGTATTTGCAATATATATTTTAGCCTTTAGTAAGAAAAATAAAGCATTCTTTGAAGCCCTTTATCTTGTCATTTTTAAGAATGTGTGTATGCCACATGTAAAACCAATTGTGTGTTAAAGCTTGTTGAAAGAAGGATTTGAACCAGACCAGACCTGGACGGATGATCCAGACCATGCCAGGTGTGCATATGTCATTAAGAAACTTAATAAAGGTATATTTTGTCAGATAAGGACCACTCGCTAATTTAGTCTTCCCATGTTTTTTTAAGGAAAGAAATGTTTGAATCCATTCTTACTATAAAAAAACCCAGCACGTTTTAAACCAGGGTGGAAGGGCACATCCACGGCTAGTATTGCTAACACTCGGGCATTCTGTCCTGGAAAAAATAAAGTCGTATACATTATCCTATAGCCCTATTGTTTACATCCAGGGGAGGTTACAAATGAAGCAAAGAGGCCCCCCGGCCCCTAACTCCCTTGAAACTAACACACTAACACTTTTAACACCCACACTATAACACGTACGCACTTAAATTATGAGGAACCTGTGCCTGACTTCAGTGCAGCTTGTATAATGTGTGAGATGCCATGCTACTACCGTGGGGTCACATTGCGTTACATTACCCCATTGATCATTGTACCCAGACCAGCCTACCCAGTTATACGGGACTCTTGGGCTTGTGCAGTGATATAATGTGTTCAACTGGTTTAAAAAAGTTTTGGTCCAGTCGCAGCAAAGTTGCCAATGGTTTGCTAATATGTATGAGATAGATACAGTCACACATGGGGTTGGTTCTCCTTGCTGTATGCTGCCACATGTTCTACATTAGTGAAGACAGCTTTGCTTAGGTATTTGCTAACAGATTAGGGGTTCTAATGCCTACGTTGGTCATACCTTGGGTATATCATTTTCTCACAACCAAATGCGGTTACTTTTGCATTATGAGCTGTGGTTAGCTTTGTCAAGGGGTTGGGTTTTCCTAAGACATCTTTTGGGACTATCTCCTATTGATAGCTATTTAAAAAGCTAAGGCATTTAGTACAATGTTCTGTTACAAAATGTTATTGAAACATTTTATTTAATTTTTCCACTTTTTCTGTCAGTACAATTCCACAAATCTTATCCTTTGTCCCCCATCCTTCACCTGTTCCTTGATCTAATTTCCAAAAGACTCCCTGACTATTAGCCTAACTGCATTAATAGCAAGGGTAGCTGTGATTAGACTCTGGCAGTATATATAATAAGGTAAGTCACTGGTCCTGGATTTACCTCTTTATGACCCAGAAAATGGTGGGCCAGTAGCCATGTTAGGCTGCATTCAACAAGGACGGGACCGGGCAGCCTCTGGACAAATGAAAACCCGCTGATTTCCGCACTTAGAAGCACCCGGGAATGCGAAGGCGCGTAGGAGCTCGGTTTACACTACGGTATAGAGTTGTGCTTATGTTGTACATTTGTGTGTTGTGGGGATGACCCATGGAAGGAAGGCACTTCTTTAAGATGAAAGCTGTATATTTCCTAGAAAGCTGATACAACTTCTGAGGGTTCATAACTCTCAGCCATTTAAAGGGTTTTCCTATCTTGCTCTCCTCCTTGTTCTGCCTCTTTCAATCTTTTTTCATCTCCTTTTTCTCTTCTCTTCCCACCTTACTCCTTGTTCTGTCTTAATTTTCTCTCTCATTTCTCTCAACTCTTTCTCTCTTTTCCCTCATATCTTTCTACACTTTCCTGAATAGAAATAAAATGCAATTTAAATCAATCATCTCCTTGGCTGTAAATAAAGATAAGTCAAAGGCATTTGTCCCCAAAAAGCAAGTCTTATCTTTCATTGTTTTCATTGTACTTAACTTTATCTGGATCTTGTGATAAGTTAATCATTAAGGTGTTTATTCAAAACTCCACCTTCGAAACTTAGTTTTAAAATGTTTTTTCAATGACCTTGCACAGCCATGACTAGGTTCAGTGTTGCCATGAACCCACAAGTTCTATATCAGTGCCATGATTTGTAGGCATGCTATTTACATCTGTAATACAACACAAAGCCACCAATAAATTACCTTCAAGACTTGCGACGTATTTAGTAGTGTTAGACGCAAACACAATCGAGCATGCATCAGGTGACTGAAATATATGATGGTGACAAGTCTATTTATTACATAGGGACCAAAGAGCACATAACCTATCTTTCATTAACAGATTGCATTCAAAGTACGGCATAGTTGCCACATTTTTGGAGGAATGTTAATTGGCCACAGTTTGTGATACTTTTATTGGACCAAAATAATCATTTATTAACAGGGGTCACACGAAAGTGCGCTATAAATTCAAACACCACCCTCTAATGTGCTGAACATAGCTGATGTTAGCGTGGCTAATTGGCCCAGCTAATTGAGATGTTGCCTAATATTTCTAGAATGCTGTAAATATTTTGTGCTTTGTTTTCTTGGCCAGTTTTATGAACCAACCTTAAAAATGCATTTTTTTTGTTTTCAAATTTAGTTGCAATGCAATAAAATACATTTTATAATGTATAGACAGCGGAAGAAAAGCTAAATGAACCCTTTGGAATTAGCTAGTTGCATTAATTGTATATAAAATGTGATCTGATCTACATCTAAGTTACACGTATATACAAACACAACGTGCTTAAGCTATTAAACATACTCAGTGCTGGTGGAAAAACTAAGTGAACGCTTGGATTTAATAACTTGGCAATAACCTCAAACGAGCGCTTCCAGTAGCTGCGGATCAGACCTGTACCGGGTGAATTTTAGACCATTCTTCCTTAATTACTGCTTAAGTTCAGCCATGTACCTAGTCTGTCTGGAGTGATCGGCTTTTTCAAGATCATTCCACGGCATCTTTAATGGATTAAGGTCTTGGGTCTGACTTGGCCACTCCGAAAGGCGGATTCTTTTTGTTTAAACCTGACTCCAATTAGCTTTTGTTGAAGTCATTAGTCTAGGAGGGGTTCACATACTTTTTGTTTCCAATCCACACTGTTAATGTTTGAATGATGTATTCAGTATGGATATGCACATGCACTATACTCACTGCCGGCTAGGTCTAACGCTGACTTATGCAAGAGTTCCGTAGTGCATGCGCAGGAAGCTGTCCCATTCATTTAAAAGGGAGAGCTTTCCTCCAAGTGATTGGCTCCTTCAAGGAGCCAGAACTGGACGATAGAGGGGCGCAGGCCACTAAGCACTGCCATTAGCCTACTTTCCAGCATTTCAGAGGCCAAAGAGGAATACTTTTTTTGTTTTCACTGCTTTGACATGCCCAACAAGGCTTTTATATAAAGAGAGACATAAAACATAGGAAACACAGCTATGGCATTTCACACAAATTCCGACCAACAATAAATAAGGTGTAACTCACTTTCCAGACCATACCCGCATAGTTTTAGCAAATTGTGCAGGGCCTTTAGAGCCAGACTCCACTCACAACATGCAGTTCCTCTTTAAAACTGTTATTACAAATATAATAGTTTAAATCATGTGATTTAGTGAAGTAGATACAACAGAAAATAACAAAGGTCATTTTTATGTTAATAGTGAAGTGGTAAAAAGTTAGAAACATGATTAATATGTTACAAGCCTTATGACTGGTCATAACCTGGAACACAATAGTTCCTCTTTAACTTTTAAATGAGAAGAACCTTTGAATAAAGTAGTTTTCTCTGTGATTAGCATTCACAAAAAACCTGCTTTTATCACATTTTGTTCCAATAAACATCCCTTATCTGCAGACCTGGTGGATGACATTGTTGTCAGTCGTGTGATACACTATGTGGACAAAAGTATTGGGACACCTGACCGTAACACCAACAGGGACTTTGATGACATCACATTCTAAATACACAAACATTAATATGTAGTTGGTCTTCCCTTTTCAGCTATAATAGTTTCAACTCTTCTTGGAAGGCTTTCCACAAGATGGAGTGTTTCTGTGGGAGTTTTGCTATTCATCCAGTAGAACATTTTTTAGGTTAGGCATTGATGTTGGATGAAATGCCCTGCTCCATTCCAGTTCATCCACAAGGTGTTCAATTAGGTTGAGGTCAGGGCTCTGTGCAGGCCCGTCAATTTTTTGCACACCAAACTCATCTAACCATGTCTTTACAGACCATGCTTTGTGCTACGGGGCAGTCATACTGGAATAGAAAAGTTGGAAGCATAGCATTGTCCAAAATATCTTGGTATGCTGAAGCATTAAGATTTCCCTTTACTGGAAGTAAAGGACCCAACCCCTGAAAAACAGTCCCATACCATTATCCCTCCTCCACCACAATGCAGTCAGGCAGGTAACGTTCTTCTGGCACCTATGTAACCCAGACTCGCCCATCAGACTGCCAAATAAAGAAGCGTGATCCATCACTCAACAAAACATATTTCCAGTGCTCCAGAGTCCAGTGGCAGCGTGCTTTACGCCACTCGATCTGATGCTTGGCTTGCATGCAGTTGCTTGGCCATGGAAACCCATTCCATGAAACTCCCGCCGCACAGTTTTTGTGCTGATATTAATGTCGGTGGAACTTTGGAACTCCTCAGCTGTGGAATCAGCAGAGTGTTGGCGACTTTCACGCACCATATGCCTCAGCACTCAGTGCCTATATGCATATATGCAAAATAAACTGTATCTGCCTGTGTGATGTATGTAGGTGTGAGTGTGTATTTGTGTGAGTGTATGTGTGTATGCATGTAAGTGAGTGTGAGTATATGTTTATGCGTGTTGTTTTTTTTTGTATGAGAGGTTAAAACAACACTGCACTATACTAGAGGTAGCACAAAGTCTGCAAGTTGGTTTCATGCAGAAAATTGGGCACTCAGACCCCAAAATAATTCCCAACAATTGTCTAGTAGGTTTGACCAAGATAACAGAGCTAGAATAGATACTTATGGCTAATATGCAGCTGCCTGAACACATCATATCATACAAAAGTCACAAGGAAACAGCACAATATTTTCAAACAATTATTTTTATTCCGTGAGGTTAACATTGATGGTAGTTGCCTTTAACTATGTATTTTTTTCTATTATTTATCTATTGAACTTTGATAGCATTTGCATTAGACAGCTGTCATTGTTTAATACTTTGGAGAGATTAAGGCTTAGTTTTTACAGCCGGTTTGAAGTTTTACAATTTTATTTTTAAACAACTTGTGCCGAGATCAGCATGTCCACGGCACACTGCCTGAGAAAAAAAACCCAAGACACTGGTTACTGTTTGCAAATTACTATATAACAAGCAATAATGTTTTGTGAGCGGCAATTTCGTTTTAACAGCAAATTTAGCAGGTTTCCACCCCAACAACCCCCAAAATTAACCCACCCACAAAGTGCAATTATATTTAAAAAAAAATAAAAAGCCTTGAAGGATCTTTATATAATCTAAACCTGCTACACTCAGCAAACTGGTAATGGTTTTATGTTTGTCATTCAATGGAAATAGTTCAGGTAGTTAAAGGATTACTATGTGGCATTCATGAGTTACTGTGAGTTAATGCTTTATGGTCTGGAGCCTTTAGCTGGAGTTGAAACCTTTTACTGGCCAACTATGAGAAGATGTAAAGTCACAAAAGCTTTTTGAAACCTCAGACGTACCTTCATCAGACCAAATCCTAAAATGAAGAACCATCTGAAGTCCCAAAATCGTTTGTGATTTTACATCTTTTTACAGTTGGCCCAATAAAAGGCTTTTATTTTAGCCTTTATTTTTAGCCTTCTTTTAGGCCAACATGTCTATTATGCTTTATTGCCTGGTACTTGCCCACAACGACTTAATTACAGATGCAGTAAATTATTATCATCAGTGTAGAGCCCTGCGCGGGACTGCTTTTTTAATCCCGCTCACGCCAGCTCACGCCCGCTCCCGCTGATTTTTTGACCAATCCCGGCCGCTCCCGCAATGTGGGTGTTCCACTCCCGCCTGCTCCCGCCACATTTGTGGCCAATCCCGCCCGCCACATTTGTGGCCAATCAAGCCCACCTCCTTATCTGAACTGCAGATTTGAACCGCAAGACTGCCCTCGAGTTGCTCCCTCTCTTCTCTTGCTCTGCCCAGGAACAAGGCGGAGTCACGGGAAGTGATGTCATATCACATGACTCCATTTTGTTCCTGGGCGGAGCAAGAGAGGAGACATTGTAAGGGAGCAGCGAGAAGGTAGCCTTGCGGGACTGCGCGGTATTACCGGGACCCGCAGGTACAGTGCCTGAGCGCCCGCTCCTGTCTGAAGCACCAGCAAGACCGCCCGCGCCCGCAACTTTCTTGGCGGGACCCGCCTCCCAATGCAGTCCTCTACATCAGTGTACCAACATTTAAATAAAGGATACGCACAGACGTCAAACCAGTATTGGGATTCATACAGTTGCAAAGTGCAATGGGTTATTATATCATACCCCACACACACACACACACAGTTAAGGTTTCTAAATAGACCTAAGAAGGGTCGCCCCAAGTGGAGGATGGTATGCATGAGATCGTCCGCCCACCATAGTGGAAGAGCCACCTCAGCAAGGTGACCATGAGGGAGCCGCAACGGTGTTCTGTGCTGCGGCTGATTTTAATTCTTCCTCAGCCTGTCAGTGTGTCCTAAAAATGTGGACTGTTCCATAAAAGTCAGGACCCATGGGAGGTATGTTATTGAGTGGCTCTCACTTTAAAAGCACGTGAAACACCATGATTTGTGAGCAATTATTTCCAGTCCCAGAGTCTGTGGCTTTACATGAGGAGAAATACATCATCTGTCCCAGATTCCCACACTGCAGATTACAGTTGAAGAGGAGAAAATTAGCATTTTCCCTCCTTTTCCCATTTTTTTTCTACTTTCTTCCCTCATTCTTAGCCCACTTTGACCCTGTTCCTGGTAACTTGTTTTCCTCCTTTAAAAACTGGATAACTTTCTCTCTGTTATCTGAGTAAAAGTTTTATACCCGTACCTGATGTAAGAAAACAGCATCCTAAAATCTACCTGTATCAAACTGCAGCTCCGCCATTCACATGTCATTCAAACTCCTGCTCATTGTTCTTTGCTGTTCTGCCAAGTTCCGCTTCGCCGGTTAGGTAAACAAAGCAGATGTCAGAATGTTTCAACTTTAAATAATGTAAAGGAACTGCGCTTTTGTGTTACCTGGTTTAACTCTCTTTTACCTGTGTAGGCAGTAAGTGATCTGTACAAGTGTGATAGATACGTAGGTGGTAATTCACACGGCTCGGGTTTGCGGCACATCATTTGATCCCCACATTCACCAAAGCTGCTTGTGAACTGTCACACACTGATGCCCCATGACTACATGGAGAAGCGTTACACAGTACGTGTTTTATCTCGGGACGCAAAACTTCTCTGCAGTATTCGAGTAAGTTTCGCCTGGACTCTCTCAGGGTGACGTCTTGGTCTCTGGGTCAGTTTCTTCTGTCTCTGGGGATCACACGAGGGATTATATATGATCAGCAAAACCTCCACAACTACAGCAGATGACAATACAGGAGCTTTAAAGGGACTCTCCTATCCTCCTTTGTTATTCTCTATTAACGGAATCCAACATTTTAAAATCCAAGCAAAAACATGATGTTTTTGTTCAGAATCTTGTAACCGTGACGTTAGGATAGTACGTCTCCAACGTTCCTTTGCTGGTAACCTCTTTGTTCCTTCTTTTTAATTTGAGAGCTCTGCATCTAAAGAACTACAGAGATTGGCACCGGATCCATGTGAAACAGGTTTCTTTAATGGATTGTTTAAAGAGCTCATTCCACAAATATAATGCAATCTTTGTTTCATAAAAGCTGACGTGTTTAATCCTAACGAAGCATAGAGAGTTGTGAAACTAAGGTGATTTATTGAAGAGCTACATACGGCGAATACTAAAAAACATTTAACAATATAAGTTAGTTTTACTTTACTGAGAGGGTGGTAGATATGTGGAACAGCTTCCCAGCAGATGTCATAGAGGTTCATACAGTAGGTGAATTTAAAAATGCATGGGATACGTATAAAGGTATTCTGAATCGAAGACGGGATTTCCTGATGCTGTCAAGTTCTATGTTTCTAAATGATTTGAACGAGTGGTATATTTACCTTTTGGGCCACCCTAGGCCTGATCTAAAGCAGCTCCCCCAGTCGTCTCCACCTCACGTACACTAAAGGGCGCTGTGCGCAGCCTTCTTAGCATAAAAAGGTCACTTGGGGAGATCAAAGATATTCCTTCAACACCGAGAGGGTGATCTGCCCTCCTGATTTTGTACCGGGGGACTGCCACCCCCTTGAACCTGCTGCCCTAGGCATATGCCACAGCTTGGGACCCCCAGGACACTCAGGCAAGAACGTCAGGGAGACTGCAAATAATTAGTAATACTTAATAATTAGTAATAAGTAATACTTAGTATTTCAATGGACAGAGATCAGTATAAACAGGGTCAGGAAAAAAGGAGAATGTGAGGTTAAAGTAGATAAGATAGGGTAGTAATCATTTCCGTTTAATTTCCCCCTATAGCAGGGGTTTCCAAGTTTTTTCTGCAGTGGGCCACTTCATCAGAATTGTATCCGTGCGCGGGCCGCACTCATTTTTCACTGAGAGAAAATATTGCCTTTAATAAAATATGCAGATTAAAATAAAGTAAATGACACAAAACCTTTACTTTTCCTCTCACTGATTTCTGGGATTTCTGGGCCTACAAATTCAGGATTCTGGATAAGTAAAAATTAAATAATTCTATTTATTTTAGCGATGCACTAAAATGAAAATTCTGGACCAAAACCGAAAATTCAGGGTTCACTTAGCCGAAACTGAAAGTGACCCCCCACACACTTTTAATAAAAGTAAGTTACACACCAAAATTGTACAAAAAAATTATATATTATGATTGTTAACAGCAATCTCAGGCATACCCTGATTCCAGCATGTACTGGTTGGCTGGGCATTGTATTTTTTTGTCCAATTTTAGTGTGTAACCACACTTTTATTAAAAGTAACACACCACAATTGGACAAAAAAAATCAACAATATGACTTGGTATGATAGGAGTGTGATTGCTAACAGCAAACACACTCTTTTTATACCCAGGCAACCAGTGAATGCTGTAACCTAGGCATGATGGGACTGTGATTGCTGTTAGCAGATTGCTATTAGCAATCACACTCCTATCATCCCAAGTCAGCCAATACATGCTGGTACAGGGTGGCTGTAAGTGCAGACCCCATACTGCTGGCAGCATCAATACACAAGAGGGCAGCTAGCCAGGTTTCAGCATGTACTGGCTGACTTGGCATGATAGGAGTTTGATTGCTAACAGCAAACACACTCTTTTTATACCCAGGCAACCAGTAAATGCTGGAACCTAGGCATGATGGGACTGTGATTGCAGCATGTACTGGCTGACTTGGCATGATAGGAGTGTGATTGCTAACAGCAATCATAGTCCCATCATGCCTAGGTTCCAGCACTTACACATCCATGCTATCACACACACACAAATTCATTCATTCACAGATTCATTCACTCAATCAGACATACTCATTCACACAACCTACCCAACCCCCTTAAGAAGAATGTCCACGAATATTCGCCCGAAGAGAAGACGGGAACGGGCGAATATTCGCGGAATACGAAGATTCCCCCCCCCCCCGAAGACGAACACGAAGAGCCCCCTGGTGCCCAAGTCTAGTTTAAACTAGGATATTTGTTTGGTTAATCTGTTTTGGGCTGTATTACCTCACTTTCTACATTATTAGAATTTTTTATCCTGACTACCCTCATTTTGGGAGCATTCACCATTCTTGTGATTAGGATGCCCCCTGCTGGTGGATGTATGGTACAGTTGGATCATTCCCACCTGGTATATTACTTAATGCAAACTAGAAACTTTATTATTACTATTTATTTTTTATTGTTTTATACAGTAACCTCATATTCAGTCATTAAGGCAAGTGGATCTTATACCAAATTCTTAGAAAGTTTGCTTTTCAGGCTGCAATATTTTATTTTTATTAGTGAAAATGTATTTTTTGTCAAACAAATTAGTTTTTCAGAAATTCTGACCGTATACTGTATTGTCCCAAATATAGGCGCACTTTTAAAGATTTAAGGGTGGCAGCCTATAATCAGGTTTAGATATTTTCAATGTCCTCCTACCTTATCTGCAGACCGCTTCAGTGCCCCTGTAACCTTTCACACGGCTGCGCTTCTTCTCTTGTATCTTCTTTCTTCCGTCTTCTGGCTTCCGCTTGTCCCCATGTGTTCAGTTTTTTTTACTCCTGGTGCACTTTTGCAAAAGGGCGGAGCTTCCAGACACACTCCTCCCCCGATTGGAGGAAGAGGCTGTCCACGTGGCTCCGCTCTTTTGCAGAAGTGCCCTCGGAAGTGCCCAATATTGCAGACAGAGAAAGATACATGATTCTGCACCTATGAGTGAATGCAGGGGCGTAATTAGAAGCCTCAGGGCCCGGGTGCGAGGATCCCTGCGACCCTGGATGTTCTGCTACTGAGTGAATGAGTTAGAGAGTGTTAGTGAGAGTGTGAGAGAGCATGAGTGAGTGAGAAAATACTGTTTCAGCTGTCTAGTATTTTTTTTAAATTGTATTTTCTCTAAATTAACATCAAACTTTAGCGGTGTGGCCTATCTTCAGGACAATATGGTATTATGGAAGCTGCTGTCAACAGCAAAAATGTGTGTAGTGTCGGCCACCACAACCCCAGTCTATAACTACAATTCCCAAGAAACTCAGCCAGCAATATGGATGCTGAGTATTATTGTTGATGCAGTCAACAAAAGTTAGTGTTTGGTTTGAGGACTTAGAGTTGCGAATCTACAGTTACCAACTTCTATTCTGATTGCAATCAACTAGTAATGTTGCTTGCTCAACATCATGGAAGCTGCAGTTAGGAAAAGTTTATATTGTGCATGTATGTTCTGCAGTGTTAAAAAAGAAGGTTTTTAGAGGATAGTAAAAAGGGGGCAAAGGCTTGGAACCAAAATAAAACACTTTGTAGTTTTGCAGCAGTTGTAGCTAACATTTGTCACTCAATGTGCTCTTATTACATGTCTCATGATGTTCAGCCGACCAAATGGATGGCTGAGAATCCTGAGGTGTGCATTCCACTGCAGCTGCATAATAATAATATAAAAGCTAACCTTTGGCACTCCAGTTGTTGAGTACTCACTTTCCAATGATGCTTCACAGAGTCATGGGAAATGCAGTCTCAACAGCTGGAGTATTTACTAACCCAAGCTGTAATACATGTTTGAGATATACTACCTTGTGTCTGCAGCATGCAAAAGGTGTCTCAGCTCGGACGGGGACTCTGTGCCTGTGATGGAGCAGCTGCCAGAGTGAAGGGGAGGAGACCAGCTAGAGAGAGAAGAAGAGAGCAGGCCAAACCACTCTGACAGCGGAGGGGTGAACAGAATTAAATAAAACATTTTTGCTCGGACTACTAGGTGTTTTTTGTACTTTCTATGCAGTAGCGTACCTAGCGGGGGGCGGGGGGGGCGGTCCGCACCGGGTGCCGCTGATCAGGGGGGTGCCAACTTGCCGGCACCCCTCCAGAGACGGACAGTAATGTCCGCCGCTGGAGGAGCAGGCTCGCAAGGGAGCGGCATCGGAGGTCTTTAACAGACCTCCGGCTCCCTTGAGTGATTTTAAGCCGGTTCAAGGAATCTGTGGATTGGTATGTGTGGATTGGTATGTGTGGAATCTGTGGATTGGTATGTTTGGAATCTGTGGATTGGTATGTTTGGAATCTGTGGATTGGTATGTGTGGAATCTGTGGATTGGTATGTGTGGATTGGTAAGTGTGGATTGGTAAGTGTGGATTGGTAAATGTGGATTGGTAAATGTGTGAGAGTGATGGGTGTTATGCTGTACCATTTCCAATGTCTTATATAATTATGCTCTAAAGTACATCATAACTCCCATCACTCTATACTGTTCCATACAGTGGCAGAGATGGGAGACAGAGGCCTTGCACCCCCACCGCAGGACTCCTGAAAGATAAGTGAACTTCAAAGGGGGGAGAGGGTAGATAGGGAGAAGGGAGTGAGACGGGGGGGATAGGGGGTAGATAGGGAGAAGGGAGTGAGAAGGGGTAGATAGGGCAGAAGGGGGTGAGAATGGGTAGATAGGGAGAAAGGAGGGTAGCAAGAATATTGAAATAAAGAGTCAGAATGAGAGAGCGAAAATGAATGGATTAATGTGTGGATGAATTGTTTGAATGAGTGAGAGAATTAAATAATTTGTTAGAATGCATCAATGAATATGTGTAAATAATTTGTGTGAAAGAATAAATGATTGTGTGAATGAAAGTGAATTAGTGAGTGACTGTAAAAGTGTTTGTGTTAATCATAGGTGTATAGTTGATTTGTCAAAAAGGCAAAGATGGTATAAGCGGGGTGTTTGTGGGACAAAGATGGCACAGGTAGCGTGTTCATGGGACAAAGATGGCGTACACTCGGCTGTTTGGGAACAATGCTGACTCATGCTGGGCTGTTTGGGGGCAAAGATGGCACGTCCTATGTGTGTGTAATTTGGGTGCTGGTCAGGTTCTATGTAGGCAATGTGGACGCTGTTTTTTTTGGAGGGTTATTAAAGAAAGCACTATTATATGTTCAGTAAATGTTATTTAAACGTATTTATTTTACTTATAAGTTATTAATTTATTTTTTCAGATTTCTTGTTGTTTACAGTTGAAATACAGTTTACAAATTGGTGCAATAAATATTCTTAACATAATTTTGTAGATGTCTTTACATTTGGGGGGGGTGCCAAATACTCTAGGTACGCCCCTGTTTCTATGTCTAGTTGACCTATTCTAGACTGCCTACTGTTTCTCCCTTTCCAGCTGCTGCTGTTCCTCCAGTGGGCACTTGCACTCTCTGGATGCCATGGCTGGGAGTGTCAGTGTGATTAAGAGTAGTAAGTGTGCATCAGTTGGGTAGGGTTACCAAACGTCCTCTTTTCCCCAAATATTTCTGTACAGGCAGGTTTTTAAAGATATGTCTAAATGTCTGTTTTTAAGGACAAGTTGCATTCCCGGAGAGGAGCGCGAGTCCTCTCGCAGGGTCATATTTTGAAGTTCCAGCTCTGAGTGCGATGTCACTTCTGGAGACATCTGAAGGCGTTCCGGCATCAGCATTTAACTGCCAGAGCTCTCAACACCATGGAGAGAAGAGGAGGGACCGATTTTTGACCACATGTGAGAGCTGCATCAGCTACAGTGTCTTTTCTAGTCACCAGTATATGGTAACCCTACAGTTGGACAGTGTGCATGTACTTGGGTGTGTGTATCAGTGACATAAAAAAACTTCCATTTCCATTTCCTGATCCAGTTAGGGGTTCAACTTTTGTTATTTTAATCTGAGATTTACTGGGCCATAAACTAGATGTTGAGAATGATATAGAACCACTGCAAAAGTTATTTGTCTCTTGCAAGGTAAAGCTTGTGTCTTGTACGACTGTGATGTGTAGTGGTGAGCATTCTCACCACTAGGGGTCACTATATGTCACTCTTGATGCCTTAAAAGATGCCACTTTTGCCAAATATAATATTTTTTAAATCACTTAACTACATTTATTACTTTAAATAAATAAGTGTCATATTCTCACCAAGGCCATGTAGACTAAGGCCTAGGGTGGCAGTTCCTAGTGGGTGACTGGCTTCCCTAGTAAGCCGCAGCTCTTGATAGGCCAGTTGGGGAGATTAGAGATCTACATCTATACCAGAGATGCCTGTACAGAAGAAGCCCAAAGGAGGGGAAGGAATGGTAGGAACACCTCGGAACATTAGGACGTTTATTTACATTGCTGGATGTACATAGACACAAATCACAGGTTTGCACGCAAATCCCATTTAGATGACAGTGTATATATTATAAAGGGTTAAAGAGACCAATAAGAGTCCAGCGTATGCATATTCTTTAGCCCCTCAACTATCCTGAAGACCCCATGACCTTTTTTTGGAAAAAAATTCCAACCCAATTTATAGAGAGCTGCTTCAGGTTTTTTTGTTTGCATATTTTGTATTTTTAGATGCAAAACCCTCTGCTACTTGAAAACATATTACTGCATTTGCTCTATTATAAAATGACCCTGATTATAAGAAGACCCCCCAAAAACGCCTGAATATAAGACTACCCTATAGGAAAAACGTTTTACTAGTAAATATGAATTAAAATATAAACTAATTTTTCATATTTAATAAAAATCGATTAAGGAAAATGCATTTCATGTTTTTATTTCCTTTTATTTGCCAAACCTGCACCCCAGTCATGCACATCTGCCCCCCCCAGATATATGCCTTATTCCCTCCTATATAACAATGCATCCCCAGACTTGTCCCCCGTGCTTCAGACTCCCTGGTGTCTAGTGGGGCCAGCCTGTGAACATCTGCGCAATGCGCATAGACAACCTCCGCACCAGGAAGTGCCGGCAGCAGCGGAGGTTTTCTATGCGTGACGTTCACCGGCTGCCTGAGAGGAGAATCCAGGTCCCTGGCAGCGCTGCTGGGGATCTGGATCTTAGTCTTATAGTCAGACCGCTATTTGAGGTCTGATTATAAGATGACCTTGCATATAAGAAGAGGGGCATTCTTCAGAGGATTTGCTCTGAAAAAAACCTCTTATATTCAAGCAAATATGGTAATAACAGTTGAAAAACATCATAGTGAATCTAGAGAGAGCTCATCATTAATATATGTGATGTTATATATGATATCATATTGTTCACTAGTTATGTTACATGACTCAACTAACAGTCATAGAATAAAACCCTTTGGATGTTGAACCAGCTCTTCATAGGCAACATTTCCACATAATTCCCTGTGTTTTCTTACACTAAATCTATATCTGAAGGCGGAATCTGTTATCCTTCTTTCTCTTCATTTCTCTTTGAAAGACAAGTTAAACCAACTTTAAATTTGTACCATTTCCCTTATTTATTAATCACAATATTGTCTTACTGCCCTAATTATCATTTAAAATATTTATCACTCGGCGTTCATGGTATAATCTGAGCTTCCCTCCTGGCGTGTGGTGTTAGCGCACATTGTTATTATATTAGGTTACATGGAGAACAAAGATCCTCAGAAACGACTGACCAGGATTATGTCCAGTGGCTTAGACTGGAATCATGGGATTTAAGTAACACAGATTTACACACACACTGGTAACATTTTCCTGGTTGAAACTTATTTATCTACTATGTTTTCTTTACGTTGTCAATAAAAATGAAAATGCTGTTTGCTGATAAAAATAAATACTCTATTTTTTATTTATATACACTAGCTCCACCATGTTCTGCAGAGCATAAAACATAACACGTAGTACATCACTTAATAGCTTGGATTTACACAAACATATTATGGAAGAGGTGAAAATAAAAACTTTTGAGGTGGACCACAAGCAGCAGTGTATTTTGTACTAGGCGTAGGGTAGCAGCTTTTCTGCGACAATAACGGGGTAGATCATTCTATTAGGCAATCAGCATATCTGGGAACTTTCCAGGGTAAGCGATCCAGAATTCTCCCTCTTCTGCATGAACGGGCTTCATAAAGAGAAGTAGGCATGGAGTGGTGGTAACAAACCCTGTTCCCCTGGCCAAACAAAAATAAACCCAGAGTTCCCAGAAATGGCAATGAGGTTCCCTAGAGCACTGCTGCTCAACAGATGCCAGGTGCTACACATCTAGGTAGAGCGCGATGAGATGATATTATATCCAGGCATGGGTACATTGGCTACAGAGGTGAGCCTTTGGGTCAGGACTTGGGCAGCACTCAAGCTACATTTCTGCAAACAACTATATCCCAGTGTATTTTTTTTAAAATAAATTATTATTCCGTAAACACATAGAAGGACTAAAGAAAAGAAGCAATCCCAACCTGTTTGTAGGATTTACCTAACTTTTTCTCTCTATTAAGTTTTTCTCTCTCCTATTGCTAAATTACTTTCTGCTGATGATTGGAAAAACTGCCTGAACCAATGCTGAGATAAGATCAAGGGATAGAATTTATGGACAGGAAATATATTTGATATGGTTAGTCTGGCTCTAATATCTCATTTTCCATTTCATAAAACTAAATATCTCCACAAAACACAGATTGACAATAACAAAAAGCACAAACTAAAAGCAAAATTTTGTCAGTTATAGACATATACAGGTATCGAATGCAAACATCAAGATCTGGAAGCATAATGATGCATCAAATTGTGGAGAAAGATGCTCACACGGCCTTTCCAATAATTAAAATGCTCATAAAGAACACCATGCTGAAAAAGACCCACATGAAGAACCTATCCATCACTTTTGCAACCTTTTTCCACTCAATTCCTTTAGCACTTATTGCCTTCTGCTCCCTGTACCAATTGGTGATGTATTCAATGTTGCTGACCAGGACTTTATAGTGTATGCAGTGGAGACAGTGTGGACGCTCTGGAATTTCACACTGTAGACCAAAATTTCCAGCAACTTGGTTATTGAGCTTTTTATGAATGTCAAAGTCACAGACAAAATTTTCAGTTTCTGAGAGAGGACAGTTGAAGGTCTCGTAGAAGCCTTGCTCTTTGTCATAGTCATCATAGGAATGGACGCTGTCATTTGATTTGGTGTCGGAATCATTCTGAGAGCTGGTACAGTTCTCACCCACATCATAAACAAAAAATATCTTTGACATGTAGTTTAGAATCACAACCCTAGCCCATCGAGGAATAGGCTTGGCTTCCGCTCCACAGAGGTGAATGTTCATGATAATTATTGTTAGTGCGGTGGAGGCTGTTATCATTGTCATGGTCGCTATGTAATATTTACCTAAAAATAAAATGAATAGAACAATGGGTATTCAGATAACCATTACTCAAATAGATCAATATGGTTTGTTTAAACCAAATTGAAAAACAGTAGGAACTTGTTATTGAATATCTAACATGCAAAAGAAATGCCTGCTCTCTTACCTATCAGTGGCACACTCTCAGAAGGAGGCATGCTTTCTGCAACCATTAACTGGAATACAGTTAAGGCCAGGAGAACGGTTACACCCAGGGACACCTTTTCACCTGAATCTGCTGGGAGATAGAATCCTAGAGGAGCCAGAAAGGATATCATCAAACATGGAATTAGCAGGTTAAATATGTAGAAGGAAGATCTCCTCTTCAATATCAATGTGAAAGTGACATCTGGATAAGGCTCAGAGCAGCAGCCATAAGTAATGATGTTCTTCACCGCTGGCATGCCTTGCATTTCCCATTCTACATTTTCCACAAAATCAGACAGGTCCCCTGTGTCCAAAGCATTTATAATGTCCACTTGGTTGCCATTGTAGGTCCAGGAACCAAATGTCAGGTTGCATTGCTGATCGTCGAAGGGGAAATAGGACACATCTACGACACAAGAACTCTTTGTGATCGCTGGTGAGTCCCATGTGATTTTACCATCATAACGTAGGACAACATTTGTATTTACTGGCTCAGAGAATTCATCATCTGCCCTAGAAACGGAGATGGAAAAAAAAACACGACAGTAAAGCTTATTTACAAAGTATGTTTCAATTCACCATAAAGCATATGAAAGCAATCAAAATGATAGAAAATTGTGATTATTACAGCAATTGCTCATCCACTGTGGGTGGAATAAAGTTACCACAACAGGGACATCAAAAAGTATCTTTATCTGTCAAAAACATGTATTTGTCTAAAATACATACCTTGTGAATTTCCTACCTAATACGTTTCTCATTCATGAGCTGCGTGTTGTTTATTTTCAGGCAATTATAATTTACTTATACACTATATGACCAAAAGTATATGGACATCTGACCATCATACCTATATGAGCTTGTTGGACACATGATAGACTACATTTTTATGGGAAGGCTTTCCCCAAGATTTAGAAAGTTTTGCCCGTTCACCCAAAAAAGTGTGAGGTCCGGCACTAATATTGGATTAGAAGGCCTAGCCCACAATTGCCATTCCAGTTGATCCCAAAGGTGTTCGATAGGGTTGAGGTCAGGGCTCTGTGTAGCCGGTCAAGATCTTCCACATATATTTGTCAACTGTAAAGAATTGAGGATGGCCAATTGACTAATAAACTGGCCTGTATTGAGACATATATGTGCAGAAGCAATGGAACACATTTCTGGCTAGGAGGTATGTAGAAAAGTGTTAGAAGTTTCGATTGTACCCTCCACAGAATAGTTATCTCTTAACAAATAAAGGTTAATAATAATAATAATAATAATAATAATAATAATGATCTTTCTTGTTACCAATGACAACCCTTTGGTTTGGTGATTTTCTCAATGCTAGATTACTTTAGCACAATATTCTGATATATCTCATCACACACTTGCTTATAGCGCCTACATTCAACTTCAAAGATAGGAACCTGAAATGTAATGACAGAGCGACAGGCTCTCACACTGCCTGGTTGTTGTGAGCAGAGCTGTAGCTGGCTCCTTTTCCGCCTGACGCAAGAATTAAATATTGTGTCCCCCCCCGCTATTTTTTTTACGGCCCTTACACACACCTGCCCATAAACATACACATACACATGCACTTCCCTTACACACACCTGCCCATAAACACACATCTACACATGCACTGCCCTTACACACACCTGCCCATAAACACACATATACACATACACTGCCCTTACACACACCTGCCCATAAACACAAATATACACATACACTGCCCTTACACACACCTACCCATGAACACATATATATATATATGTAAAACTGCCCTTAGACACTACTGCTCACAAACACTGCTTTTACAAACACCTGCCCATAAACACAAATACACATACACTCCCCTAATATACGCCTGTTCGTACACATACATGTATGCACATACACTGCCCTCACACACCCCTGCCTTTACATACACATATACATACCAGCGTACAAACACACATTTACCTACACTGCTCTTACACACACCAGCTTATATATATACATATATACACACACGCTGCCCTCGCACCCCTTTCTTCCTATCTCTTACCTTTCTTATCCTCCATCCAGTTGTGAGAGCACGAAGTCTGTCATTTTAGACCTCTGCTTTAGTGCTCACTCATCACTATGCCCCGCTATTGATGCAGAGTGTGGGGATAAGACGTCATATACCGGCGCTCGGCATCAACTGCCGGTGCGTAGTGATTAGGAAGCATGGAAGCCGAGGTCTGAAGTGACGGGGCTCGCACTCCATAATGTTGGGCCAGTTAGAGGGGGATTGTAATCTCCTCAACCATCCCTTCCCATCGGGCGCCCTCCGAGCAGGGCTGGTTGGGGAGATCACAATGTTGTACTTGCCTTGGCGCGACCAGGGGCTTTAGGGGCTTTGTCAACTGTAAAGAATTGAGGATGGCCAATTGACTAATAAACTGGCCTGTATTGAGACATATATGTGCAGAAGCAATGGAACACATTTCTGGCTAGGAGGTATGTAGAAAAGTGTTAGAAGTTTCGATTGTACCCTCCACAGAATAGTTATCTCTTAACAAATAAAGGTTAATAATAATAATAATAATAATAATAATAATAATAATAATAATGATCTTTCTTGTTACCAATGACAACCCTTTGGTTTGGTGATTTTCTCAATGCTAGATTACTTTAGCACAATATTCTGATATATCTCATCACACACTTGCTTATAGCGCCTACATTCAACTTCAAAGATAGGAACCTGAAATGTAATGACAGAGCGACAGGCTCTCACACTGCCTGGTTGTTGTGAGCAGAGCTGTAGCTGGCTCCTTTTCCGCCTGACGCAAGAATTAAATATTGTGTCCCCCCCCCGCTATTTTTTTTACGGCCCTTACACACACCTGCCCATAAACATACACATACACATGCACTTCCCTTACACACACCTGCCCATAAACACACATCTACACATGCACTGCCCTTACACACACCTGCCCATAAACACACATATACACATACACTGCCCTTACACACACCTGCCCATAAACACAAATATACACATACACTGCCCTTACACACACCTACCCATGAACACATATATATATATATATGTAAAACTGCCCTTAGACACTACTGCTCACAAACACTGCTTTTACAAACACCTGCCCATAAACACAAATACACATACACTCCCCTAATATACGCCTGTTCGTACACATACATGTATGCACATACACTGCCCTCACACACCCCTGCCTTTACATACACATATACATACCAGCGTACAAACACACATTTACCTACACTGCTCTTACACACACCAGCTTATATATATACATATATACACACACGCTGCCCTCGCACCCCTTTCTTCCTATCTCTTACCTTTCTTATCCTCCATCCAGTTGTGAGAGCACGAAGTCTGTCATTTTAGACCTCTGCTTTAGTGCTCACTCATCACTATGCCCCGCTATTGATGCAGAGTGTGGGGATAAGACGTCATATACCGGCGCTCGGCATCAACTGCCGGTGCGTAGTGATTAGGAAGCATGGAAGCCGAGGTCTGAAGTGACGGGCTCGCACTCCATAATGTTGGGCCAGTTAGAGGGGGATTGTAATCTCCTCAACCATCCCTTCCCATCGGGCGCCCTCCGAGCAGGGCTGGTTGGGGAGATCACAATGTTGTACTTGCCTTGGCGCGACCAGGGGCTTTAGGGGCTTTGTGGGGAATCACATTGCTGTCAGCAAAGGGTTGAAATGGACAGTGAATGAATATGTTACATTAAATTTGCTTTATTACTGGAAAAAAGGGATTCTGCGGAGGTAAAACTGCAGTGTGACTATATTATGACAACTAGCAAACAACTATTGTTTTTGAACCCAGCCTTTGAACTTGTATTTTGTTCTACCTTTGGCGATATCACCTACTTGTTATACAGCACAATGTCGGGTCTCCACACCATGTTGCTAGGAATACGGATTGAGTCCAAACCATCATATTCATCTCTGTCCCACTTGAGGTATGCATCATACCAGCTCAGTCGTATCCATAAATATGCAGTCAGAATTTGGTTTCTTTCATCCTAGAGAAAATGTACATGTATGACATATTAATGACCTGAGCAAGTTTGTGTTGCGATGCATGAAACTGAAAATACGCCCATTCTTTTCACTAATGAAAAGTTAGGTATGCAGCCCTTTGGCTGATTAGATAGAGGCTACAAACATACATGACAGTGTTAAGTTTTATGTGGCACGTTGTCCTACATTACAACTAAATAAAAGGTCTCTGTTCAGGTGTCAACTGGCCTATGCTCCCGACTGCCCACTGGGACATCTGGGAAGCTACATATAGGGGCTGCAAGGGTGTCTGGTGCATACTTTGCCTGTAGACAATAATTCCATTGTGAATGACCTGGGCTTGTTCTATGTGCTGTTTATTCAGTCCATTTCAATGAGTACATGTTGGACAACACAGCAGATGCTTGGTAGTCTGTGCAGACCAATTTCTTTTTGGCCAAAATAAGTGGTCCTGTTCTTTCCTGTAATGTGTTCCTTTCTGCTCCCATTTAATAAGGGCATTGGTTTTTCCTACTTACCACATCTTTGATTTGAGAGAGAGTAATCTGAAGGGTAACGTTAAGTGCTTTATCAGTATCTTCCACGGGTCTCAAAGCATTAGAATAGTCCTCAAACAAGTCCCTGAATAACTTTTGGGCATATTTCCCTTTTGCTGATTCAACGCCTTCAAATACAGAAAAAGGCTTAAAAAGAGTTGCCACTGATAAAAATACTTAAAAATATTCCTTAACAGAGCGTAAACAAAAGGTGCAGATTCCACTTTATTATGCTATTCAGCTTCTCCTGCTATATTAACCCCAAGCTCCTTGCTTGTTTTATGTTGTTTATAACGTTGCCACCTAAGTTAAAGAATCTGTTTTAAGGAACCGCCAACAGTTCAGAACTGGACGGGTTATTTAAGATAATTATACTTATTCAGTATGATGCAAAACCTGGCATATTCGCGAACAGCCCTCTGTATGATTTATTAAGGCAGTCATAAGTAAATGCATCACTTAGTCTGATCATATTTAACTTAAAAGAGATCTTCGACCTTGTGATACAAAGCAAGGACCCATTTTAAAATTCAGGGTAAAACATGGATATTTCTAAAGACTGTCTCATGCTGATATGCCTGCATAGGTAATCGAGAATCTTTTGCAATTGAAACTTTTTTCAACTAATAAAAAAAACCCAATCCTTTTGTATGTTGCATTTATCAAAACTAAGTGGTGTTTGTAGTTATTCACCGACAAAGACTACTTTTCTTATACACTCTTTAGTTCTGAGCTTGAAACACTACAGTTAAGTACACATATTCTGTCCTGTATACTGCTATTGAGTATTAATATTTATAAAAGCTATTGCGAAAGCCTTGTCATTCAAGCATATCTCACATAGTAGGTTAATCCTTCATTCACACAAGTCAATAACTTTGTAAATACATTAATGCATTCTATTCTGTCAGCTATTCCGTAGAATTAGATATTGACATTTAGTGAATCGTAGATCAATCCTACTGACAAGTTATCTGACTCTAGATCTCACCTTTCAACTCCAGATGGGATATAATAAGCCAAAGGGCACTGTACATAAATGCTGAAAATGACTTCATTTTTATGCCAAGATCTGCAAAAAAAGTGAACTTATGCACAAACGTGAGTATATAAGCGCATGTTTATCCTGGGACTTGATGAGATCTAAAGGTTGATAAATCCAAAGCACGGACGAGGCTGTCAAACCGATTAACGCTAACGACGCATTAGTCCTTCCAGGAATTCAGATGGAACGGTAATAACAGAGAGACGTATCCAATGTTCTGTAACCGGAGAGGATCCGATACGGTAAAGAGCAACCGGCCTATAAAAGGGATCTGACAAAGTCACGGTTCAGTGAGATCTCTGCATGCAACCATGTTCTAATGTTTCAAACTGCTGTGTGAGACCTTGTATCATAGAAAGGATGACATGTTTTGCTTTGAATTCTTAATTAAACAAAAAAAAAAATACATTTACTGACTGGTACCTTAAAATAAAGATGCTCATAAAATATTAAAATAATACCGCATTACCTGCACCTGCACGGGTCCGGTTTAAAGGCCAGTGGGTGATAAATTAGAGCCGTAAGTCCAACTGCTGGATACATGCGGCCGAATGCTATGCTCTTTGGGGAATCAGGCGTGAAGTGGGTATGGCTACCTGCTTGGAGAAAGAAGAGAGTAACCTAGAGACTTATGGAAGCAGCACTTCACCCGGAGACTCCAGGCCAAACCCAGTGAGTTCCCAGGTATGCCCAGTGATCCATTTACCCGAGGGTAGCGCCCTCAGCTGACCCCTCCTCTTAGGTGTCTGCACGGCTTTAAGATATGGAGCTCCTGGATATGACGTAAAATCTTCTAATGCAGACTACAGGGGCGGCGCTGAATCGGCTGAGTGTAAATGGGCCGGTCAAGGAGATAAAAGATCCAGAACCAGCACATTCAGCAGCTGGATACTGGGGGGCTTGATTGTCCAATCCCCACCTGGACTTGCTGCCCTAGGCCTAGTCAGCCTAGGGCAGAATACTTAAGTGGCCACCATCTATTTGCCCGGCGACCAGTTTAGTTCAAGCTATAACAACTGCTCAGTGGGATGGTGGTGGAGAGCACCCCATACTCACCCAATCTACTTCTCCAGTGGTAGATTGGGTGCTGCAGTGGATAGGACCAGCCGCATGCTACATGAGCATAAACAACTAACGTGCGGCTGTGTATATATCCAGTTGATGGCTGTCATTTAGCGGATGCCGGCCTTGAAGTGCCAGGGCGGCCTCATCATCCCCAGTCCCGGCCTGGTTACCATGCGTCTGCAGTCACTTTGGCCTTTTTAGACGGTAAACCCCACAAATCTGATTTCTGCATAATTTCTTTGAGACTTAAATAATAATTAATGCTTTAAGCAGTTTCTCAGAATACCAGACTCTCAGACAGCACAATGGAATTTGCATCAACAAAAGGACACATCTCATCTCATTTTAGTGAAACGGATGTTTAGAAGGGAAATCTCCCCCATACTTAATCCAAACAGCTGTTGCCTCAAATATTTTTTTCCATGGCATATGAGATTGCTTTAGTACCAAAGATTCTGTACAATATTGGCTTAAATTGACTGCTTAAGCATTCTTCCTACCAATGAGCCGTTCCTGGCATTCCCATGCCTCTAGGCCTCTTAAACATTCCACAACCAACATAAGTGAAATGTACATTTCAGTCAATATACTACTGGCTGCATGCAGATTGACGTATATGTTCCTTTTTTAGGAGCTCATCTCATATACATGTGAGTTGAGTATCACGCCCTACTATGGATGCACAGTAAGCATATGTAAGGCCGATTTATTAAGTCTGGGACTAATTTGCATGCAATAAAACATTAAATTGACTCCAATGACCATAAAAACAAATTGAAGTGTACCTTTAAGGAATAGACGTTTTAGAACCTAACAATGCTATAAGGTATGGCCATAGAGTCATCTTAAACCAAGTAACATCTCTTCTTGCTCTTTGAGTGCTTTAGGTTCGCTTTGAGAAGTTTGTTTTCCAGCTCAAGAGCAGAGAGTGTGACTGTAGAGAAGGATCTTATCAGGTGGATGTAATGCCCGAGATGTAAGTAAGATTAGCTTACATTTCGAAGTAGTTTGCAAGACAGCCTAGTGTCTCCGGCAGGTGCTTCCTGTGAACCAAGAAAAACATATTGGTGCGGTTTATTTACCACTGAGCACTGCACTCAACACTTCAAAAGCTTAACTCATGTTGAGCGCTATAGGAGATCTCTTACGATACTTTTCTAGGGCAAAGATTTTCACAGTCTAATAGGAGATGAGTTTGGCTGGCAGAATGTGAATACTGTTTTAAAAATGTCACACACCTTTGGAGCATTCTCACCATCATCATGCTGCATTAAAACGTTTGCAACTAACAGTTTTATTTTGACCAATCCTTTATAACAATGCTAACAAATAATGTCATCTATACCCACTTTCTTCCCTTTTTTAAAAAAAAATATATATAGTAGAAACAAGAGGAGTCTATATTTTGTCAAAACACATTTTGGAGTAAGAATGTAAGCATGTTTGCCACATATATTGGAACATTGAAACCTTCGTGCTAAATGTGCTTAGGTGGCTGGTATTAAAAATCAATTCAAAATGTAGCATCTATTAAATAATCTAACACATAGAAAGGGGTGTTTCATTTTGTTCTGTTCATGTTCATGTATGCACATGGATCTCTATCTGTGAGGTTGCCATCATGTGTTTTCTGATCTTCTTTTTATTAGCACATTCATCTTAATGTACATTGTGAAAAATATTTCAATGAAATTTGCAATCGCAACACATGAATTTGTGTTTTTTCACCTTTTCTCCACATTTTGAGTTTCACACGATATTCATCACATCTGTTCATCTAGATCTTTGTGACCCCTATTATTGCAACAACATTTGCTTGACTGATCCATTACATATGAGAAGCATTTGGTCTGCTGACACCTTATCATTTCCTTTTAATGTTTTACATGATTATTGCAAATGACAAGATGCACCTAGACACAAAGAATAAAACAAACACATACACAGCACTAATTATAAATTTACCATCACCATAATGTGAAATAAATACAAACCAATTATTCCATAAGGGAGAAAAAATAGCCAAATAGGCTTCACAAATATATATATAACTGGAATAAGGGGTATATAATGCTAGAAAAGAGAATATACTTTAAAATAAGAGAAACAAGACAGCGCCCTCAATAATAACCAAAATACACCTTCACAAAGAATAAATAAATATATCTTTAATAGAAACCTAATACATTTAAAACAAAAAAGTACATAAAAAACATAAAACACCAATATAAATAAGCAACAAAGTTAATATAGCATATAACAATACAAAATACATCCAACAAAAAAATAATAATAAGCTAAAATGGTTAACTCTTTCTGTAACATCTAGGGTATATATCATATGGCATATAAATATGTAAGTATCACCTATGTAAAAAATAAATAAATAATAAATTAAAAAGATATGAATATTAGTGGTAGGAAATGTCCCTATAAACATACCATTAAACACCCCAATAAGTAATAATGCAGAAACTCACCCTAAAAGTAATAACAATGAACCTGGCCAGGTACACTTTACAGGCTGCAAAATGTTATGTTTTTATTTATTTTGTTTTATAGGTTTCCATTATTTATTTTAATGTTATTTTGAAACATGTATTTTGATATTAATCCTATCCATTTGTCACATTATTCATGATTTAAAATATCCGGTCAACTTTAGACTGTAAGCCCCAGAAAGCAGGGTCCAAAACATCTGGTTTCTACAGAATTTTGTGAGACTTAAACAATAAATAATGCTTTAAGCAGTTTCACTGAATACTAAACCTCCAGGGAGAAGCTGTTCTGTTCCATTGACCTGAATGTGTATAGCATTTTAAGGCGAAATCTCATTATCTTTTTTATCACTCCCCGCAGAATTAATAGAGCGATATGACACCTAAGAATAGGAAATACAACACAAACAATGCATTTTTTATTTTTACATCTAAGTCATTAAACCTACGTGTATATATATATATATATATATATATATATATATATATATATATATACATTTTAATGAACAATTGTATAAAAAATAATGTAAACCCACTTTGAATTATATGGTTTTACTTATAATAACAATCATCATGCCATGAGTTATTCAACAAAAATAAAGTCAAAATGGAGAAGCCATGTGTGAAAAACTAAGTGCACCCTTACTACTTCCTTAGGAATTAGGATGCTAAGTAGTAGAAATGTGCTGCTAAGCAAATGCCCTCGATTTCAAAGAGGGTGTATTTTCTTTTTCACACAATTGCATATGTGAATAGATGGAGACCATTTTTCAGCATTAAAAGAAGACACTATTCACTATGACTCGTCGTTGTCAGTTATAAAAGTTACAGAAGTATATTGACTGACATAAATTGTTGTGTTTCCTTGAGTGTTGTTGAGTTAAGACATTGAAAGTCTCCAGTGGAGTTGTGCGAAGCTGCGGTTGACTTAGTTTTGGCAATCAAATTGGTGGTGCAAGTCTGTTGAGTTTATTAGTCATATTATAAGACCCAGGAATAATAGATTTATTTTTAGAGCTAGACATTTTAGGCATGCTATGTGAGCTGGTTTAACATATCTGCTGTCAATACTCACCTTGATTATATTACTCCCAGTTTTCATGTCCTACAAAATATATATATATTTTTTTAAGGAATGTGGTGCACAAGCCGTATTTATACCTAGAGGTGGCTTAGAACACTAAATTGCAGTTGCTTGTTGTCAACATCTACAAACCCACTTATTGACTAACACTGGCATCAAAAAGTACTCTTAGAAACATACTTTGAAGGAAGATTGAATATTATGTTAGTGAATGTGTTTTACAGTACATCTGAAGCTTATACTTAATAAAACAAATGATCTAGATAGACTTCTCTAGCTATAATGCATAGTATATTGAAATACAAATATATCCACACAATGCATCTATTACTACAATTTAAAATCATTGGTAGGTTTATTTATTCTGGATTAATCTCAGATGCAGAGAATACTATATCTTGAGGATATTCCGTGTTTTAGTTTTATCCAGATCTTTAGAAGGCAAATTCTTAGGATGATTTTATTTTAATGTACGATATTCTAAAATGTAAATTGAATGGTTTGTCATATGAATGCATGATTTCCTTTGCATGCCTTCAAAGGAAGGAGCCAGTAGAGGATGTGGCTTTAAAAGTTTAACCAACGTTGGGAATTGGAGAAGCAACTGCACACATAAAACAATTAAAAACAACACACTATAAAAAAAATTAAACAAGTAAACCGTTTAAGAAGTGTTACGCATAGACAGAAAGAGTTAAATGTATAAGAAGGAAAAAATGTATGTTCGGATCATTTAAAGGGAGCTATTATGGCCAATCACAAAAGTATATAGATACTTTGAAGAGAGTGGAAAGAGAGTGCAGAATAAAGAGTAAAGAAAAAAAAGACAGTTTGGAGGAAAGACAAAGGGGATGTATATTTTTAAAGAATGAGAAATGCAAGAATATTAGGTCATAGTATAAAACTACACATTTAGATTTAAATAAGGTAGGTGTTAATATTGACAAATTCTTAAGGTGCCGTAAGTAGCATTTTTTATTTTGTCACCAATTCTACTATGCTCTGCTTACATGTCCTAATTAGTGTCAGTACGCCCAAACTCGAAATCCATCATGCCTGTTTGTTGTATGCCTTTTCACAAATTGTCTACATACACACATTAGGAACTACAAGGGACTGTTCATCTCTAGAGCCGAAGATGCAGGACTCTACTAAAGGGAAAAAACAGCTTGATAACACACAACATACTGTATGTGGGACTCTATACAAACAATGTTGTACAAAAGTGCACACTGTTGATTCCATTATATTTTCACAGTTTAGTTTTTTAGCGTTACATCGCATAATAAGGACAATATTATGTGAAAATATATATATATATACTTACATTGATCAAAGTTAATAATTTGAAAGAATGCATAATTTAAAGTTACCATTATGTGTGTGTTACATTGTTAAAAAATGTCTACCTTCAATAAAGGCTATGGCTGCTAATTACAACAACATAATGGGAAATATATTAAGAATATGTAGCCACGTAGCATGTAAAAAGTGTAATACACATAGAGGAAGTTCTTTCCGACAATTTGTAAAAGCACTAACATGTTTGTTTTTATTCTTTCATTTTGTATGCGTTACTAGATTATTTTTTGCGTATTAATGTACGGTTTTTGCTACATGTGTAATGTGTTATGTAGACAGGAGCTGCCACCTGATTCTTTTGATGCAACCGCATCATGATAACCTGTGGCACGCAAAGATTTTTGATTTATAGATTAATACTTTTTGTAAAACATAGCATTCTTTCTTTTTTCTCGAACCAGATGCGTTAAATACATTGTTTTAATTTTATTTTTTGTCACTGTATTTTATATTTGTATATTAGTTATATTGTATTATCAAATCTCCCTGCACAGCATGTATTTATATAACCTTGGATACTGAATAACTGTTTCATTTAATTATTCTTACAAATGTTTGCCTTTAACTTTTTTACCGAATGACTTAAATATATATATATATATATAAATATATTTAAAATCCTACAGATCACAAGGGTTAACACCATATGCAATGTTTTATATTATGTTTCAGTAATTGCAAAGTATAGAAAAACAAAAACTGCATATTTTTGTGTAATAGAAAAAAAAGCTGTTTTTAATGATTTTTCTCTCACAAATGCTGTACGCCTCTAGAGATACAAGATAATTGTGTTTAAAATACAATAACAAGTGATGTAATATTTGAAAGCATAATTAAATATTTAATTATTGAACACAAATATTAAAATATTGAAATTCCTTCTAAGTTTGCTTGAAGACCTTAAATATGTTTTCCTGGTTTCCTGCAGCTCCAAATGAAATAAAATCCTTAAAATATGCTATTTCTAGAGTTTTATTTCTCAATTTATATAAGGGCAGAATGAATGTTAAGTGTTTTCTATGTTGTCTATGTCAACTATACATACATACTTACAAACATATGTATATAAAGAGGTTTTTTGTTCCAGTTTATCTGTGCTACATACACCTAGCTGTGAAGAACAGCATGGTGCTTGTCTGATGGCAGGCTGCATATACCACATGCCTGTTACATTTTTTCATTACCCATGGTCAAAGCACTGTGGCTTTGTTTTGCATGCTCCGGCAGTCAATGTTGCTTGTTATGTTACGGTACTACACCAGGAAGGATATTTCTGTGGTTGTGTAGGACTCTGCCATGGAAATGTGGCAATGACTAAGTGTGGGATCCCACCTACCTTGGCTTATTTGCTTTCAGTTAAGAATAATAGGGACCACCTTCATCTGAGTCATATAGGAACACAGTAATAACGTTGTGAATTAATAGTACCATTTATCACTGCAATTAATTTACGGTAGATACTATAGACATATGTATAACTAAGTGAGGTTTTGATGATGTTGCGGTGCAAATTGGTAAAAGTGGAGCAATCTGAAGGACACTTTTACCTGGCAATTGCTGCATTTTCACCACATTTTCACAACAGAATAGCCCTTTATAACAAAACCTCCATCACCTATTTTGTATGTTGGAAGATTTGAAAGAAGGAAGATACAAGATGTTCAGCTTCCCTGCCTCCTATACGTATATCTGCATTTGCTTTGGATAATGAGCAAAATCTGTTTATATTTGAGTAATTATTTGGACAATAATACCGTATTTGCTCGATTGTAAAATACTAGTAAGAGTTTTACTAGTAAATATTAATTCACATGTAAACTAATTTATAATATTTAATAAAAACATATTATGAATGGTATTGGTAGATATGAAGGGGTTAAATGCAATAATACTGAAAAGAAACAAAATATAGCTTGAAAACACACATGTCCATAAGTAGCTTTCTGCATTGGTTGTGCATATTTGAGAGCTACGCCTCATCATCTTTATCATCTTTCTGGCTGATGGTGATGAATTTTTATTTAAAAATAAATGAATGAATATCAACTGAATTATAGTAAAGGATCATCAATTACTTCAGCAGGACCTTTAACCCTGTCGTGACAATGGCTGATATTTTTTTAACCCTTTGTGACAATGGCTGTTTTTGCTCGTGTTTAGCTGTAATTTTCTTCTTTCTCATTTAGTGTACCCAAACAAGTTATATATTGTTTTTGTCAGGCCACGAATATACCATTATTTTGGTTGTATCTAATTTTTGTTTTTCATTATAAAGTATTGGGAAAAATATCATCTACAAACCCATATTTTAATCATCTACAAAACCTGCTAAATAGATTCCACTATTTGTCGTGAGTTTAGAAATACCCAATGTCTTTAATTAATTAATTTATTTTTGCTTTTTTCTGCACGTTATTGGGCAAGTACAAGCAGCATTTTCAAATGCTAATATTTTAACTCTTTTCATGCACTAATTCTACCACCAGCCTTTGTCAAACTTTATGGTGCTCATTTTCTTTGTCACATATTTTACTTCAGGTATAAATTTACAGATCGTGGTATATATCAGTTCTAAACAACATCCCAATATGTGTTCAGCAACATCTCTTGAGTACACTGATACCACCCATGCATAGGTTTATCAGGCTGGATGAGGGGTAATAGGCGCCATTTGGGAAATGTGCAAAGAAATCATTTGGGACATCATTGAAGCTGGCCAATTCAATTTACCCCAGGGTATTTAAAATACTGGTATTTTAGGTCCTTCCAGGCACTAATTCTACTACATCGGTAGTCAAAGTTTGTGGTAGTAATTTTTAGCGTTCCCCCCCCCACACACACATTGTAGTTTTGGTATGAATTTACCGCTCCTGTTATATGCCACTGTCAACCACCACAATATGTGCTTAGCAACATCCCATGAGTACTATCCGAGCATAGGTTTGTTGGGTTGTTAGGAAAATAAAAGCCCACATTTGGGAAGTGGGCATTTTTCAAACTGGAATTTTGGTGAAACTTCTACCGTATGTCCCATTTGAGACATTTGTGGAGCTGGTCACTTCAATTTAACCCATCAAATCATATACGTTTGGAAAACTTGACACCAAATGCACACATTTTACCACCAGTCTTGCAGTAGTTTTCTTTTTCTTTTTTCCCAAAGACCTTCTACATTAGGTATAAATTTAGAGCTCCTGGTATCGGGGCTGCTGCAAGAGCCTGACCTCACACTAACACGCACGTCCAGAAACTCGCACTAACGCACGCACACAGACAATCACACCAACACAACTAGACACTCTGCACTAACACACAGATCCATACACCCAAACAAACATACCCAGATACTCAAATTAACTCCAGACATAATAATATGCCCAAAGGCACATTGGCACACTAACAAACCCAGACACACAGGGCTGGCCCAAGGCAAAATGCCGCCTGGGGCGAATTTTAAAATGCCGCCCCCCCCCTTATCTACCCTCCCTCTCCACCCCCTTCCCCCCCTTGTACTTACCTTTCAGCAGTCCTGCGGCGAGTCTCCCTGTTCGGTCTCGGTGCCGGCTTGTAATGCTGAGCGCCGGAAATCTTCCGGCACTCAGCATTACAAGCCGGTACGGAGACCGAACAGGAAGACTCGCCGCAGAGGAGAGAGAGAGGGGCGCCGAGCGGGTACTGACAGCTTGGTAAGTGAAAACCAATCAGCGCCCCTTTCTCTCTCTTTCGCTTTCAAAAAAAAAAAAAAGGGCTTGGGGCGGCAGTGTCGCCCCTTCAAAAGTGCCGCCTGGAGCGGTTGCCCCACTCGGCTCCATTGTCGGGCCGGCCCTGCAGACACACACATACTAGCATAGCCAAAGCCATATGTTCACAGACTAACATACACAGACACACACTTTCACTAACATACCTTGGTTAGTGAATACCCAAAGACACATGTTCACATACTAAAATGGCCAGACATACACACGCTAACATACCAAGACACACATACCAACATACCTAGACAAAAGACACGTTTTCACACTAAAGGACCACCATTGAGGAGGTGCCCCCATGTAGATCTGCCCTGATAAAAACTAGTTTACCAGAATTACATACTGTACTTGGAAAATACCGTATTTGCTCGATTATAAGACGACCCTGATTATAAGACGACCGCCCAAAATCTGAATATTAATTTAGGAAAAAAAGAAAAAGCCTGAATATAAGACGACCCTATAGGAAAAAAGTTTTACCAGTAAATGTTAGTTCATCTAAACTATTACATTTTTTAATAAAAGCTATGATTGAGAAAAATATTTTTTTTGTTTTTATTTCCTTGTATTTTCCAACCTGCCCCCCAGTTACGCACATCTGCCCCCATGCCTGCCACCCCAATATGGCACTGTGGCCCATGATATGCCTTTTAACCCTCTATATGCCACTGTGCCCCATGATATGCCTTTTAACCCTCTATATGCCACTGTGCCCCATGATATGCCTTTTAACCCCCTATGTGCCACTCTGCCTCCAGAAATGCCTTATACCCCTATATGCCACTCTGGCATTTAGGGGGTTAAAAGGCATATTATGGGGCAGAGTGGCATATAGGGAGGTATAAGGCATTTCAGGAGGCAGAGTGGCGTTCAGGGGGTTAAAAGGCATTTCATAGAGCACTCTGCCTCCAGAAATGCCCTATGCCCCCATTTAACACTCCCCACACACACACACACACACACTTACCGGTGCTTCCAATTTCCTGCTGTATACCGGGGCAGCAGTCTTCCTTACGCTGCAGCCGGATGGAGGTGTGGCTAGCAGCGGGGGTTGTCTGCGTCCATCGCGCAGACCTTCCCCGACTGTCAGAGATCAGAGTTCTGAACTCTGATCTCTGACAGTCGGGGAAGGTCGCAGACAACCCCCGCTGCTAGCCACACCTCCATCCGGCTGCAGCGTAAGTTGTCTACGCGGATCGCGTGGACGCCAACCCGCTGCCCCGGTATACAGCAGGAAATTGGAAGCACCGGTAAGTGTGTGTGTGGGGTGTGGGGGGGAGACAGAAGGATCCAGGTCCCCTGCAGCGGTGCGGGGGATCTGGATCTTAGTCTCATAGTCACACCTCTATTTGAGGTCTGATTATAAGATGACCCCGATTAGAAGACGAGGGGTATTTTTCAGAGCAGTTGCTCTGAAAAAACCTCGTCTTATAATCGAGCAAATATGGTATACCCCAGAAGCCTATCTCTACTCTTGAGCCCTAGCTGCTTAATTAGCCAATCTTTACACTTCTTGGGCATTTGGCAATATTTTGTGACTCAAAATAAAAAATTTTATTTTATACGGGGGCACACACAGCTTGTAGAGATGTCTGAACACTCTTATACAAACCGACATCTTATACCGAAGATTAATGGCTGAACCAACAGATAGACTGAAAATAAGGGATTTATTTACTAAAAAGAGTCTGTGGTTTTAAATCTCTCACTCCACTGTTCATAATGAAGAGCCAACAGTTCAATGGGTCAGGAGACTTTGATGAGCTCTCATGTATTTAACTATACATCATACAGGACCAGCCAAGCTGTTCCTGCAGCAGAAGCTCCCTGTCAATGAAGTCAATGAGCTGAAACTCAGCTGTCCTGTCCAAATTCTCCTCACAACTGTTTAGTGAATAGAGCCCTAAGACATACAGCCTTGCGTGCTGTGGACTACAACTCCTATGACGCCTGGTTAACCTATGGGACACCGGCTGCAGCGGCTACAACTCCTGAATCTCAGGAAGCCACGGTGTATCTGTCTGCACCCCTCAGACTAGTAGAGCAGAACCTCAATCAGTTTCGGGAGTTGTTGAAGAGCGCAGCCCCCGCCTAACCCAGCAGATTCCTCTCCATGACTCGGATATACTCGGGCGCTGCTGGCGAGGCGCCTGAATACACAGCTGTCTTTATTTGTAGCCATTTGTACCCCTCGCAGGTCGCCCATGCATGACCTCTTATCTTTCATCCTTCTCGTCACAGCTCCGAATTGCGCATGCGCGCACCCTTGGCAACCGCTGGCGTTCAAAGTCGACGCAGTGTTTTCGATCTCCGTAGCAACTGTTCAGCCAATTGCCATAGAGAAAGGTGGGAGACTCGTTGAGTCGAGTTCTAAGTACGAGACATTTTTTGGAGACCAAACGCAGGTTACAGTGTTTTGAACTTTACTGGCTGCATAACCGTCATAAAGTATTTCTTCATAGCGATACGTTTGTTGAAGATGTAAGTAGTCTGATTCACACCATCAGCAAATAAAATGTTTATTTGTTTCAGTATTATAAAGGTAGCTGGAATTCTTTTGAATTACATTTATTGTCTATACATAATGCACTAATTATTAATTGACCACATCTTTCTCATATGTAAAATGACATATTCCTTTGCAATAT
The DNA here is from genome assembly GCA_029215755.1 of Spea hammondii. NCBI lineage: Eukaryota > Metazoa > Chordata > Amphibia > Anura > Pelobatidae > Spea > Spea hammondii. The sequence continues at coordinate 22,894,403 of JARDYJ010000001.1, read as the reverse complement.
TATAAAAGAATAACACACACAAAAAGAATAAGACTACTAAAAGTTTATTATTAAATCAAATACAATATGTGGACAGAAGCAAAAAGTACACATTTACCTCAAAGGAGGTCAGATATAGGGCTACCTCTGGACTCACAGAGAGTCTTTCTTCAGCTCGCAGGAGAGAAAAAACCTCATTGGAGGAAATCTCTGGGGGACCATGGGTGAAAGAACTGCCCTTCCCTCTGGGCATTAAGAGGTTAATATAAATCCTGACTGTGCTTTTCTACAGTGCATCTTTTACTATAGACTACTTAATATTCCTACATTCACTATATGTTTCTTAGCCCAGTAAAACAGAAAGAAAAAAGGAACGACTGCCTTGTAGATGTTTCTCCTTCAGATATCTCAACTGGAACCCTGACAAACTGCCAGGTAGCCAGCGAACTTGATATCTCTAGGTTCTCTTGTCGGAAGTCCTCGACCGCCTTGTTGTAGATGTTACTCCTTCCTCATTCTGTAGCAGCAGCAATCTTCAGATATCTCAATTGGATACCTGACAAACTGCCAGGTAGTCAGCGAACCGGATATCTCTAGGTTCACAACGTAACTGTTACTATATCAGAATGGAATCCTACATATAGGCAGCTTCTATTGTGACATCACAATGTCATCAACAGTGTCTATGACATCATTTCCTGTTCTTACTCTCTAAAAAGGCAAAAACCTTGCAAATTATTGAGCCCTTGCATTAACCTGTGTACATTAACTAGGACACTAGCCCTAAACTGATCATACTAGCTAAAAGGCTGTTTAACTGTTAAAACAATAGTTTACAAAATAAATAGGCACTTTATTTGTTGGTTTTGCTAACAGATAAAAATACATAATTAAAACGTATGTTTTAATTTAACACTAAAATGAAAGAGCACCAAAAAAAGAAAAATGTAAAGTGTATATAACACATCTCTCAATCAAACTTGGGCAGAGGAGGAGCATGTACTGGGAATAGAAGATTCTCACATTGTCCCTGTAAGCTTGCGAGTGGGGCTCTCTCCCCCTAATGAATCGGTTTATCTTAGTCTGTCAAATTCTAGTCTTGTAATACCTTTGAATATAGTTCCTACCCCGCCTGCCTTAACAGTAATGAGATCTGATGCAGTGTCAAAAGCTCAGTGGCGCAGTAATAAAGTGATCATGAATTCTAGTGAGGTGTTTTATTCCTTACTTTAGTATTGCGCCTCTTTGCTATAGAGAAAAAAAAATAACAAAAACCCCGACGCGTGTTTCACCGGCTTTGTCTGTGAAACCCGCATTTCTGAGTTTAGGAAATTTAAATAACCTGCATTCTTCGCTGATTGGTCAAGCCTATAAGCTCCTCCCTTCCACTGATCAGCAACCAACTTGCAGCCAATTGGTCAGTTTCAAACACACCTCTCTGCACTGGGTTGCTTCTCCCTTACCTTACAATAAACATTTTCTACAACATCTGCAACTGTATGACGGCTTTAGTTAGAGTATATCTGTTCTTCCTACCACACATACATGGCGGGTGTGATCTGCAATACAAATGTGTGCAGTATTTTACATTATATCAGGGCTCGACAAATCCCAGGCGCCAGGTCGCCATGGCGACTCAGAATTTTGTCCTGGCGCCTAGGAGTTTGTCAGCCTCTTACATCCACAAAAAAATGCCCCCGCGTCACCACGCGGGGGCGCTGCTGCTGCTGTCTGCCCAGGAGTCTGGGCAGACAGCACAGCCACTCAGAGCCCGCCCCTGAGCCTGAGATCACTCCCACGGAGTGATCCTGTAGGCTGAAACTGCGATTGCAGGAAAACCTGCAATAGCGTTTTCAGCTGCTACAGGCAGCTTTAGGAAAGGGGGTTCAGTGTTGATTGGGTCCCCACACAAGTGTGGGGACCTGACACAACATCCCCCTGCTGCCTGATCGCTCCATGAGAGCGACAGGGCAGCGTCAACCCCTTCAATGCCGTGATCGCGGCATTTTAGGGGTTAATTCCCGTTTTGTATGGGGCTCTGCTGCTGGTGGTCTGCCTGGAGGCCCAGGAAGGCCAGCAACAGCAAAAACGAGCCCCCCCCCACAAGCCCCCCCTGCAATGGCTGGTCTATAGACCAGCAATTGCTTCCCAGTCTCCACATGAGTGTGGAGAGCAGCCCCAACACCCACCTGCTGCCTGATCGCTCCATGAGAGCGACAGTGCAGCGTTAACCCTTTCAATTCCACAATTGTGTATAACACATTTGTGGCATTGCAGGGGTTAACATTTGTCCCCAAGCTTGTGGGGACTAAATATCAGTCAATGCTGTGCTCCAATGGAACATCAGCATTGAAAGCGTTAAAAAAAAAATACATATATCAAAAAAACAAAAAAAAAAAACCCAACAACAACAAAAAACAGCACTGACCTGAAAGTCCAGGGTGCTTCCAGGTCAAATGCTGTGAGTTTAGTAAGCGGGCTGATGATGATCAGATCACTCCTAACCTATGTTCCCTCTAATTTTTCTTAGGTGGTGTGCGCACAAAATTTCTCTTGTGCAAAAATTTTCCCGGAGCCAAAATTTTGTGCGCACAATATGCTTCTGCAAATGTTAAATTTAAATTGTTATTCTATATTTTTGGTACAGCTCGCTCATGGTTAATAACACTACATTATAGTGTGATAATATAGTATAAGTTACACAACAGTATTACTTACTGTAATGTCATCCTGTCTGACAGACAAGCCTCTCTCCTAATGTCCATTTTGCTCTGTCACAGTCCATATAAAGCTAAGTTGGTGGAGCTGAAAAAATTCACATTGCAAGGGGATGGAGCAATATATTTCCACCCCTTTTGACTCCACTTCCATGGTCTATTTTAAAGGTGAAATTCTCACTGTACGTCATGTCAAATTGTTCAATTGCCATCATTATGGCCAAAGTATCATTGATAAGTAAATACACCAACTATGCATATGTACTTTGTTCAATCTGTTGTTCCATTAAGTCACACATGAATGTGTATTTGTTACTTTTATGTAATGCAATGTGAAAATAAACTAAAAGCAGACCATTCAGTGCACATTATATGTTTTTATTAAACATAGTTCTCAAAAGATATACTTAAGGTTAAAGAGGACAAACTGTTAACCTCAAAATTGCATTTACTTTGCAATAACAGTACTCTTTGCAACAAGGTTTACAATGTCAGGAACTTAGAAACATACTGTGTGGAGTATATTTTTCTCTGTCTACTATTGTAATAGTGCTCTGGAATCTGTGAGCGCTAAACAAATAAATGTAATAGAATACAATAGAATATAATTCACAATTAAATAAATGTTTAAAATCCCATTTGTAGAATTTTGACAAAACAAAATTAACTGATTTTTTTTTTCTTGGACAAATATTTCTGTTCTGATTATGTTTTAAAGTGTATAATTGTATATTTTTTGGTATTCAACTACATAGATCTCGTAGCAAAACATTTGACTTGATATATATATATATTTTAGCTCCTAAGAAAACCAGCAAGGAAACTTCAAACTAGGTGTTCTGAGGACTCTTATAAGATCTTCCATGCATAAAAAAAAATAAATAAATAATAATAATAGTACACTTTAAGAATAATGGTCTACAGTGGCCTCTGCGATTTCCTTAAATGTAGCCATGGTCTACACAGGTGTCTACTGCTGTTGCTTTCAAACCAGTCAATGAAGCCAGATGGTGTTGATGTTAATGCAGAATTGCATTTGCAAGTGAATCATATGTTTAATTTATGCAGCCAGTGTTGGGATTCCTAATAATTTTAATCTTTGCAGATGAAGCCAGTCTTTGTATTGTAACTTGAAAGCCACTTGGATTGCACCAGTCAAATCAAAATCAAAATCTTTCTATAGGAAGTCAAACTGCATCACAAAATCTCCAGTATCTCAATAGAATGTTAGTCTGCAGCAATAAATGCCCACTATTTTAGCAGAATCATATAATTAGCTTCCTATACAGGGACTGGGCCCTCACTGCAGCAGAGTGGTTTCCTGTACAGGGACTGGGCCCTCACTGCTGCAGAGTGGTTTCCTGTACTGGACTGGGCCCTCACTGCTGCAGAGTGGTTTCCTGTACAGGGACTGGGCCCTCACTGCTGCAGAGTGGTTTCCTGTACAGGGACTGGGCCCTCACTGCAGCAGAGTGGTTTCCTGTACAGGGACTGGGCCCTCACTGCAGCAGAGTGGTTTCCTCTACAGGGACTGGACCCTCACTGCTGCAGACTGGCTTCTTTTACAAAGACTGATCTGGAGGAGTAACGTGCCAGTCTTTGTAAAGGAAGCCAGTCTGCTCCAGTGAAGGCCCAGTCCCTGTATCGAATGCCTCTCTGCAGCTGTGAAGGCCCAGTCCCTGTAAAGGAAGCCACATTGAAGCAGTAAGGGCACAGTCCCTGTAAAGGAAGCCACATTGAAGCAGTAAGGGCACAGTCCCTGTAAAGGAAGCCACATTGAAGCAGTAAGGGCACAGTCCCTGTAAAGGAAGCCACATTGAAGCAGTAAGGGCACAATCCCTGTAAAGGAAGCCAAATTGAAGCAATGAGGGCACAGTCCCAGTAAAGGAAGTCAAAGTGAAGCAGTTAAGTCCCAGTCTTTGACTAGGAAGCTAGTCTGACAGAATCCTTTACTTATATGTTGATGAGTAAAAGTAAAAAATAAAATAAAAATAAAATGCTACTTGTATAAATCACAGAATTATTTTTTCACTCTCCTGTCTTTGGCATTGACCCATTCTTTGTACACTCTATCTAGACTGATAGAATTTCCATCCAACTGGTAGGTTTTGATTCTCATTAGCATATCCAAATGGTATTCACCTAAACGATTTCTTATCTTATTTTTAAGTCGATTCATTAAACTAAAACCTCTCTCACAGTCTGCACTAGATGCAAGAAAGGTTCCCCCAATGTCCATCAATATTGCAAGGTCACAAAACTGGTCATTATTTAGTGAAAAGTCCACCATCTGAATGAAATTTGTTATCTGTTTGGATTTTATTTTCTCTTGCAAGGAAAACTTAAAATCAGTGAACTGTTGAACTATTACCTTATTATCAGCTGTTAGAAAAGAATGGTATTTTTTACATAGGACACTAACTTCTGCATTCCCAAACATGAAGTCACAATTTGCAATTAAGGATGTCTCAAAAACTGACCATTCTTGCACCTCATCTTCAGGAAACCTTTCTTCCAAATGAACACAAAGAGAATTTATAAAATTCATCAGGGGACGTGTATCTACTTTTTCTTCTACTTGGCTTAACAAAAACTGAACTTTTTCACTCCATAAAACATTATCTCCCAAATACTGCTTTCTGATCTTGTTTATTTTGCCGCGTGCAAAATGAAGGGCATCAATTGGTGTCAGGTTGGTCTTTTGCAGAATTTTACACAGGGCAGACAGTTCTTCAAAGACATCACTTAAAACATGTAAAGCTATTTTATATGTCATGTTTGTCAGTTTCTTGTAACAGTATTTTGTGACCGGGTCATTTGACTTATCTTCTAAAAAGTATTTGATAAGTCCATCATAATTTTTTATTATTGCCAGCAATGCAAAGTGTCTAGATAACCATCTGACTTCATTGAGTGGTTTGAAAGCAACAGCAGTATTTTCAGTGGCCTCTGCGATTTCCTTAAATTTGCATCTTTTAACAGATGATCTTGAAAACACTGTATAAATCGTTCTCATTAAAGTATCAACATCTCTTATTAATTGTACTTGTTTCCATGCATCACAAATGCCCAGATCTTCACGATGAGCAACACAGTGTTGCTGAACTAAGTGTGGAATGCTCTCTTTTAGTCGCGCCGCTACACCATTAACTTTTCCCAACATTACTGAGGCACCATCGGATGTAAACATCACCATTTTATGAAGGTCAAGTTTCTTTTCTTTATAAAACTTCTTAATTGCCAAAACAATAGAAGGAGCATCGCATGCATGCAAATGAATAATTCCACCAAATACAGTTTTATACACATTACAATGTTTAGATCGGAATTTGAAATAAAGAATAAGACATTTGGTGACACATATGTCAGTGGTTTCATCAACTGTTAATGTGTGAAAAGCTGCTGATGCTACTTCTTCTAACATGTCTTTCTGAACAACATAGTTGATAGATTCAAGAAATTCAAACGCATAGTTTTTACTTCGCCAGCTATCTGTCATTTGCACATACTTTACCATATGTTCATTAATGTGTTGAACTGAATTTAACGAGCTATTCATTTTAACAGCCAACAACACGTTGTCTATAAGAACTTTGATTTTATCTGGGTTTGTTCGTTTTCGCTCTTTGTCTTCCGCACTTTCACGTAGCATGCGTAGCACGCCTGTAGCGGGTAGTGACTGGTTTTGTTGTCGAAGCTTCAATACACCCTCCATATGTGATTTACTTGCTAAATGACGTTTCAAAAAGTCAAGCTTCCAACTATCATCCCATTTCTTACCAGTAGCAAAATCACCAGAAACTTTTGCATCATGACAATACAGACATCGAAGTCCATTTTCTAAATCATACAAAAAAACTTCACGCAGCGGTATGTTCATAGCCTCATGGGCTTTTGGGGTAGCTGTTTCTACAATTTCATTTAGCCATTCTACTTTAAAAGAACTTGCTGTTCTTTTGCGCTTTGCCATGACTGAGTCACTTTAATGTATGAAAAAAAAAAGATTTTGAACTAGACAAAGTAAACTGAAATAGTGAATGAACAATGCAAGGCTAATATCAAAACCCAGCCTATGACAATTTAGGAGATACTGAAAAACCTGTAGTTGTCCAAGTTGCAGTAGATCAGGCAGGCAGGCAAATGATGCAATAGACAGGGTGGCTTGAATGTTCAGGTTGGTCTCTTGGTCAGGCAATTGAGGGCTATTTCATTTCCCATCACATGGCAGGCTGCAGGACAGTATTTTTATATATTAAAAAAAGAAAATGATTTCTATAGGAGGAAAATAAAGAAAAAAAAGGGGGAAAAAAAGTGTACAGGGTCTTGGGTGAGTTTACTACTTACCGTGCAGAGTTGCAGTAGATCAGGCAGACAGCCAAATGAAGCGTTGGACAGTGTTGCTTAATATTCAGGTTGGTCTCTTGGTCAGGCAATTGAGGGCTATTTCATTTAACATCACACGGCAGTCTGCAGGAATCTGCAGGACAGTATTTTTATATATTAAAAAAGAAAACAATGATTTCTGTAGGAGGAAAATAAAGAAAAAAAGGGGGAAAACAGTGTACAGGGTCTTGGGTGACTTTACTACTTACCGTGCAGAGTTGCAGTAGATCAGGAAGCCAGCTAAATGAAGTAGTGGACAGTGTGGCTTGAATATTCAGGTTGGTCTCTTGGTCAGGCAATTGAGGGCTATTTCATTTAACATCAAACGGCAATCTGCAGGACAGTATTTTTTATATATTATTGTTTCTTAAACATTAAAAAAATTATGATGGAAAATCTGCAAACTATCCAATGGAGGCAAAAGCAAATGATTTACCCAATAATGTGATATATAAATAAGCAGTGTTTCCAAACATTAAAAATAAAGCTTACTAATGGGATTTATATTTTTTATTTTTATTTATTTATTTTACACAGGAGGCACAAACAGTAAGATTCAGCACTGCAGACAAATATAATTATCCAATAGTAGTACTAGACTCACCCATGAAAACACATTTCCTTTAGATGCTGGTGGCACTGGCTGGCTAGGGCTTCTGTTCTGTGGCTGGAAGTCTGGAACAGTGGCTACAAACGTAATGACAATTGTGGCGTCTTAATGATTATTTTTATAGGCGTCCATTTGCCTATAAAAATAATCATTAAGACGCCAAAACCTGCTAAGTGTTAATAAATGAGGCCTGAGGTAGAACGCCCTGAATTCCCGCCAAACGGTCAGCATACGCACTTGGGGGGGGGGGCAGTCAGCATACGCACTTGGGGGGGGGCAGTCAGCATACGCACTTGGGGGGGGCAGTCAGCAAGTAAAAAAAAAAAAATACAAAACTTAATTTCTGCTGATTTTTACATAGATTCTACAGGCAAAAATAACAGGAGACAATCTTTGGTTTTGTGAAATATTGTCCTAATGTGATACACAAATTAAACAGTAAAAAAAAAAAAACAAACAAAAAAAAACGGGAAATCGGAGGTAAAGGAAGGTTTTTTTTTTTCAAGAAATAATATAATGAATAATAAATAAAAGACCAGAGGAGCACAATAGACAGAGAATACTCACCAAGAATTTACCTGCAAAACAGAAATTCACCAGGCTCGTGCAGAAAGCGGTCGGCGTCCTTCAGCTCTCTCCACACCTCTGCCTCTGCAACGGACTGCCCCCGAGCTTTTAAAAAGACAGACGCGTGACGTGTGACGTCACGACGTCGCGACGTCTCGTGTCTGTCTCACTGATTGCGGTTGGATGGATGGATGACTGCCTGCCGAATCACGGTAAAGGATTTATTTTTTTTATTTTTTTTTCATGGTAAAAACCGTTGTGCGCACAATTTTTCTTCGTGTGCGCTCTCATCAAAACTTATGTGCGCGCGCACAAGCGCACACCTTAGAGGGAACAGTGCTCCTAACCAACTGTTAGTTTAAAAAAAAATCCTGGCTCCTAACTTTTTTAGCTGGCGCCTAGATTCACAACAAATTTGTCAAGCCCTGCATTATGTTAAGGTAAAGGAATCTTATTTTATTCCCATTCCTGGGATTTACCTGTAACTACCCATCTATGAAAAGAAAAACAAAAGAAGAATTAAATGGCTAGAAACATAGAAAAATATCAAATATAACAACTGTAATGAAACCGCAATAATACCGTATTCGCTTGAATATAAGACAAGGTTCTTTCAGAGCAAATGCTCTGGAAAATACCCCTCATCTTATATTCAAGGTTGCCTTATAATCAGACCTCAAATTGAGGTCTGTGGCTGTGCGCACAGCTTCCCTGTTGAGCCACGGGTGGATACAGAGCCTGACCTCGGAAGCAGTGGCGGCCACGCCTCCCTGCTCGCGTCAGTCACTGGGGAGGGCGGGGAGACTCTGGGCTGGAAGTGTATTGGCTGGTAGTTGAGGGCTGGGAGCTCCTCAGTAAAAGCTGTGCGAATGGGGATCAAATGGGCAGCTCAGCCGGCACTTTAGCAAGCGTGGCAGCAATTGAGCCAAATAGGGTCTTTCTTCTATTGCACGTGCGCTGCAGTAGTGCGATAGAAGAAAGAACTATGAACAGGCTGCCTGTTCATAGCTCTTTCTTGGCATAGGCAGGCTACATCAGGGGACAGAAGGCTTTATTAATCTAAATTAGATTAAAATTGATTTTTGCTAAAATTCTTTTCCTTTTGCACATGGGGGTTCACATGAGCATGTGCTCCTATGGAGGAGCCTCCACTGCTCGGGAGGGGCACGCTAACACACACATCCAGAAACTCACACTAAAACACGCACACAGACAATCACACCAACACAACTAGACACTCCGCACTAACACACAGATCCATACACCCAAACAAACATACCCAGATACTCAAATTAACACCAGACACTAATATGCCCAAACGAAATCATGTTTGCACACTAACATGCATAGACACGCACTAACATAGCTAGACAAAAGACACACTAAAATACGAGGATCACAAGGGAGCAGTAACCCGGTGTTTCTTTTATTGATAGCTGAGGGCACAGTGATACATATTACTTACATGTATTTTACATATATTTTTCTTTCCATCCTTGGGCTTGTGCAAATTTGTTTTGGATTATTATCCAGTTTAAATTAATAATGGATTGTCTAAAATAGTGTTTGCAGAAGCTTATGAAGAGTTGAATGTTAGTTACACAAGGCGTGGCCGGATTTTCGTGTGTTCATAATCAAATTTAGCATGGGGTTTTGCTAAGTCAGTTCCCTTTTTCTGTACCCAGTGCTCAACAGTGTTGGTTAATATATATATATGAAAAAGAGTAAAAGGGATCATGAGAATAATGTAAGTGGTGTATTAAGGGTGATATTCTTGCAAAATCAATGTTTCTAAAGTTGGAAAGATTCTTACACTTGGTGAATAGAATTCAGGTTGTGCTAGAAAATAAGTACAATACAATAAACAAAAAATTCAAGTGAATTACTTTCCTTATTTTGAAGGAAATGGATAAATATATTACACGTAAATCTGTTGATGTACACGAATTTACGTGGAATATATTTATCCACTTCCTTCAAAGCAAGGAAAATAAGTTAGTAGACTTTTTCAGTTCTGAGGGCCAATATTGATTATCTGACCAGGCTTTGGGGGCAATAATATCTAAGTGTGTGTTGTAGGAATATCATACACAGATATGCAACAAAGATGGGATTAAAAAACACACATTAATACTCCAGCATTGACGTACGCATGCAAATAGGGTGGTTAGTATATGTGATTGTATTGGGTCAAAAGGTTTGAAGAGCTCTGCCATAGATGCTTCCGTAGAGTGGAGATCGGAGCCTCAAGATTGTTCCTAATATTGTGTTACATATTGTGTAACCATTTGGGTCTCTTGACAGAAAATCTCAATCTTCCGTGCTTATCATGCTTCCTTTTTTTTTTTTTAGATGACTGAAACATTTTGACAGAAGCAAAGCCAAGTTAAAATACGGTATCATAAACTTGCTGGTTGTGTCTCTGACAACCACAAGGCCGCTTCCTTCCCACATCTGCTAAAGTTTTCAGAGTCACTCAGGGCTTTGTAGTCCTGTAACATGAGGCTTGTAATGTATTGAAATAATGGCACTTGGCTGGCTTTTAGTGGAATAAAAGCCATAAGAGCGCTGCTCCTTCCTTTGTTGTGGTCATAGTTTCTAACACCGGAGTGCTAAGCAAAGCATCAAAATGTGATAACTCTTAAAAGCTAAATGAATATATTAAACTAGCCATAGCTTTGTTTTTTTCACTTGCTGTTACTGTTTTGTAGATTTTTAGTTTAAATTAAGGTACTATTTTAGCTCCGGAAAGCTTAAGTCTGTGCCAAAAAAGACACATAAACGAGCATTTCTCAACAATGAACAACAATCAGCAACTTGACAGGAACAGATCACTAATCATGCGGATCTGTACAGGAAGTTCCTACTCCTGCTCCTATCACACATGGCCAGGTTTATAATGCACATAGATCACTATATTTAATCTACAAAGGTTTATTTAGCGACCTAAACTACTAAATATAATTTAAACTCAGCTTTTTTTTTCCATTCTCTCACTGGACAGGAGGTAGATTATACTGATGCCTTTATTATTATCTTTTATTTATATAGCGCCAACAGTTTATGCAGCTCTTAATACAATACATATATTCAAGGGATATGACAAGATGAGAATTGACAGACTAAGTGAACCCGAGATTCTACGTAACACAATATTAGGATAAAAATTTTGAAAAAGACAATTTTTTGCAGTTTTACTGTATTATTTTAGTAGAAAAAATACTTTTTTTTGGAAGAGAAAAAAGAAAATTTTTGGAAGTGTTCAGTTCTCCTATAAAGTTATCACAAATATGTTTTTGAAAAAAAACCAAATTATATTACAAAAGCATTAAGATGACAGCTTTCAATTAAAGATAAATAATATATATGTGTATATAAATTTGTATCAGTGTTAATCTGGAAAGTGGACATTTTATTTTAATTAAGGTATTTGTTGTTAGTGGGGACAAATTTCCTATTTTTACTTAGGAAAAGAAGTAAAAAAGATTGTTCTAAACGCAATATAGAGGATTATAAAATCAGACCAATAACACAGAATTAAAAAAAAAACCTGTAATTAAACAACACCTCTTTGTGATTATTCCACAAGTGTTTTTTGCCATCTTTGTGTAAAAGTGGCATTATTGATATGATCTAAGGGCCCTGAAATGTAAACCCGCAATTCTTATTACCAAGAAACTGCGAAATGAGTCTGACCTACATGCAACATTTGTAGCAGAAATGAGTACACTTATTTTGTTTAATTTTGTTATATTGGACAGATTTTCAGTCATTCTTCATTTCATCCTATCCGATTAATCTTTGATATTAAATCAATAAACCACATCAACCATAGCGATATATAATCTCTACAATTCTGAAGATGACAGCTATTTTTATTTTGTTTGAAAACAAGTAAAATGAATCCAAAAATATCCTACATTTTAAAAAATACAGGGCCAAGGTCTTGGCACGATGACATTAATACAAAAAAACAATTATGAAAACAGTAACAAATAAACAGAATTAAGACATTTAGTGCACTGTGTTCATGGAGCATGACATTTTTTAATAATATTTTTCAGTTCTTTTTTTCTTTTCATTAGCCGCAAGGAGCTTACAGGAAATAACTTATTTTACATTTTTAAGTTAAATATTTTTATATGACTAATAATTAAAACAAATTAAAACATGCTGCTACCTAAATAAGATCTAGCATCACACAGAGCTGGACTCTTATATATATTTTGCTTTTGATGGCATAATGTGTCCAGGCCAATACGGGATATTTTTTTTTATATATATAAACCCTACTAAAAATACAAACCTCAAATCAGCATGTTAGGTCTCACTAAACAAAGGATAGTGGAACAATTGTTCATTTGTACACGAATAAATAGTTTTTATGATTTTTTTTTTCATGTGTCGGTCAAAAAAAGACCTTAAGTAGTTTTCCACTCGTGCAAATCAAAGTGAGATTAACAAAAAGACGTCTTCAGGGTTGTAGGCAATATACCAGTGGGTGCCAAATTATGGTGTTTCAGGAAAGAATGTACATAAATGTAATCCTCGGTGTCATCACGTGGGAAATGTATCCTGAGATTCATTCAAATAATTTTGCATTCGTTTACAGAAAAGCGTTTCCTCCGGGCTCGTTTCTTTGCTTGGTTGATAGCTGTCCTGACTGCACACTCAAACACCTGCTGCACTCCCCTGTTGGTTAGAGCCGAACACTCTACGTATCCCTTGGCTCTCACATCTCGGGCTAACTGTTTCCCATCCGCTGAATGGATGCAAGGGACACGCATTTGATCCAGTTCCCTCTGGTCGGTCTGAGTGGCTACCACCAGCACTGGAATATTAGGCAAATGATGCCTAACTTCAGGAATCCACTTGTTCCGGACATTCAGAAAAGATGCATGGTTGGCCACCGAGAAGCACAGTAAGACAATGTCTGCATGTTGAAGAGAAAGCGGACGGATACTTTTGAAAGCATCATTACCTGCTGTATCCCAAAGTCCCAGGCTAATCTGAATGCCGTCCATATACACATCGATACCTGTATTTTCATACACTGTGGGTTTGTAAGTGTCGGGGAAGGCCTCAGATGTGAAACGAACAAGAAGAGAGGTTTTCCCAACAGCAGCATCGCCCACCAACACACATTTAATGGCATTCATTCTGCCCACAGGTCACAGGATGTCTACTGCTAAGAGATCGGTTGGAAGTTTGCTTTATCAGCGGGGACTACTAAATTCGTCCTTCAAACCATTGTAAGGACTCAGATTCCAGTGTGCGGATAGCCTTCTCAAGCCCGCTTTTCTATAGGAGAAAAAGAGATAAAAGTATTTAGCCTGTCAACATAGTTTGAAAGGATTTACTTAAAGCAACTTTATATTCCTGTTTTAGAAATTAAAAATGCCCCCTATTAATATTTATGGTTATGCATAAAGGTGTTGGATTTGAAAAAGTTAATCATATGTTAAAATCACTGCAACACATGATAAAATAGAACATGTCGGGTTTTTAATAATTTGTACTTAATCAACAAGTCGTTATGGTCAAGGTTACAACACATTGGTACGTTCATTTAGCCTGAATGCAAAATACCGCTGTAAACAGATCACATTGGGAAAATAAAAAAAAGAACTGATGCAAACAATGAGGTTATAATATGAAAGACTGCAGTATGTCACTAGTAGCAGACAGAGACCGAATAACATACAATCTAAAAGTGTTTGCACTCTTACACTACAAGAACAAGAAAATCTTAACGCCAAACAGAGCTGTAGTTTGAGATTGTAAGGCTTAAAAATAAAGCTTCAAATAATGGCTCAATAATCATATTTAAAAAAAAACAAAAAAACTGGAGCTACAAAAAAATGCCGCACAAATAACGCAAAGTTTTTACAAATGAAAAACAGATAGATTGACACATGGCCCTAGTCATCTCCTATTAAACAGACGCAATACCTGGTCTTCATCTCTGTTATGTACAGAAAGTCGCAGGCTGTAGTGAGGGTCGCCTCCTCTAGCTCGAGAGGCTTTGCAAAGTTTTACGTTTGTATCGCTGGCAGGAGGGCAGGTTTTGTAAAAGAAAATGGAAAATAAACAGTAGATCCCAGGGCCCCTATTTGCCAGAAATCAGCCAGTGGGTGCAAACCACCCTGTGCATGGGAGAGGGGCATTAATATATATATGCAAAGCCTTTACCTTAGGTATAGTTTTTTCCAGAAGCTTGAGGATCCTCTGCCCCTACAGGGTTGGCTTAACTCCTATCACACAGCATATGGAATAGAGTATAGGAGACATGGCCATCCCTGTCCCATTAGGGTTAAGTAGATGCCTCATCCCATCTGCAAAGCTAGACTTCATCCAAAACCATATGGGATGTGAGAAAGTGGCTTAAAAACATCTGTTCATATTTGTACACCTTCTGGCTTTTCCTGTTTAATTTGTAAATGTATTTAAAAAAAACACTTTGAATGCACAGTATCAATGTTTTGAGAGGTGGTGTAGTTTGGTAGTTGGAACAGGGTCTCTGATAATTTAACTAGGAAGGAGCTCAGTCATGGTGGATGTCAGTTGGAATTTGTGAATTTGTGACTTTTTGTCCATCTAGCACGAGATGCTCAATTCTACCGATTCTATTGTTTCACTCTTAGTAAATAGGCCACAGTGTCTGCTAAAAACGAGTATCATACTATGAACTATAGGAAACCTTTTTAGATAGTTAATATGGGTATCGTTAAAGGTGTTAAATGTTCATAAATTGGCTAAGAACATAACACAATTGACCCAAACATTCGAAGGGAAACCCCAGGACTTTCCCATTTGTGTTCAAATGAACGTAAAGGAGAGCTTGCCCTCAGACTGCGCTATGTACTGTAGTTCCTACAAATATCACATTACACTCGCAGCCTTCACTAAAAACACTTCTGGAAACCTCAGCCCAACATTTCGTAAGTGCGGCCCTGTGCACCCACCATGACAATTTCAGTACATGTGTGGGAGTGTTGGAGAGCGTGTATGTGTGCATAAGTGTGTCTGAATGTATGTGTGTGTTTGTAATCCTATGTGCATTCTGGAGTGTTTAAATTGTAATACAATGTAGATTTGGTGGGGTTGCAAATATATATTTGCTATGTATATATACTATTATTGTTTATTGACTTTTATATAGCACATATAACAGCAATGCTGCTTGTGTAAACCAGGGACATTTAGACCTATTATATATGCCTTAATCCTATTACAGTATATACACAATTTGCTAGGACCACCAGAACAAGACTGTGGCTACCTTTGAGCGTCACTGCCCCAGACTTGTATCTTGCAGATAGTATCCATATGCTTAAATATAACATTAACATTAACCTTTTTGCAGCTTTTTTTTTTGCAAAAAGCAACATATAAAATTAAGTTACTACTGACCTGTCTGAACACCGGGAACACTAGCTCTTCTGATTTGTATAATTCAGCATTTTAATGCAACTAAAGTCTAACCAGATAATATAATATATAATATAATATGTAATAACATACCAGGCAATGATCCGCAATGTTAAAATGGATTCACGGTTCATGTTATTACACAGTCTGTCTGTTAAATATGTAACTTTATGTAGAATGTTAACATTCATAAGGAAAAGATAACAATAATGATGAATAATGGTTGTTTTCTTGAAGACCTCAAAAATCATGGTTTCACATAAAATAAAGCTCTAATTAAAAACATAGCATAGCTAACAGTATTTGTTCATTGTAGAAAACACAAATTTGTCTTCTTATTTTAAGCCAGGTCCAAAAGTATCATGGCATTGAATTTTCTCTAAGGAGATTTCCCACAATATATATTGAATTTGTAGTTTAATAGAGTATTTCTTGTTTATCACAAACTGATCTAACTGAATGAGGCATAACATCTGTTACAGCACCTGCATGCTACCTTCTGGTCTTTGCATTGAATTAACCGTACTAGAAAATGTTTTGCTGCTAAGTGTAAAGAGAAGTAGTCCAGTAATTTACGGGTACGGACACCTAGTAATAGTGGGCGCGTTGTTTATGACCAACCCCTCAAATAGGACAGTTAATAATGTGCCTTAGCTGCATATAATACCAATTTAATACCCAGACTTCCAGGGTTTTTGCCCAGTCTCAGGGTGAGGGGCAGATTCTCAGGCTCACACCGTTTGGAGCCGACACCTTCCTATTCTACCCCACCGTTATCATGTATAAGACTCCAAGTTGGTGCTTTTGCTCCCATTATGTTATGGCTGATATACCTGCTTGAATACAGGTGACTCCATTAAGTGAACTGTTAAATAATGACAAGTCAAAGTTTAAATGGCGAACCGGTATAAGAGTGATTTGGGCAACACATTTGGTGCGACACGACATAGAATCCTCATGACAGGTTCTTAAAGGTTTAATATGTAAAGAATATTAGGGGCAGCTCATTTAGAAAGTTCCCTTCTATAGTCTATCTATCTATCTATCTATCTATCTATCTATCTATCTATCTATCTATCTATAGGCTCATATAGCGTATAAACAGGGTACAAGTAACTTTCGAGCCTGTATCCATAAGTCTTTTCACTTTGCAAACACTAAAATTCCACAGGTGGATGTAGTGTAAAATCGGAGTACATAACAGCGAGCATAACAGCTCGCAGCTTTTAGTACATGCGTATTATGAAGAACTGTCTTGCTTTTTTGTGGGGTCGGGACACATTTTTTTCCTGTGGGAGGCCAGGCCAATAGTTTTCCTATAGTTATATTTAGGTGACACTTAAAAATCTGCTTTAACAAAATATCTTCCATAAATTGAATTCTCGATTTAAAGTGGTTTAAACCTCTACAAGGAGTAAGGGATGGAAGGGTCTTTTACGGTGGAGGCACCTCCCGTGTCATTTTCTGATTAGGGATCAAACGTTTGATTTCAAAATAGATCAGCTGGCAGCATGCTTCTACTTTACTTTTTTTTAACATAGATCATCATGCAAGCTGCCATATTAGGCTACCTGCTCCATGCACCTAAAGGCAAGGTTTGAATTTACTTTTTTTCAGCATTTCAGAAGCTGATAATGGGCCTCTGACAGCATAGAGAAAGCCTGCACATTTAAAATGAAAACACAGGACTTCCCTCTTTAACCCAGCTTAGTGTTAGTGTGTTTAATGTGATTACACGTTCACCGGGAACAATAAAATGGCAGATGTGCTCATGTTTATTAGCTTAGCATACTAGAGGTAGGGGAAAGTAATATATTTAATCAGTTCACATATTATAAGGAGTGGAAAACAGGCTGCATTATAATTCATACAGAAAGCGGGAGTGAAACCGGGGGACTACCAAATACTGTTAACACTTTCATAGCCACACCTGAGCCACAACACATTGTAGAGCTTTGACACCAAGACAATAAATTGCATACGGTGCCAAAATAGCACATATTTCAAGTCTGCAATAGTTATAGAATGTTTTTTAGTACTGAGTTCCATTTTTTATGGCGATATTGTAATAAGTAAGTGCAGTATTCAAAAACTACTTAGAAATGATTTACCCCAATCTGTTGCAGGCTGTGAATTGGACCTACTCCACCATTCAATCATCTAACATGCTAATACAACTTGCTAAAATGCAACCCGGAAACCCCAAAAAAAGTAACACTGGGAACTGTGCCAAACTTGATGGGAAAGAATGTGTAAAGAAATAAGGCATCACAATATCTCTATTAAATGGGTACAAATTGGTCTCTGAGAGTAAGAGCCAAGCTGGTTTAAAGGGAGACTCCAGTGTATCAGGCAGTCCCCTGAACAACCACTGGAAGACAATTCTTTATTGCAGTGTGGAAGAAAAAAGGAATTTACAGCCTTTGTGAATAATTGTGTTGCATATATAATATCACTTTACTTGCGGTGCTTCATTTTTTTTTTATTAACCAAAAAGCCATCAAATATTTATCTACTTTTCTATCAAATTTCACAGTAAACCAATTATACTTATTGCATTCCTACAGTATAACAAAGAAAAGAAAACCAAGAACTATCCTTTTTGTGCTCTGTTATTTGCATCAGTTAAAGCAGCCAGACACTGGTATGGAAACGCTTCCATTGAAATCCATCGGAGGGCTTTCACTGTGTGTGTACAGGGGTCCTTTAGACCCCCCTGGAACTCTCCAGCGAGTCAGTTCTTTAGCTGGCTGGCGGTAAGTATAGCGTGCGTGCACATCATTTGGCCTTAATTTTCAGACAAACAAACAAATTACGGAAACATACAATTATTTCGGAACAGCATATTATGGGGCAAATTGTACGGTTTTTACATGCAATTGGGGACTGCCTGGCCCTGAATTATGCATAGATAATGAAGTGAAATTAGATTTTGTGCCATGATAAAACTCAGCCAAAATTAATTATTTATTGAATAAACCTGATCTAGAAGGGTGCCAGTGCTTTTTATCATCCTTTTTTATCATCCTTATACAACACAAAGGCGTACAACCAGCAATCCTGGCCTACAAACGTGAGAAATGCTCTTTCAAATTTAGGATGATTATTAGTTCACTATAAGGAACTAGGAATTAACAGTAAGGTGTTTGCCATTCGGGATGGTTCCAGCCTAGATTTCTCCCACTAGCAGTTGTCCAAACTGTTTGGGAAACATCTCTAATATATTATATAATATAACCAGAATAAAGTTTGGCTATAATAGCTAGAGAACAAGCTAAACTATGAAAATGAAAGTAGTGTTGAACGTGAAAAAAAGCCCCTAAATTCTGAAGAACCCTCTACAACTTTTTTAAGCTCCAGGATTAGTAGAACCAAATACGATGGCCACCACCAAGTGTTCTCAGGTGGAAGTCCATTGTTGCAAAGCTGAAGAGCCACTCAAACATTCAAATTGGACGGAGTATTTACTGATAATCAAAATCAACTAACGGTGGCAAGGCCCTAGTTAGATAAGAGCAGGGGGACCATTATCCCTGTTGCACAAGTACAAATAAAGCAAGTAAGGAAATAGGTGGACTGGTGGACTGGGCAACCACAGTAATCCATGTTCACCATTTCATTGTAGGGTATCATGAGATAGATACTTAAAGGGATTTAACAAATTGCAGGAGGAAAGGTTATTTCAAAGGAGGAGAAACATGAGCTCAAGAGGTCATAAGTCTTAAACATTTTACGTTACTTGGAGGGTGGTAGATAAGTGGAACAGTCTCCTTTCAGAAGTGGTAGAGGCTTGTACAATAAAGACATTTAAACACACATGGAAGCTATAATGCTCTGCGGACTCTGCGGAAAATTGGGCAGACCAGAAGGTCCGAATGGTTATCTTTCATCAAATTATCTGCTTCTATGTATCATTGACACCCCCCTCCAAGGGCTATCTTTCCCCTGCCTGTTTATAAATTGTTCTAAGAGCGCTGTGAATCTGCCGGCGCTTTATAAATAAATGTAATATAATGTAATGTTTCGTTTCAAAACCGTTTCAAATATTTTGGGTATGTGAGTATTCCATATGCAGATCAAAAAACAGTATATGGCTGTGTGAGAAGTAAGCCAAACACACAAAAACTGTAACAATTTACATGGCAGTATGACTTTCTATCACTGTTTCTCTTGAGAGTAACAAAGTGGAGAATCCCACTCTACTCATGGACGAGTATGAGGCCAAGTGGTGAATCAGAACCAGGTCTGGCTAAAAAAGTTAGATTCTGGATGTATGCATTTCCCGTAATTCATTGTTGGCCATCTTAAGTATTTCCCTTAAAGAGGGGCTTATAGCACCCCACTGGGGAAATTAATAGCATTTCCTAAGTGGTCTCCACCAATAAGTGAATTGATTAAATGCTTCTCAATCTAAAAGCCATGCAAAAGTCTTGTGTTAAATGGAAAGTGAACTTTTTCCAAACGCACCAAATTTTCTTAATGACGATATTTTACATTTACAAAAAATAGCCCCAAATAAACATAAAATATTGCAGCACCATTGTATGCTATGACATTCGATTCTGTTAAAAAAAACTTGGGAAACCAATTAATCTGAAGTAGGTCAATATGAAATAAATAATTAAAGGGAAATACAAGATATTTTATTACGTGAAGGAATCATTGTGTTCAGGACTAAATATGCATTGAAAAGCTCCGAGCCCACTATTTAAATAGAATACAGATCACAAGAGAGTTCTACTGCTTTACTGCCGTCATTTCTACATTATTTTCCTTTAAAGTTGTTACAGGACTTGTGAAAGGGCATATGTGGCTAATACTTCTTTTTCCTTTGCACACAGAACATGGCACCCTAGCCATGGATTTGTGTGCTTAGCATTTTTTTCACCCCTATAAATATATATTATGCGCTAGGTTTATTGTAGCTTTCATATTCTGAAAAATCCTAAAATAACGGTTTTCGGATAATTGTATAATGGTACATTTTATTAAAAAAAAAACAACAGCTTTTTATTACATTAATATACCTGATACAAATTTCTATTAACCGAGATAAAGTTAGATCTGATGACTGAATAGTGATTCTTCTACACACTGCAAATCACAAAAGTAGAACGTGATAGAAAAAAGCTATCGTGTGTTAAAGAATGAAGGCTAACGTGTTACTTTCCTGTGTCTTGTTCAAAAATGATTTTTCTCTTGAGTTTATGTCTAATTTAATTTAATACACCCATTAATATTCTATAACACAAGATATGTGCTCCATGGCTGGTCCTCAATAATAAAGCTCCCTGGGCAAAAGCATCTTTGTCAATTCACACATACATACATACAAACTATGCCTTTGTTATATATGTAGAATGCCAATGTACACGTGGACCTCTTGTACGCATCCCCCACAAATGGACCACCAGAGCCCTCCTGTTTCAGGCCTAATTAGCCTGGCCAACCCTGATCTACTTCCAGTAATTTCATGTTATGCATTGAAATGGCATTTTTTAAAAATGTACAGAAATGGTTAGTTACCCCCCAAAAAGCTGTTTTTCAAACGTTAGTTTGAGCATAGCCAATGATGAAGCAAAATAGGCAGAGATTTAAAGTCTTCAGGGAAATTTGGACAGAACAAGTTACTTTGTGGATTGAAAATTATCAAATGTTTAGGAAAAAGACAAATTCTTTATTCGGTTAATACTCCCCGCTCTTAATTATTATTGTGCTGCGTAGTTAAGGGTTAGATCCATTGTAGCTCCTGAGTATATTGCCGATACTATGTTAAAACTAGTCATAAAATGTATTGTTCCATCGTTTTTCTAAACATATCCAGAAAGGTATGATATACCGTATATATATATATAATTTGAATTTGTGTTATCAAAAAACCTGACATCCGATTCTTGCTAAAAGTAGACATCAAGTTAATAGTATATTCCATACGATTTAATATATAAATTATCATATATAAATTTTTTGCCTAAGTATTTTTTGTACTTTTCCTTATTTATTGTTGTATATTTAGGGGGTTTTTTGAATGTACAGCTCCTGTAGATTCTTTCATAAAAGAAATAAGCATTGTAATGCAGATTTAAATTGGTGTTTCTATAAAATATAGTTTGAAGTTGGAAATGTATAGAAGCAACAAAATGACAAAATAACAACAATCATATTTAAAAGAAATATATTCTGACGTATTAAATAGGAACAAACTTTACGGAAGATAACAGACGTTTGGCCAATTAAACTTTGTGTTGTCTTTTTGTTCAAACAGTAGCTGTATGTCTATCCTGTCCATGTTTAAACTGAAGGCCAAACGTGATTAACTGCTGTCACTTCTGCTGGAAGGCTATTCTGTTTGCCCAAAACAAAACTTACCTACTTTCTGCCAGTATTCGCAATTGTTACAAACAGCAATGACACTGGGATTTACAGAAGAGGACAGATTGGAGAAGAACCAGTATAGAAAACGAGTGATCTTCAGGTTCCCGACACACACATCAGTTTTAATGGCGCATCACGAAATCTATAAAACATAAGAAAATGCAAAGTGACCTTTGAGGGCTTTCCGTAGGTAGAACAATGAGTTAAAAGCAAGTTTCTGTTGATAGATAAAGGTTCTAATGAATGATCCAAGCTCACTCTTTCTCAGTGAGTACACTCATTTTTCTAATCTGCTTAATATTGACGATGAGCTTCAGACCAGTTTATATCCTGCTCTACAGCCTCCTGGGCAACCCAAACACAACCTCATATGGACACGAGACAAATTATCAGATTCGCAGGTGGTGTTTTTTTCAGCATTCAACAAAACAAGATGTTCGTTATGTGTTGGTAACTGTCTTCTACAGACGTGGAGTGATAAAACGCAGATGTTAGTTTGGTTTTGGTAACAAAATGAGAGCTTAACAGCCATCCTGCAAACACAAATGGCTACAACCTGAAAGTGAAGAAATACGCATCTCAAAAAATACCAAAAAATAAGAAGGTACGCCACGTCCAAATCGCAATTGCATTTAAAAGCACTGTGGCATCACTCATGATAAACAACACACACATGTTTACTTAATAATTTATGTAGATTTGTACCTTAAAGTTGTAATGTCTCTTAGGAGTAAACAAAGGGCGCCTCCAGCAATAATTTATAATACAAACATAAAGAGAAAGACTTTAATTACAAACCCACTGTGATCTGATAGGTTATTCCTGGAGACCCCCTTATTTACTCCTTAGGGGTATTACACATGTAAGTGCAGGTCTACATACCCCAGAGTAGGCTTGTGCTCCGGAAAGAATCAGTGGCTGGGCATGCACTGAATTTTGCTTTGTTTTGTATATTTGTCATTATTATTATAGCAGCAACCCAGAAATCTGACTGTCTATGCCTTTTATGCTTTTATAGGTTGCATGCTCCCCTTTCTGTATATTTTTTTGGCTATGTATACTTTAATTCACGTATACATGAAGGGCGGTTTCCTCTTGTCCACTTCCCAGATAGGTGGGAAATTGAAACAGACAAGTAGAACAATTGACATTTTCCAAATATCAAATATTGTGGAATTGTAGAACTTTTCTTTGCTGGCTAGTATTTTTATCTTCTAACTGGTAAAGTGCCCGGCTATGTATATACAATAAGTAGTGAGTTGAGGATGTTCCAGTTTTGCGAACAGGTCCAGATCTGAACTTCCCTATTGACCAAGTTTTGAAAAATACCAAGTTTATCTTCAGAATGTGTTCCAGAACCACAGTATAGCAAGGTAGATTACTATTAAAGTAGGGTATCTGTCTTTAGTGGATTCAGGGGCTTGTTTTGAGTTTAATAATTAGAAAGATTAATAAAAACATTACCTAAGGTTGAAGAAATTCAAAATCGCATAGCATCTTCTGGGATGTAGGCGTGAAAGGCGTAAGGTAGAAATGACAGCAGGTCCTCGGAGTAGCTGTCTGTATAAGTGAAGGTGGTTTGAGTGTGCGAGGGGCTGCTGCCTGGTGGGGAGAGAAGGAGGAAGAAGCTGGGGAGATGTGTCATCAGGGCTGTGTGAAGTATACATCTGCATATCTGCTTCCTGCTCGCTGACGGTGACACCAAGCCGAGGAGTCAATAAACTATGGTACAAATAACAACAAGCACTGCAAACCCCAGTGGACCCAATAGGGAACTAGTTTGGGAGCATTTGGGAAAATGCATAATTTTGTTTATGTAAATACGTCACCACAACTGTAACCTGCAATTTGAATAGAACCCAACGGTCACCAAGACGGTTGCATTCTATTACTATACCTGCATAGTGTCCCCTTTATAGTGTGCCAGTCTGTTTTCGGGATCCAAATGCCAACATTCATCTACAGCCCCCCACCAGCTATTTTCTATTATCTCACATGGTTCATTCTACCGAGTTATACATTCATGGCCAGTACTGTAAAAAAAAAGTATTTCTTCATGTGCAAAAGGAAGTACACCCTCTTTGAATTCTATGGTTTTACATATAGGGACATAATCTGTTCCTTAGCAGGTCGAAAACCTCAGATGCTCAACAACACATGACAAATTGCACTGTGACATGATTTATTTAACAAAAAATAAAACCAAAATGGAGAAGCCAAACTAAGTACACCATTACTGCTTATGAATTAAGATGTTAAGTAGCATGCAGGTGCTGCTAATCAAAAGTTTTAGCAGTTTACTGCTCTGGAGCATTCAGGTGTGTTAACACAATGCCAAGGAGGAAAGACATTAGCAATGACGCAGTTGTTGCTGCCCATCAATCTGGGAAGGGTTATAAGACCATTTCCAAACAATCAAACCCATCATTCTACAGTGAGAAATATTATTCAAAAGTTGAAAACCATGCTATGCACAGAGAAATTGCAAGAAAATCACAGTTAGCATGTTAAATGTTAAAGTTCATGACAGTACATTTAGAAAAAGACTGAACAGGTATGGTTTGTTTGGAAGGGTTGCCAGGAGAAAGAATCTTCTCTCTAAAAAGAACATGTCAGCTCTGCTTAGGTTTTCAAAGTTGCATCTAAACAAACCACAAGACTTCCGGAACAATGACCTTTGGACGGACGAGACCATAGTTGCAGATATTTGGCCATAATGCACCATGCCACTTTGGCAAAAACCAAACACAGCACCTCAGCACAAACACCTTATACCAACTGTCAAGTGGTGGAGGAGTGATGATTTGGGCTTGTTTTGCAGCCACAGGACCTGGGAACCTTACAAGCATTGAGTCGAGTACACCAGCAGATCTACAACGGAATGTCTGAAAAAGAAAAGATTCAAGGTGTTGCAATGGCCCAGTCAAAGTCCAGACCTCAACCCGATTGAAATTCTGTGGCAGGACCTTAAGAGAGCTGTGCATAAACAAATGCCCACAAACCTTAATGGACTGAAGCAATGTTGTCCAGAAGAGCAGGCCAAAATTCCTCCACAACAATATGAGAGATTTATAAAGTCATACAGAAAATGATTACTATTGCTGCTAAAGGTGGTTCTACAAGCTATTATATTATAAGGTGTACTTTGTTTTCACACATGGCTTCTCCATTTTGGCTTTTTGTTTGTTGAATTATTAATGGCATGGTGTAATATGTCATGTTTTGTTGTTGTTCATCTGGGGTTGTATTCACCCATTTTTTAGACCTGCTAGGAAACAGATGATTGTTATTATGTCTTGATATGCAAAACCATAGAATTCAAAGAGGGTCTACTTTCTTTTTCACACGACTTTATGTATATTTATATACATATATATATATATATATATATATATATATATATATATATATATATATATATATAATATATATACATATATATATACACCAATCAATCAAAACATTATGACCACCTACCTAATATTGTGTGGCTCCTTTTGCAGCCAAAACAGCCCTGACCCGTCGAGACATGGACTCCACTAGATGTTAGCAGCAGATCCTTTAAGTCCTTCAAGATGCAAGGTGAGGCCTCCAGGGATGCATCCCGATGCCATGTGTTCTCCAGGTAAATGACGCACACACCCAGCCATCCATGTGATGGCCAACATGGCCAACTTCTTCCATTGCTCTGTGGTCCAGTTCTTATGCTCACATGCCCATTGTAGGTGCTTTTGGCAGTGGACAGTGGTCAGCATTGGCACCCTAACTCGCCTGCTGCTACGCAGCCCCATACGTAACAAACTGTGATGCACTTTGTGTTCTGACACCAACATTAACTTTTTCAGTAATTGAAGCTACAGTTGCTCGTCTCTTGGATTTGACCACACAGGCCAGCCTTGGCCAACCATGACCCCATTGCCGGTTCACCACTTTTTGTACTTTGGACCAGTTTTCATAGTTCACTGACCACTGCAGACTGAGAACACAATCTCTGTTTAAGTATGTTTGTTAGTTGTGAGGGGCACTAATGAAATACTGCACCCAGTTCATTTGCTCTCATAATGTGTACTTATGGGCAGCCAATGGGTGGGACAGGGTGATGGTCATGGGACTGGGTTATTGGAGAGGCAAATATGTTTAGGTATGCTACATATATTTAATTTTAACAACATTTTTATCTTTATAACAAAACCTTTCAGGGAAACTGCATTTTTTTTTAATTATTATCTCTGTTGTTCTGATTGGTTGTAGCAGAAGTATGTGCTGATCGCTGTTGTATCCCCGCTTCAAACACTGCAGAAACTGTACATGTGTATGTGCTTGTGGCCATGTTCTGGTTTCCTGGTCTAGTCAGCTGTTCCCATCGACACAAAATATGGGCCAGAAACTGAAATGTTTTTCTGCCTGTTAAACGAAATCTGTAAAGACAATAAGAAGATAATTTCAATGCGATGAGACGGAGAGAGAGGGTTTCTTTTTAGTGTAAAATTGGTTTATTTGTTTTGTTTCATATGTTTAATAGGACCGGGTCTGGGGGTTGACGATGACTTTCGCAGATGATCCCTGCTGGTCCTCATGTTTTCTGCCTGCGAACCAACAAGTTGAAAAATGTTAATGTCAATTCCATATATCGCAGCGTGCTTATTTTATCGGCAATTAATTGTCTGTCCATCATGTGATTTTCCTATTTTAGCATATAATCTTGAATAAATAATAATTAAAAAAGATAATTAAAATGAAATTTTGTAAGTTGAAGCAATTGTGGCTTAGAAAGGGGAAACATTCCTTCTTGACTCCAAAATACTTCAACAACTAATCCTGTCTATATAACTAGTTATTTCACTGCGTATTCTTCTTTACTAAAAGATCATCAGGCAATATTTAAAGGCATCCATTGAATTTGATGGCACCACGTCTGTGGGTACTTTACAAGTACAAGGTACTTTAATATGCATTGTTCTTTGGTGAGGCTGCCTGGGGCATTAAAGGTCCCTTTAAGGCTTTGTATGCTTGTTTGCAGTCATTTTCTAGTTTACACCAGCTATGACCTCAGCTTTGCATATATCTCCACAATAACTCTGCAACAGATGCATTCTTACATAGATTTGTCATAGAAATGATAATAATGTCTCATGAGACCACATTTGGCACAAGATGCCACGTACAGCGAACTACTCATAATGTGGGGTGCCATGGCTGAGTGCTTACACTCACACCCCAGATATTGCTTTGTATGATAAAACTGTGTTTCAGTTAAAAAAAACACAAAAAACATGGTTCTCAGAACTGAAATCAGAGCACCGAAACCACAAGCTTTTTTTTATCACATTTACACCAGCAGATGATCCGGGTTTCCCCTGTAACCATTAATAATAGTTGATGCCTTGGCATTTCTTATAAATGTCATATAAATAAAATGTGTTTAAAAAAAAACAAAAAAAACTATTAGCACTTTTTATGCTAGAGCAACCCTTAGGTATCTCTATACAAGGCATTGATATTGAAATTCATAAATATCTTACCTCTTTAAACCCCAATCCAGGGCTGGAATGGGGTTAGAATCTGGCCTGGCACTTTGAGGCTAGAGGTTGATAAATTACATAGATGCAGCCGCTGGATGGATAGACGTGGATGCGTGCCACGCTAGTAAACTCTCACACGTCCCAAGGATCAAGCAGCACCGCTATGCCACATATTGTATTATATTGTCTGTATAGTATTATTATGTATTGATTATTTAGATAATAGTGCCCTGATCATGTGCAAAGCAAGGCTACTATAATGTGCTTTGGAATTAAGAGTGCAATAGAAAGTCTAGTGCAATGTTTGTTTAGGTGTGTACTTTGATATTACTAAGTGTAAATATATCTCTACATACATTGCTGTTAATTAGATAATAATGCCCTTAGAAATTATTTATGGTTTTAGGACATCAGTAATTGCTATTAAATAAATTGGTGTCTTATGGATGTATTATTATATTTAGAATATCTTTGTATTTATCTCATATGGTTTTATGTGTAAATATGGGAGCATCTTTTTTATGTATTATATGTGAATATATTATTAAATTCATACATATAATATTGAAATATATTTATAATATGTATTTAGAAAATTATTCTGATAATCATTTTTAAAAAATACATTATTTTTAAATCTTTAATTTATCTTTTATATTTAAAAGGATGCTAACTATCAAGATGAATTGGAGTGTTGTAGAATTGGTTTATTTAGTATAGGAAGATGATTATATATATATATATATATATATATGTGTGCGTGTGTATTTAACAATAAACACGCAAGCACTTTGATGAAGCTGGATTGGCAGGCGAAACGCGTCAGTCTAGGCGTATCTAGGTAGTGAGAATGAAGGTGACGCAGCCTGTGCACACCGGGCTCCGTGATCCTGTAATCTCTTCTTCCATTTGGCACAAGGTCGAATAAGGACACAGAGAAAGATGCAAGAGCTTCTTTTGTTTGAGCTGTTTGTGTAAGTCTACGGTGTGCTCACCATTCTGCTCTGTAATCATTACATTTTATCTTTTCCGTTTGGAAGAATAAATATATTGTTTCATTTGATGTTGCCTTAAGTCTTTCATCTGCTACTTGTGGGAGTTATCCACCTTGTTAACCCTTGCTGTGCTTGTTACTTGAGTTATATGGTGCTCTACCTTGTGAGTGTCTCTTTTGGATATATTTTTAAATAGAAATAGAAATAGAAATGGAAATGGAGAAATTCACAATCAATGAGGAATACTTAAAATATCAAGAAACTATATGCAGAAAATTAGATAAAGTAGAGAAATAAATTATTAGCAAGAAATCGAAAAAATTCAGGAGAGATTATCCTAAACATGACTTTAGACCCAGTCAGTATAACCAAACACTTTACAATATCCCCACATATAACAGACATCAATCTCTTTCACAAACTCATTTTTTATCCCAAACCCCCAACCCCAACCACCCACCATATTCACTCAAAAGACATCCAGACCCAAATGTTCCCCCTTACAGACAAGCTTCACCAACCCCAAGGTACACAAAACACCAACGTTATCGCCCACAAGCAGGGGAGGGCTGGCAGCCTAAGGCCTGGGGGGCAAGTCAAGTGAAGTGGCTCCGCCCCCTCGCACTCACCTTTCACCCCTCACACTGCTCCCATCACTATGCAGCCATCAGACTGCTGGAAAACTGATCTAAACGGCCGTTGATGCCACCGGCCGGAGCTACTTTAATCCTTTTTTTTATTTATTTAATATGCCGGATCGGCTTGCCATATTAAAAATAAATAAATAAAGTATTAAAGTAGCGCCGGCCGGCAGCATCAGCACCCAGCGGCCATTTAGATTCGATTTCCAACAATCTGATGGCCGCATAGTGATGGGAGCAGCGTGAGGGGTGAAAGGTGAGTGCGAGGGGGCGGAGCTTTCACCCCTCACGCTGCTCCCATCACTTGGCGGTCATCGCATACGGCCGCTGGGTGCTGATGCCGCCGGCCGGCGCTGCTTTAATACTATTTTTTTTTTTCATTTAATAGCCGATCCGGCTTGCCATATTAAATTTTAAAAAAAGTAGTAAAGTAGCGCCAGCCGGCGGCATCAGCAGCCGGCGGCATCAGCACCCAGCGGCCGTTTAGATTAGATTTCGGGCGGCCTGGGGGGCAATTGCCCCCCTGACCCCCGGCCCAGCCCGCCCCTGCCCACAAGAACCCTATTACCACACATATAACCGTTATCACCAATTTCCCACAACACACTATCACTCACATTACACAACACACCACCGATACAACCCACAGAAACAACCGCTATTACCAACTCCACCCAGCACAATTCAGACCCAGATGTCCCCACTGAAACCCCCCATGATCCAGACAACAACACTAGCACAGGTACACACTATCCAGAAAGACACTTCCAAACCTCATACACCAACACGAAAAACATGTAGAAGAAATAGAACAAGATGTAAGACCCAAACAGAAAATTGGGAAAATACATTAACAACAGATTCTGCTATATACAACCTTAGTTCAAAAACCCTTAGCCACCAACATTTATCACTATTGAACAAGGGCTTAAAATTTGCCCCCAATGAACCTATTGATAAATTTAAAGTCTATATTGGCATAGAAAAATATATGCGCAAACTATGTCTTAAAAAATATCATATTCAGATCAACAATACACTCACACAACACTAAAACCAAAATCCAAATTTTACCCTAAGCAGGAACAGAGTGAAACAATGTCAGCATTCAGACTTAATGTGGAAAACGACATAAAGAAACTCAAAACACATAAAAAATACAATCTAACAGCGAAAGAAATCCAAGCAATGAAAGAATTACAAAAAGATAATAAAATTGTGATACGTCCAGCAGATAAGGGAGGCGGTATAGTTATTTTAGATGTCGACGCATATAACGCGGAATGTGACACACAATTAGGAGACACCAAAACTTACAAAACATTAACACATAACCCAACAAAAACATACACTAGAGAACTCCAAAAATTATGTAAAAAAGCCTTTGAACAACAAATTTTGACTAAACAGGAATATGAATATCTCATTAATACAGAAAACCGTATACCCGTTTTTTACTGTATTCCAAGGATTCATAAAAATCCAACCAAACCACCAGGTAGACCTATTATTTCAGAAATAGAATCAATAACGTCTCATTTATCAGAATACATTGACATCATACTACAACCATATGTAAAACAAATGCCATCATACATCAAAGATACAACACAAATAATCAAAACAATTGAAACCATACAATGGCAACCCAATTGGTGTCTAGCAACTTTAGATGTTAGTTCACTCTATACGTCTATTAAACATGAACAGGGAATACAAGCAATAGATCACTGCCTATCCAAAAGCAACATCCCTTTAGGAACATATCACATTCATACTAGAAGGCATACGTTATATTCTCACTCACAATTTTTTCTGCTTTAATGACCAATTCTACCTCCAGATTCTCGGAACCGCGATGGGGACCAGGTTCGCGCCTAGTTTCGCTAACCTTTTTATGGCCTTTTGGGAGGAACAGACCATATCCCCCCACCTGGGCGCGAACCTGGTCCTCTGAAAAAGATATATCGATGATATCATTATCATTTGGAAAGACACAACACAATCACTGCAAACTTTCATAGATCAAATCAATCATAATACCTATAACCTCCAGTTTACCCCCAATATTAGCACAGAACAAATCGAATTTCTAGACCTAAACATAAAAGTACTCAGTGACAAACTTATTTGCAACACTTACCACAAACCAACAGCAAAAAACAGTTACATCAGGTTTGATAGCTCCATCTACCACAATGGCTCCCAAATATTCCATATGGACAATACAGACGGATCAGACGCAACTGCACAGATATACACCAATTTGACCAAGAAGCCCAGTCTCTAACCAAACTATTTCAACAAAAACATTACCCCAAACAACTACTCGAACACTCTTACAATAAAGCTAAACAACAAAACCGAGAAACCTTTTTCATAGACAAACCACAACAACAAACAAAAGAAAATATAGAACAAACAGCCAAATTAGTCTTACCCTTCAACACAGCACATCGCCAAATCAAGAAAATAATAAATAAACATTGGCACCTACTACAAACTGAGAAAACAATAGGTCCATCACTTCCGTCACAAGCTCCCATTGTTTTCACAAAAGCTCCGAACCTAGGTTTGAAGATCGCTCCCACAACCAAACTCACTAAAGACACACAATATAACAAACACCAATCATCTATTTCGGGATCCAAGGGATTCCATAGATGCACACAATGTAACAACTGTAAAATCACAACATTTCCTAAAAAAACAGAAACTATAGTATCCTATTCCAACAGCACAGAGTACACTATCAGAGAATTACTTACCTCTAATAGCAAAAACATTATATTTATCATTCAATGCCCATGTGGCAAACAATACGTAGGACGTACATCAAGAACCCTAAAAAAACGTATAGCTGAACATTTTTACAACATCAAAAGAGATTTTGAAAAACACACTTTATCAGCACACTATAAAGAACATCATAATTGTCACATTAGAGGTACCACATATGCAGCTCTCCAGACAATACATCCAGATTGGAGAGGAGGCAATTTCATTGCCAAAATGTCAAGAGCTGAATCTAAATTCATTTTCCAGATGGACACAATAGCCCCAAAGGGACACAATAGCCCCAAAGGGACTCAATGCAGAACTTTAAATTTTTGGCTTTATGTGATGAGACACAGGCCCCCACATTGTTGCACGGTGAATCCTGAGCCAGGCGGATTACCCAGCGCCTTGACTCCCCCTGCACGAGGGCCTACCCTCCCCTACAAATGTTTCCCCCCCCTTTTTTATGTATATTTCATTTTCATGTATATTTCATCTATGCCTTTCATTATTATTATTATTATTGTTATATTAATATTCATGATCTCCATTTTGATATTTATTTTTATATATTTATCCTATATATATTTTTTATTTTTATTTATTTATATACTTCCATTTTCATATCATTAGATATTCCACTACTCATGTCATTCATTCAATTCATAGGACTGCAACCGATCTAAGAAGATTCCTTTAATACAGTTCGGCTTTTCCCCCCCAATCCTTTGTTGATCCAGTCCACAAATTTTCTAACCCCCATTAGCAAGTATCCAATCACGTGCATCCAGATCCACATATAAGGCCCACATTTTTTCATTACCAACAGAGCTATTGAAAAAGAAGCCAAGTGCGCTTCGTTTAGCCTGCTACTCCCCCTGTGCATAATCTGCATCAATATTAACACTGCTCACTGCACTTTGGACCGAGTAAGACTGACTTGTTAAATCAGCAATTTCTTTCAATCAAAAATTTTTATTTTATTTTTTTTAAATCTTTATCGTGCCCATCACGCACGAGGATAACATTGCTGACACCAAGGACCTCCATTAACTTACTCAGCAGACCTCTCCCTCCCTGCGTCCACAACTGCCAGCAATCCGTTAACTCGGCAGCGGCTAGGCACGGTCGACAAAGCCCACAGGGTAAGTGTGAGAGCTCCGCGGGACACAGCATAAGAAGATCGGTGAGAGGTGCACAGCACCATATTTAATTCTCCCGAAAAATCATAATAAAGACACACGGTATCTAAAAACATTTTCATAGAAAGGATCGCTAAGGAAGTCTTCACAGAAGACACAGCGAACACTGATAAGTGTTATCACCTACAAACTGTGAATAATATGAAATACTCTTTTTTCCACAGAGGACTATATTTGAAGTACTTTACATAACAAACGGCAATATTATTGCGTCATCCACTCGGTCTCTGATATATTTATAGAAACCAACAATTTGTACATATTTCACACGAGAGACATTACCTCTTGATGTTATAATCAACTGCCTTGAGCATATTGTGTTATTTTTATAACCAGTTTTTTTTTTGTTTTTTCCTCCCCATTTTATACCTATTTTATCATAACGAGATACCCTTATACATCTTGTAAGAAAGCTATTTTATGCAATTTATTTTAGAGTCTAGCTGCAAGGGCCCTGCAGCTGACCCTATTTTTTGTATTTATTTTTTGTGTTTGTTTTCATAAATGTATCTATGTTTCTAAACACAGTTTTACTGATTGGATACTTTTAAACATTCTATATCATCACACACACAACACCAGCTGTATTCCAACGCACCATTCAGGGACCTTATTGGAGAACAGTAATAGTTTTTATACTCATTTGCTTTAGGTTGTAAAGGGTACACAACCTTATCTCAATACCAGTTCTCATTTGGTCCTACCCTCTATATTGTTGAGCTACCTATTCTGTGTACATATATTTTTGTGTTAATATATAGTCACATTATAGTATGTATTACTTTTATATTTATTTACTCACAGAGTCCATTGCACACCATTCCAAATATTCCAAGCCCGGTGCTAGTAACCAGCAGTTTCCATGTAAAACACTTTCAAAAAGATGGTCAGCACTCCAGGTCTTTAAATAGACAATTTCATTTTATTCAAAGTCAAGTCGACGTTTCATTCATTACTGACTGTATGTCCTGATGAAAGTCAGTAATGACTGAAACGTCGACTTGACTTTGAATAAAATGAAATTGTCTATTTAAAGACCTGGAGTGCTGACCATCTTTTTGAAAGTGTTTTACTTTTATATTTTACGCTAATTTGCTGATCATTACTGGAAGACTTCAGAAGTTTTCCTTTGGGTTTCTATCGAAGATTTTCATCAAATAAGTGTTTCATAGATTTTGTGCACTAGTTGGTGGTTTGTGGTACTGTATACATATATTCTTCATCACTGCTCAGCCTATGTTATTCTGTTATTTATACTAATGTTTTGAGCTCTACAATTCTGTTTCAGCTACCCAGGAACATACATATATATATATATATATATATATATATATATATATATATTCATTCAATAATATAAATATAAAAATATAAAATATAAAAATTCCCTAATGTCACTATACATTATGAAGACCCAACCCCACTGAGCTTATCCTGCAAGGGCTGAGTTGGCCCTGCATAATGAATATCAGCATAGCATGTGGGAGAATTTCACTTGGGTCAATCCTTTATTATCTGTATTAATATCAGTTGAAATGTCCAAATCTCTAGCAAAATTTTTCTTCATACACCCCAAAATAAAGTGTAAGTGCAGTGCTGTCATGTTGGGGTGGCGGAAGGGTGAAAGCCTCAAAACAGTGGAAGTACATGTTTTTATATAAAATGTTTTTTAAAATTTGAGTAAATAATTCTGCATTACATTTTTTGGGGGAACTGTCGCCTGTATACTTAATAGTTAAACCTGATACAAGTTTCCGTTTCTTCAGAGCCTTTGGGCTTCAAGATTCCATATAAGTGCACCTTTACACGCACATTATATATATAATGTTTAATTTACATTAATTGACATCATTAATATAAGGGCATACTGCTACCCTCTTATGTTCAACACAAAAAAAAGGAATTCTGCAATGCATGCTTTGCTAGCAAAGTCATTTTGTTTTATCTATGGTTTTGTCAGTAAAATGTCCTCCATATTTTGCGTCTGTGTGTATTAGATATAAATGTGTAAGGAGAAATCCCAAAGGGATTTGCGGTAGGAACAAGTAAACACGATTATAATTTATAAATTGTTTATTACACGTCATTTATTTATCGTACAAAACATGAATGTTACAAATTACCAATGCCCATGACATATAAAAAATGTAAAAATAGAATTTTAACACATTTTCAATCAATGCTCCTTATATTAAATATAGTACAAACACAATATTTACAAAATCTTTGGTGGAAGCTACTAAAATACCTTAGTTACATTCGAGCCAGTGGGAACAAAATTTCAAAATCATCATT
Organism: Spea hammondii; assembly: GCA_029215755.1. Taxonomy (NCBI): domain Eukaryota; kingdom Metazoa; phylum Chordata; class Amphibia; order Anura; family Pelobatidae; genus Spea; species Spea hammondii. The sequence goes on along the minus strand of JARDYJ010000001.1, from coordinate 22,858,908 downwards.
TTTGAAAATATTTTCTAGCAGATGGGGAAAAAGAAACAATGAGCATGTCTCAAACCTAATAATACCAGGAGGGGAGAAAGGAATTACCAGAACTAATCAAGGAGGATGTCAGAAAAACTGCATCACTAAATGTTAAATGGGTAAAACATACATTATTTAACAATATAAAAGTGCACATTTTATAAAGTTAAAATGCTGGGACAGTTATTTTAAGATTAAGTAAACGAAGAAGGACTACTCAGAGACTTACTAAGAGAGCCTGTCTTCAAAGCGGCAACCGCTGACTCCACAGCTAGTAAACACTCAGAGGCGGTTAAAGTTATTGAGAATCAAGAGTTTTTTGTTCTATATTATCTCCTGAATAATATCAATTACAAATTACTGGTAAAATGTTAGTGACTTTATTTAAATTATCCTGTGGTCAGAAGATGCAGTGGTTTGGGCAAAATGATTTCTTTATGATCTATTTACATTACAAAATCAGCTTTCCAAACAGGAATCACTGCTTCATCTATCTATGGCACTGAGCTCAGATGCTAGGGAACGCCCTTGAACATCACTGGTGATAAACATACCGTTCAGCCGCTTTAGAAATCATAACAAAAAGCATGATGGAAAATTAAAAATACAAAACAAAATAAAAAAATTTCCAACCAACACTATATATATATATATATATATAAAAAAATAAAATAAAAAAGAGATATATAGGGAAAGCAGTCTAGGTGACATATTAATATGGAGCTGAACAGCATAACACAGGGCTGTGTAACAGATGCCCTCTAGTTTTGGATCTTTGAGCATCATGGGAATCGTAGTCTTGCAACCGCGAGAGGACTGCTTACCCTGCCCCATTTCCATTCTGCGTAGTAACAGGATGAGCTTAAAGTAAACCTGTCAATACATTTAAAAATTATAAAAACACTGTCGATATGATGTCAACATACCTTTTTCTTGTGCATAGAACAAAGAATGTGAATTATGATTCAGTTCCAGAAATTCAGCAGAGTAGGTGGAACAGCACCTTTAACATAATTCAGATCTCAAAACTGAGCATTAATGTAGAAATCCAGTATAAGCGAAGAAGAGGGCGTTTCATGTAGCTGCCCCTTCAGATAAAATGCACAAGATTCACAGAATCCTCCAAATAAAAGCCTGAAGAATATAAACTCTACACCAAATAGACTATTGGCATAGTGCCGTATCTGCACAAAAGACATGAGACCGCCGCGTGCACTTCACAGCGAAACGGAAGCAATGACGCTGGTCAGACACAGGCTAAAAAAACACGTAAAATAGAGCTACACAAAAATTACATAATTATGAAAACAGTAAATAAAATCATGTGTGTGTTTGTGTGTATATATATATATATATATATATATATATATATATACACATATATATATATATATATATATACACACACACACACACACAGCCCTGTATAATACTTTGTATACATCCCATTGCCTGAGTAACCCCAGAGTAAACATGCTAGTTGTGTCAGTTTTTATGCTGTTGAAGCACAAAGGGTTAAAGATGAGTTCTGCTGGACATTGGAGAAATCCGCACAACATTCCACTGATGGCCATGAAGACTGCACCACTTTGCACTTGATACACATTGTAACTACTACCCGTTAACTCAATAAAACTGGATAAAAATCCCTTATATCCGTGTAAACATCCGCATCTCTTAGCAGAGAATGTAAAGTTATTTGTTCGTGTTGATTAGCATTTTGTTCGCTTAATAAATCTTGATCCAGATGTGGATTATTTCAGGGTAACACTCAGGACACCTGGTCTTATCTCAAGAAATCTGAAAATGGAGCACAAACAGATTTTAAAGCCTTTGGACAGCTGTCGCCATCTTAAATATTCAAATTTACTGCATGCAAATTGGTGCAGGCATTCTCTAGTTAGTGGAATTAGAACAGGACATGCGCAGAAGAAATCCCATTCTACTCAATGGGTAGGGAAAAAATCAGTTCTAGTTTTTGCATAATATAAAATTTTTGGACAACTGCATATAAGCCATTTGTAATAACTATTATCTTCGCCAAATCTACTAGACAAACACCCTGATTCATTAAGTGAAACAGGTTAGTATCGACCAAAAATCTGATTTTATCTTTTTTTCCAATAAATGTCCTTTATCTGCAGACTGGGAGGCGGCCGTTGCTGTCAGTCATGTGATATTTTGGGCGTCTTTCCTGGCTCAAACACCGCACTTAACCGATTCTTTACGGTAATTCTAATGAAGTCTGTTCCTTCACCGACTTTCATTAGTTAGGGTGTCAGGCTGGGTGATTAAGACTGATCCATTCTATTGATTATCGTAAAGCACTGTAATAAGGCGTCTGGGTTTTTGTTTAGTGAATTGGGCTAAGATAACAGAGCTACAACACGTACAAATGGCAGCTGTAACATGCAGCTGGATGAAAACAGATTATGCAAAGAAACTAGAACTGGAAAAAACAAACCAGCAAAATATTTTTGAAAAGTTATTTTTAATTTGATGTTAGAAATGAAAAAATGGTGGGAGTTCCCCTTTAACAAGCGTAGCTTAAGAGGTCACGAGAAATAAACCAGCGGTGGATTTTTAAACTGCCTTATACATATCTATATCTATATATATATATCTATATATATATATATATATATATATATATATATATAAATCTATATATTATATACATGGAGGCAAGTTCTACGCATTGTAGGTTTGTCTATTTATAATCTTCAGTGTTGATCTGAATAAAGGAGATAAAACATTGAACAGGTAAAACATTTTGAGTATCCGTTCCAGCACTGAAAGTTTACCTGAAGTTGTGATTTGTGAGGTAGTCTATGACAGCTAGTTTGATGCGCGGGATTCCTCCCTGGCTATGATTTCCTCTTCCGGTTATTACAGACAGATGAGATTTGCCCCCATTCTGCTTGTACTCTGATAAAAAGGAATAACAGAGGTTAGAACAAACACTTAATGCGCCTTAACATGGACTGCGAAACCTGAACAGTGAACAGCAAATATGACAGTCCAATAAAGGTTTTTTTCGAAAACTGTGTTTATACGTATCTTATGGTAACATTCTGTATAAAAGAGGTTCTAAGAGAGAAAAAAAGAGAAAATGCTACAGCCAGGGTGACAAACTCCAGGCCTTGGGGGCTTCAAACAAACCAATATTTTGGTAAATCTTTGGTTTAAACACAGGTTACCTATTTAACCACTTTGATTGATTTGCTCAAGCTGGGATATCCTAAAGATAGGTGTCTTGTTGCGATTCCTAAAGCCTGGAGTTTGACGCACCCCATCCGGCATTGAGTACAGTTGATCGGGGCGTCTAGACACTGTAGTTACGGGCTTTTATTGGCAAATGCCAAGCCTTCCCACCTTCCATTTTGTCCTGAAGGACCTGGCGAAAGTGTTTCACGGCTTCATCAACATGGAGTCCATGCAAATCTAATATATTCTCTGGTAGCAGAAACTCATTCGTTCGCTGGAAAATCTGCACAGCTGCTCTATGATTCTCCTCTTTCACTTTTTCCCCATAGAGGTGACCCTATTAAAAACAAACATGCATATAATCCTGGATACAAGGATCCATCATCGTCATCTGTTCCAGGCGCCAAATCTGACGAATAGCTGTTAAGTGCTGTAGGACAGGTCACATACATTGTGTATGAATGAAAGCACTGCTCTATCTGTGTAATACCCCAGGCTGCATTGCGTCCTCAAAGTAGAAGCAACACAATGTTGTGAGATCCTGGGATTTATTCACGAAATGTTAGTTGGCAAGAGAATTACTAACTTCATTTAGATGTGAGTTTATTAAACAAGGTGGTTGTGGGGCCAAACAAGTATATATATATATATATATATATATATATATGTATATATATAAAATCATAAATATAACCGTGTAACGTTAGCGTGCAAATATAAGGACAGCTGTGTCCATTTTGGGGGATCGGTTAAGCAAACCGTTGTTTAGAAGCACTGGACATCTGAGCCCAAGCAGCTTTCTTACATTCTCTATAAGTAATTCCCCCCCGTTCTGGAGGGCTTTTACGGCATGCGCGCAGGGCTCTTATCTCATGTATATGTCTGTCTTAGGTCGGTCTTTTTTTGTCATACCCTTTGAATGTATGTACTGCATAAATTGTTGGCGATATTTAAACAAAAGATCATAATAATGAAAATAGAATGGGCTTAGCCACAGGTTGTTACTGAATTCTCTATAATATGATTTTATAAAGGGAAAGAGCTTCAATATTGTATTAAAACACAATGAAAGAAGTACTAGGCATGACAGTTACACAGATGTATAGATGTATATCGATTGACAGAATAAGAGCACACCTGCTGTGCATAGTACGTTGCCACTTGCTTCATGCCCCTGGAGTGAGCTTCTGCCGCTTTTCTATAGCTCTCCTGCTGCTTCTTACGATACAGAAAGGCTTCAGCTCTGAAATCATCATACTCCGGCGAATCAAAGTCTTGGTAGTACTGCTCGTAAATAGTTTCTTTATCTCCTTTGGATTTCTTTGGGTGTGGAAGAAAAAAAAGAACAAAACATATATATACAGTTATGTTGCAACAAAGGGTATGGCTTTAGAACAAGAAAAAAACAAACAAAAAGTTACGGGCTAATCTGGGAAGTTACTAGACCAACAAAAAACAATAATAAAAAAAAATAAGGCCGTTATGAACGGCCTATGAGCCTTTTATAAACATCACGCCGGTGGTCAGCACTGTGAACGCACCTCTTGATGATCGACAAGCTGGGCAGTGGAAGAGAAACTGTGTGGTTTGGTATGTATAGAATACGTGGAATGTACTACTTATTTTATAACCGGGGTCACATAAAAGGAAATCTGCGGACGAACATCCAGAACGCCAGTCATCCTCTTTGCTTTTGACAAGCTGCGATATCTTCTTGTGTGCCCAGTCCCAGGCTTAATGCATGTTAATGAAGGCTTGTTACAGACAATGGAAATGAGTGCACGGGTATAACGAAGAGTCTGTTTTACCTTTTCTCGCGATTTATCGGTCGTTGAGGCTGCTGCCTGCTTCACGCCTTGAGCCATAACATTTTGTACGGGATCCGCTTCGAGAACAGAAAACATGAACTGCTCGGTCTTCTCTAAGGAATAACTGCAGACGAGATAAACAGCTGTTCTTAACCAACCATGATATCCCACAAGACTGTTCAAAATATGTATATTCTGTATACAGTAACATGTGCCCATGAAAAATAACTCTGGGAGTGGAAGTCCTTTGCATGTCTTACAGACATAGAACAGGGACCGTATTAAATTGGGTTTTAATAAGTTTTTCTTTAGTAACCTAATTACACCTATAACATGGCATTTTAAAAGTGGTCAATATCAAGACCTTATATTTCAATGGAATTTAATAAAAAGTTCCTACTGACCTAACCATCCCATTGGTTACTATGGTGACAACACCACTTTCAAACTTTTTTTTTTTTTCCCAGCTGGAATACAAGTAGGTGTATACAGAATCATTGTTGACTTTTAACTATTTTTATGACATTATAAATTCTGTTGAAAAGACACATTTTAGAAATAAAAGTGCAACTATTACATGACACTGTGGTGTCTTACTTGTTTTCTTTAAAAATGTCCATGAGCAGTTTTTGTTCCACGTAAGGAAACCTCTCAAATAGTTGTTTCTCCTTCAATTTTATGGCGCAATTCTTTCTTGGCGAAACTCTTTTCTAAATATAAAAAAAAAAAACAGAATTAGAAGTACAAGAGATTCTTATTGGCTCATTTGACACAGTTTTATGTATTAAACAAAAATTCTAGCACACAATTCAAAAAGTTTAAGACACTTTTTTTTTTAAATGGCAACAACCAATCAGAGCAAGTCTGTGTGTCACGTGACAATTAAGTGTTTCCTGCTACACCATAAATGACCATTTTACATGATCATTTCTGTGAAGAGTTTAGACTATTAAAGAGTAGTAAGATTTACGTTTACAATGCACCATTTTGTAATTTAAAAAAAAACAAACCATAAAAATCACCTTTAAAAATACAAGCAGACCATTAATTGGAAAGTTTCCAGGCCTTGAAGGAGACTGAATGACAACGGGGGAAGCATTTTCACTTTGGAATCAGTTTTATGCTTATTACAGGAAGTGTGTAAGAAAATTGCTTCCCTCGACCAAAATGAGAAATAGTATATAGACTATGCATAAAAGCGCAAGAAGTAATTGTAGTGCACAGAGACTGACCATGCAATAACAAGACGGCGTTCACAGTAATGTTTCCCTCAAAACGTAGGAGCTACATAGAACAATTCACATATATCATTTTTTTTCTATACCAATTAACAGCATTTCATAAAAAAATGCCTTGCATCATCCTAGCTTCTATGCTTCAACACCGATAGAATGCGTACTGTACAAGCCCGTGCCGCGGGCACAACCGCTTATAGAACAGGCTAGTGTGACAGATCAGAAAAGTAGTAAAAATCCAACTGGCTTTGTGGCGATAATCAATCAATATTGCCATTATGGGTTGGCTGAGGTCGGCTTAAAAATAAAAAAATTTATTAATGTAACGTATTTTGAAAATAAGATATGGTGGTTATTTTTTATATCTAGCAATGCCATTCCGCAGCATAAATTCAATATAAAACATCAAATGATGACAGTAAATACAAGTGTCCGTACCAGGTCTTCCTGGGCTTGTAAAGCAATTTCTTCTGACATTATTTGCCGCAACGATACTTTCTGGGTGCTTGCATTCCACTGGTCCATGAAGGGTAACAAGTCTGATGCTTCATCGGTAAATGCGTTTCCATTAATTCTGGTGTCATCTTTATGAATGAGGTTTTCCAGTCCAAAGGGTTCAGTAGGTGCGCTGCCTGTAAGCAAAGCCTGTTACTCCATAGAAACTGGACGCAAGACAGAATTAGGAACACAGGAATAAGGAGTATATAGAAGGTTTGCACATAAACATCATACTCAAACAGTAGGAAAGTCAAATTTCTTAATATAAAACAGACAAATACTACAAAACACTCAGGGAAAGCCTGACATTTCTTTCAGCAAAAATAATTATAAGTGTACATACCTTCAAAAATAAGTTGATATGATAATGCTTCTTGTCTGTGTCTCTCCTGAAAGACAGAAGATTAGTTAACAAAATAAATACAAACCCAAAACCAAGAAGAAAAATAGCTGTGACATGACATGGGCCACCAGCTCCCACAGCAGGCCACCGCGCTCCCACAGCAGGCCACCGGTCAGGCTGGCGCAGTTTGTATTTGGACAAGTGGGGCAATTGACTATATGCCTTTGATTATTGAACCATCATATACAGATCATATAGCCAGTAAATAAAGCCAAAATAGAAATAAAATAGTCCACTAACCATGATCGATTCTTTCCATCTCTTGTGGATAGCTTTAGCCAGATTCAAATCTATGTGAATCACACAATCCTCGATGGTTAGCGAACCTTTTTGAAACAAAGCAATAAACGGATAAAACATAAAAATGTGTACATTGTATAAGTCGTAAAAGCAAAACAAGTATTTTCCCCAAAAAGCCTTTTCCGCCATGAATTAGCCAATATATATATATAAAAAAATAGTCATTAGCAGCGCACTACCCACACTGCCTTACAGTTTGCCTCGCTGACACTGGTGCTGGACGTTAAATTATTATTTATTGGTTTATAAAGCGTCATCATATTCCGCAGCTCTATACGAGGGGTCTACATCTTACGTCTTACGTAATAAAGCTATACATTCCCAAATGCAGTGACAGTCATAGGATACTATGGAAGACTTTATTTGCTCAAGCACCACACCACACTGACCAAGCTTAATTCTTTTCTCTACAGACATTCATTAGTCAGGCTGGGTGGTTGAAACTGAGCCATTCTATTGCTTACAACAGACAGTATGAGGAGGAGTCTGGGTGAGTGTCTAATAGATTGGGCAACAAATACACACGACAAGGGAATTAAAATACGCATTGGATGGGAATATGGCTATACCGAATCTAAGACGAGACCAAGGACTAAGTTCTTTAAAGCTGAACACTCAATAAGTTCAGTATACGGTGCTGATATAAGTAACATCAGAAATATCGGCTCTATCGGCTAATAACTTGTCCAATTTGTCTAGAATTGTAATCGAGATTTGCAGTTGAAAAGTTTATGGAAGCCGAGTTCCATGACAGTCTGTTCCGGGGCCCTCATTATCTAAACCTCTGCCTCCTCTCATTATTTATTGATTTATATAGCGCCATCATATTCTACAGCGCTGTACAAAGGGTAAACAGGACATAAGTTATACATATAACAATCTGACTTACAGAAACAAGTGAGGAGCTTACAATCTTCTTTCCACTTGCTACCCTTCCTAAGGCTGTTTGACCCAATCAACAACAATCAGCAACTTACTAAGAGGGTTAATAGTAATGAATAAGTTATGTCGATCACGAGACCAAGAAGCTTAGATACCTTTCCCGTGGTATACATGTATATATTGATTACCTTCATCTACAAACACTGTTCTGTAAATGCATATAGGGTACCGAAGTCCGCATTAAGCTAACCAAATAAACAGAGGAGTAACCAGGCCTCTAAAAATCTGCAATACAATACTTCTCAATACTTCCAATGGATTGTAAGTTCACAAGAACAGGACCCTGTTTTTCCTGCATCAGTATGTTTTAACATTGTCATTTTTAATTGTCTATTAACCCCTTCGTGACAAAGGCTGATTCTATTTTTTGTACCCTTCGTGACAATGGCTGTTTTATCGTTTCTGCGGTGTTTGTGTTTAGCTGTAATTTTCTCTTAACCCATTTACTAAACCCACACAAGTTATATATAGTTTTTTTCAGGACAAGAAGGGCTTTCTTCAGACACCATAATTTTTTATATATGATGTAATTTTCTATAATAAAAATAATAAAATATGACGAAAAATTGAAAAAAAAAAAAAATTCTCACTTTTATTTGAAAAATCTTTTATTCATCATAAAAAACTACTGAAAAAACCTGCTAAATAGATTCTACTATTTGTCCCGAGTTTAGAAATACCCAATGTTTTTATGTTTTTTTGCTTTCTTCTACACGTTATGGGGCAATAAGTACAAGTAGCGTTTTGCTATTTCAAAACCATTTTTCTCTGAATCTGGTAATTCTGTCTCCATGTGGTATTTGGGGCATCTTTGAAGCCAGCAAATTAAATTTACCCCACCAAACCATATATTTTTGAAAACTAGACACCCCAGGGTATTTTAGATGCTGATAGTTTAACCCTTTCCATGCACTAATCCTACCACCAACCCTTGTCAAAGTTTGTGATAGTAATTGTTTTTGCTGTTTTTTAAACATACTTTGTACTTCAGGTGTAAAATTACAGCTCCTGGTACATGTCACTGTCACACAACACGATATGTGTTCAGCAACATCTCCTGAGTACATTGATACCCCACATGCATGGGTTTGTCAGATTGTTTGGGGGCAAAAGGGCCAAATTTGGAACATGCCTCCTCAGCCGTATACCGCTGCATGGCAACAATTGCAGCAAAAATAGTAGGGAAGGAAAGGGTTAATGGCTCTAATAAAAAAAATTAAAAAAACCCTAAAAAAAAGTACAAAAAAAAATAAAAAGTAAAAAAAAATGTAAAAAAAAAGAACCCCAAAAACAATTGCCACTATGCAAGATCACTGTTTATGCAGTGATCAATGGCAATGAAGGGGTTAATATTAAATGGGTGGCTCTTATAAGAGCCTTTGGATCAATAATAATATATATTATTGAGAATACCTAAAAACACACTGATCTGTCTCTCTCCCTCACTAGAAGCAAGTGAAGGAGGGAGGCAGATCCAATACTGATCAAAGGCAATGTTTAGAAAACATTGCCTTTGATTTATCAGATCATGATCACTCTTATGAGTGATCTGACCACTAGGGGTGTTATTCACTGGATGTCCATGACATCCAGCAACACCCCCCCCCCCGATGATGACAGCAGGCTCCGCCCCCGGCTTGATGGGCGCCGCCATCTTGAAACACCGCATGTGTTTCGAAGACGCCGGCACCGGGAAGGTAAGTTGAGCATTTAGGAAGCGATCGCGAGTCGCTTCCTTTACTAAACAGGTGTTGCAAAGATGCCTCGATACTGAGGCATCTTAGCAACACCAGCTAAGCAAAGGAAGCGACTCGCGATCGCTTCCTAAACCCGTTTTTCGGCGGCGGGCGCCGCCATGTTTGAAAGACGTGCAGTCTTTCAAACATGTTTTTTTATTTGCTCCTAGGAGCGATCGGGGGGGGCCGGGAATGTTTTTTTTGGTGTTGCTCAATGCCTCGATGTCGAGGCATTAGAGCAACACCGTTTGAGTGAAAAAATCGATCACGGATCGATTTTTTCACCCGTTTAAAGACGTGCCGGTCCTGGCACGTCAATTGTCATAATCGTCACGATTTTCGGTGACGTGCCCGGACCGGCAATTGTCATCAAGGGGTTAAACATTGTCAATGCTCCAGAATGTGCAGAATCTATACAAATAGTTATACGAGATCATTAAAAAACAGCTGCGAAAGTCAATAAAGTAGGTCATTTTAAAACACCTGGAAATTTCCTGGGTCTTATTTATAAAGAGCAATTCTAGGGCAAAATGTTAAATGTACGTATTCACTACTGAAAAGTTCTCACATTAGAAGGTCATTTTACCAAGAACTGCCCATTATATAAATGGGACCGATTTGGTGTGTGAAAAACAGAATCTACCTGGATCTATTCCAACTGGCCCAAACAACTCACTGAGCTGAAAGGCAAGTTCTGGTGCCAAAGAAAATTCCAGATGGTCAAACTTCAAGGACTCCTTGGACAACAATTCACTTTTTTTTGTTTTTCCCGCATCTTCAAGTACTTTAGTAGCATCAGACGAGTCTTCTTGTACATCATTCACCACTGATGGAATTTTATTTTGAATGTCAATTTCATGTTGGGATTCATATGTCAACTCAATTTCCTGAGCATCTACCGCCTTTTTATCTGTCGACTCCAAGATATCGCTCAGAGTTTCTTTGTCAGATAAAGGATCTAGTAACTTTAGCTTTTCCAGTTCTGTGTCAGAAGCCCCTCTCATCTGAAGTGGCAGAATTTCCATGGATGATTCCAGTTCCAGGTTCTTTTCACTTGTTATATCAGAATAGTCTTTCATTATATGTTTTAAGTTATTAACAGAAAACACACTTGTATTATTTTCCTTGTCTGCCACCACCTGCAGAACAGAATTCATTAAGTCAGCACATTCCTGGAGTATTTCATGGTCTTCTGCAAGTTTGGTGTTATAAGCCAGTGGTACATCATCACTGTTATTCAGCATTATAGCACAGCCATGATGGGCATTATCAGGCGTTTCCAAAACTTCATCTGACTGGCAGCAACTCTCCAAATATTCTGGTTTTGATTCTTCACGTTTCAGAGAGTCTTCTTCTATGTGCAACTTTTCTCCAGAATCAAGCAGCAAATTTGTTGCCCACAAAACGTCTTCATTGCATCTTTCAAAAAGGTCCTTCAGCACATCAAATGGAACGCACTTGAAAAGTTTACAGAGAATATCCAGGCTATCCCGGTCACCTAAACTGGCTATCTCATCCTCTTCCACAAAGGTACTTTTGTGATGCATAACTCTGTAAGGGATATTTTCTTGAGTTGAATCCAGCTGTTTTGACTTAAATCTGTCAGGTTTCCCTATAAGAACTTTTGTTGACTCAAGGACGTTAAAGTTCTTCTTCTCTATCCTCCATAATAATGCAAATTCATGTGGCTCAGTTTGAGAATACTTACAAGGGTCAGAATCAATTGGTTCAATTGCCTCTGGTGACTGACAAGTAGATGGGTTTTCATCTGCTTTGGGAGAGCTAGGACAGCAGTTTGTGAAGGTTAGCGCTAACTTGCAGTGCCGACAATTACGCTTGGCTTGTTTTGGCTTTCTCTCCGACTCGAACAAAGAAATGGCTATTTTGTCATCTATAATGCCAGCTTTTTGTTGGTCTTCAGAAACCTCATTCACATCTTCTGTGACTTCAGAAATTATATCAACTACATGTTCTTGAGATTTTTCTTTCTTTAGAGATGCTTGAATTTCACCCTTTAAGGTTTCTGAAGTAGTGCTACTTTGGCTTCCCACATCTAATGAGCATATTGCCATGTTCAGGCTGGAGATACACATCTCATTGTGAGTCTCTGTTTGAAAGCCAACACCGCTACCAGCATTTTCATATTGAGCCTGCAACGGGCCTTCCTTGATAACGTCATTCTGTTTTTGGTCTGCATTCTTACCATTTTCACCAAGCAGCTGGACTGACTGTTTATGATTCTTACTTGCCCTGATCTTTCTGGTTCGTGGAGCTCTTTGACTCATAGTTTGTTCTACGGGCCAATCCCCGACAAAATTTACTGTCTCTAAGCTTTCATTCGGTAGCAGTGACAACTCTTCTACGCATGAAAATGTATCTTTAATTGTCATTTGTTCTTGAACGGGCATTTGGCTCAGACTACTTTCATCAAACGGGTTCACAATGCGACTGCTACAAATGTCCTCTCCAGCTGGCGCCAGTTCATTTAATGTTTTAGCTTCTTCTATATTTAACTCTGTTTTGGATGCTGGCTCTGCTTTAGCATCAGTGATGATTTCTGAGAGAGGCTTTGAAACTTCAGGTACAACGAAGGTTTGAGAAATGCCAGGAGGGGCAGAGTCTAAATTAGTTTCATTTTGTGTGTTCTCTGCAGAATTAACATTTGTTGTTTTTTTCTGCCTGCAATCAAATAAGATGGCATTTTAAAAAATCCTTTTTAGAAGACCACAAACATAAAAAGGGAATCAAATATCTTATGGGAAATGAATTATAGGCTTACAGGGTCTTAAAAGCAGGAATGTACAACCACAGCTTAAGTCCAATATCTGAGATACCTTCATGAAACAGGATTATGTTGATGTGTGGCTCTTTTTAAACTAGGCTGTTTGCAGAATATTAATTATACTCTCTGTTAAGCAAATAATCTAAATATCTAGTTTATTCTTTCCTCTGAATGTTTAATCACATAAAAACAATGATTTATATGGCAATAATCAGTGCCTGCTTTTGCCTCCCGTGACATTCAACTGTTTGAAAAATGTGTGTATAATGCAGCAATTAGTTACAAATGTGTCCAATCTTTCATAATCGGTGGACAATCATTTTCAGCATACCCATCTTTATCAGTAAGTGTCATTGTTTGGCCCTGATCAGCCTTCTCTGACATTTTAGGGCGTGATAAATTCAGGATGGAATTGACTGTGACACGTTCATAATGTTCCAGCATTCTCGCAATCTTGTCTCTCTTTACACCATGACTGTTTCGCCTGAAGATAAAAATATGATTACAGAATAGTATATACTGTAGAAAATAGCAATCTGCTCTATGAATCCAAAGCACTGATTTCAATGAAAAAAAATGTATGGCTTGCAGACGTGTAAAATCAAGCCTGATCATTCCAAATAATAAATTAGAAGAAAATAGAGACACTAGGGTCCAAATAATTTATACATTTTCAAAAGCCCAGGGCTATAAGTTAAACAAGGTTCTTTCGTGACCATTTTTGCTGTGATTTTCTTTGCATTTAGTGTATCCACACAAATTATATATTGTTCTGTTTTTAGGGTTTTTTTGACATGTATTTCAGGTATAATTAAATATAATTTATATATAGACGCTAGCCATTCCTCAGCAGAAAAGCCATGATTACTTGTGACAGGGGACCCAGCAGGTATTGACCAATGTGAGAATCTGACGTTGGTTGTCTGATGATAAGAAGGCGTAAGCCTGCTCAGCGCTGCACTGCATCATACTAAACCAGTTTAGAGAAAAATGATCCCTACCAGGGTACCTATTTTCACATTTTTATCATTTTTTTTGACATTTTCTTGGGACTGCATGGTTCCCCATATGGTGTTATGGTGACATCATGAGGACCTATTTTCTTTTTTAAATATGTTTATTTTAATTTTTTTACATTTTCTTTGAACTGGAAGGTTCCCCGTCATTAGAGTATTATTTTTAATAATTTTTATAATTTTATAACTATTGTTTATTTTTTACATTTTTATATTTTTAATTTAGATTTTATAGGCCCCACTGACCTGCATTATTGTTTGCAGTACTTGTGATCAAGCTGCAAGAGGAGGTCTCAGAAGAGTCAGGGAAGATCCTCTTGCAACCTTTTTACTTTGTTTCTAGCTAGCAGAAGGGCGCCTCCTTCTTGTGACAGACATTCTGCCTCTCGCTATGGTACTTGATATGGCTCGAGACAACGATCACATGGCGCCCCTGTTTTTTTTTTTCTGTTGCCAGGGCATTTCAGCAACACTGGCTGAGCATCACTGATTGCTCTCTAAGCTCTTTACAGCAGCCCAAGTTTTTAGTGCTCCCCCCACATCATCCTAATGATCCTAACCAACCACAGACCTTTAATTTATTTAAGGAGGTACCTGGGATATGAACTGCCTTTATACAATTTTCTAGTTCTGCAGTTAATAAAAGAAGAAACACCAGTTACCCAAAATAAAATGTCCTTCAATACATCAGGAGGCATTACATTGTTTTTCATCACATCTGTTCACAAAAATTAAATGAATAAACTATATTCTGCATTTCTTGGGTCTCACCTTTCAAGTTCTTTTGGTTTAAACTTCCACCAAGTATCTGGTTCCCGGAATGTGACTTTGTACTTATGTTTCATTGCCTGGTTACAAACACAAAATGGGGATACCAAATTAAAAACAGGACACACCAAGCATATCACTGATAACGGTTACTGGGGAGAAGTACTAGTGCCAACTTTAACAATTTATTTGCATGAAGCTTATTTAATGAATACATGTACCATACTGCAGCCGATCAACACTAGTATTGCATTGGTACGTAGAACCAGAGTTCAGATGTTCCCAGATAATCCTAACAGCACTGATCTACATAAAAGCAAACAAAACCTGCCTTAAGATAAAGCCAATTTATGATGATGAGATCTTCCCATTTTTTTTTTTAACAAATCCAGCTTATTTAGGTTCTCTTTGTGTTGCAAGTGAATCCATTTAGACAGATTTTCATCATGCTGTAGCTTTTAAAATGTCATAGATCTTCCAGGAGAAGCATGTTTTCTCATGGACTAATTTGGGGTGTATTTTGAGGTGTAATGTATGCTTTGTCAGGACTTTGCACGCTTGCATCTACACACTATATGAATGAAGGCGTGCTTGTATTTCCTTTGTATAAAGACAGTTTGTTTGTCTAAGCTTCAAGATGAAATTCCTAGTCAACATGGTGACCTGGGTTTTTGTCGAGCCCCAATTTTACCCTTTCAGTTAGTTGTAAGTAAAGAACTGAGGGAAACGTCCTAGGATGCTTATTTGTTTTGCCTCTTCAACACGTATTAAAAAGTGTATTACTTTTAGAAACAAAAAACTTTACAGAGATGATCTTTGCAGATAGAGATGATCTCTGCAATATGTAGCAGAGCTTTTATAAACCACCAAACTCCTACAAATGTATTGGAGAAGACGGAATCTGACCATAGATACATAGGGCTTCATTTCCCATCCTTGTAAGTTGGTGTTGTCTATGATGATAGGCGATACATTATTCTCAAAGGCTTCTTTGGCTGAAAAACACAAGATAGCATAATAACAGAAGTGACATGCTGCTTTCATCATAGGAGAGACCTAATTGTATTCTAGTTTTCACATATTATGTATTAGTTATTTGTATGTGTTCTAGCTCTGTTACATTAAACCAATCTACTAGACAAAAACCCTGACTTCTTAACATACTGCCTAGTGGTAAATAGTAGAATCTATCGGTCTTAATCACCCAGATGAACCCCTGACTCTTGAAAGTCTATGAAGGAAAAAACTTTAGTGTTACCATCAAGAATCAGCTCAAAGCAGAGAAAGTCACCCCAAATATCACATGACTGTCAATAATAGCAGTATCCAGGCAATCAGAAAAAGGAAAATAAAATGAAAAAAACTACCTTCTTATATGCAGCACTGTATTTAATGTCCAAATAAAAATATTTTTTTCCCATATTTAAATCCATACAATGCTATATGCATACACTTTTTCACACACTAGAAATTGCATGTTATACACCTAAATTTGCCAGCCACAGAAAAAAACAAAACAGTTGTAGTTAATAGTTTTTTTTACCCCTTTGTGAGATAGAGGTTTACCCCCTCCTAAGTGACCAGAGCGTTTTTGTCATTTTTAGCATACCTTTGTTCACTCGTGATTTCCCTTTTGTGTTTTTAATGTACCCACACAAATTACATGTTTTTACAAGCTTGGAAAAGCTTTATACTGCTTTTTTTGTCATTAACTATGCATTCAATGCAAAAAAAAAAACAAAAAAAAAAAAAGCGCAAAGAATTAAAAATATATATTTTTTTGCCATTTCACCCACAAAAAAAATTATGTTCAACAACATTCCCCAATAGAATCATACCCCAAACTGATTTATTTATTTAATAGGGTTATTTCTAAGGGAGCAAAATGCCCCATTACACAATTTAAAAAAAATATTGATTATTTTATTATATCGCAGTCATCAGAGGTTTCAGGAGGATCTGGACAGACCCTCTGGTAACCTTTTCACATTTAATTTTGTTCCCGGCAGTGTTATGAGTGACACAGCCAGCAGAGAATGCACTTTTTCCGTTACCCCGGATGGGGTAAGAAGCTAGTGATGCTGGCTCCTGCTGACGGGGGAGACCACAGGCTCAAATGACGCACTCCATAGTTTGCATGGTCCTCAAATGTGCTTTTGTGTTCTGAAGCGGAATGGTGTTCACCCGTGGTGATCGATTAACAATAGTTTTAAAAGCACCTGAAATAACTTGTCTTACCTCGTCTCTGATTCCATTCATGAGCCTCTGATAAGCAGCTGGGATCATAGCGGTAAGGGCCATCTCGGGAAAAGAAATCATCAGTACTCAGGATAACTCCGCCTGGATTTTTCTGCAAGAACATCCTGCAAAAAACAAACAAACAACAAATATCAGAAAAGTCAAATAGATAACGCCAAAACATAAACTCAACTTTTAGGAGCGGGAAGGAGTAATTTAGAGAAAGGTTAACATGACACTCAGGAAGTCTGCATTGTGATAGTAAATTAGGTAACGTCATTAGCTTCACAGACTAAGTGCTACAGCGATCATGATCTAATTTCTAGCTTTATTATACATGTCTTGTTTTTTCACATAGGGATCACTTCTAAAACTATTCACTTGTGGTATTTGAGAGGCTTTGGCATTTTTTTTTTTTTTAATAGATCACAAGTAAATAGTTACTGAAATAACCAAAATGGTATGGAATGGTTGCTGGAACAATCTCTTGGCCACTTTACTAGTTATAAATGTTAACTTTAATGACACTGAAACCTAAGTATCTATAAATGTGGAATTGTATCCACATAACCACTAGAATCTGCTTTGTTTTGAGACATCACAACTCAACACGATTTAAAGCTCAACTGTGATAACCTCGGCACATGTTTGTCTCTCTCTGAATGTTTAATCCTGTAAAAACAACACTTTTAAAAAATACTTTTTATTTTCTATGACATCATAACATAAAAAATGCTTACATATCATTTTATACAAGAAGTTTATGTGATGGATTCCTGGGAGATTTTTTATTTATTTTTTTACTGGCCCTTTAAGTGGCATTTGCTTTTAGCACTACATATAACCCCACATAATCTATATATATATAAAAAATTGAGGCATAAAGCTGCCCTAAAATTTTAGTAACGCCACGATGTAAAAAAAGTACATATCTATTTTGCTAAAGGGGGAAAAAGTTTGATGTACCTGGCCAATGTAGATTTCCCAGAGCCAGGAGCACCTCTTAGCAGAATCAGCACTTTTCCCACAAACGGAGTATTTTTTTTCTGATTTTGAGGAATGCTTTGCGGTCCGGGATCAGGCTGTCTTTCAGGTCTGAGATGATCAGGATTCCGTTGGTTAGGAGGAAAATGCCTCGTTTTCCAAGTGTTCCAACTACACAAAGGCACGTTTTGAGCAAAGTGAGCGTCTGGAGTAACTTCTCTTGGATCAGTAGAACATGGCCATGTCACGGGAAAGGCAGAGACTGGTGTGATAAATCTGTGTGCCGGGTTTGGTGCTGGATAAAATGAAGACGCCAAAGGATTCCAATGATGTTGTGACTTTATAGAAGCACTTGTTATGTTTTCGAAGGTAGCCGGATCAATTTTTTTGTTATCAGAACTGTCTAGGTGGATAGAGGACTGATGTTCCCTTTCTATGTCGCCTGGTGGATGAATATCTCTCTCTGTGTGCTGCATGGGGTATGAGATGTTTTCAGGTGAGGTAGACTGAAGTTGCTCTTGATAGTCAACACAATCAAACATATTACCCTCTCCAAGGCCAAGCACATCTCCTTCATTGTTTAAATTATATCTATCCAGTGCCTCATCCAACAAGGAATCAAGGTCTTTTGATAATTCCGTGTCCAAACCCAAGCCTGCCTGAGAATCATTTGTAGTATTAGGCATAATGGGAGCATCCTCAATTTCAGAATTCAAATTCTCCTGGTCACCATCCAGAAATGATGCTATCATGTCAAATCCAAACTTTTCACCGGACGCAACCTGAGCTTCCATTTTTGCTGCAGTTGAGAGCTCCAACAGATAGTCCATCACAACTTCAACTAGATCAACAAAAAATATTTATATCAAATATATCTAATATTTTTAGTATTAGAATGTATGAGATCCAAGCAAATGCTTTGCAGATATGAAGTATCCATTATGCAAATGTTAGAGCAAAAAAAAAAAAAAAAAGCTTACCTTCTTTATACTCAGAGAGAACCATTTCGACCAATGTAGGATCTAAGTTGGAGAACATCTCGCACATGCTGCCAAGCAGCCCCTCGTTGTTGTTATTGCTCATGGCCTGCGGGAGAGATTGCACAGCAGACAGAGATGGTGGATCGGTATGGCCGGCAGATGTAGAACTCAACGACTTTCTTAAAGGACTCAGTGCCAAGCCCTTTCTTTTCCTTGGCATTTTAGAACTTAAAAGATGTCGGCGGCTTTTATACAGCTCTCATGATGTCAACATCACCAACTGAAACGACAAGAAATACCTAGCACTGTAAATTCATATTTGATAGACAACAGGGACATTCATAGTTATCACAAATGCTGAGCTTAACCTGAAGAGGTTATCATGTATATAAACAATGATTTTATACAGTTACCTAGTTTCTTTCGTATTTTTACACAGCTGTAAGCTAGTTTCTTTGTTCCTTTGGAACTAAAAAGCTGTGGCAGCATGTAGACTTTTATTAGCAATGATGATATTAAAGTTTACTTAAGAAAATGAAATACCTTGTATGAAAAAAGGGGGGGTGTAGGTAGCAAGACCAGTAATGTGTATTTAAATATTCACAACATGTAAATAAGAATTTAAAAAACTGCACCCTATCCAAAGAAACATGTTCACTTGTTTGGCACTAATCATAGGGAATGAAAAATGTATCAGTAAAGGACACAGTTTCGCAACATAGTAAGTAAGAGAAAATAAGACCTCGATTGGCATCTTTCTTACAGGCTACATAAACAGGTGAAATAGTGTTCACATATTGAAAAAAAACAAGCAATACATATGTATCAAAAACCCACCTTATATGTGTACCGCCAACCAAGGTATTTTAACATCCTGTTCTCGGGATCTTCATGATTTTTTCCTCCCTGTTAACTTATAAATGTTCTGTTGTTGACTTCCTCATTATTGTTGGTTGGTTGGTTGCTTGCTTCTGGTAGCTCTTGTAAAAGTTCGACAAGGAGAAGGAAGAAAAACCTAAGGACGCAAAAAACATAACACTGCCTTTGCCTCGGACTGCCACTGACCCCAGCTTTTAAACAAAATATTTCCAGAACAATTCACAGAAGGAACCGAACACGGTAAAGAGATTGGTTGTTCTGCTGGCATGGCAACCCACGAAGCCACGTCACCCCATGTTCCAAATAGGTGTTTGATATAACACCCCCAGTTATGTGTTGGGGTGCATTTCATATACACAGTACACTGATGGCTTTTGAAGCCTTTCCTCTACATTAAAAGCAAAAATACAAGATCAGTGGAATCATATTTCCCCACTATGCCCAGGAGAAACATAGGGTCTCTGGTTCATGTAAGCACACAAGCGATGTTCCTATACCCCATACACTGTATGCGTGGTGCATATTTATTTACATAGCACCGCCACGTTCCACAGCGCTGTACAACCGGCAAACAGGACATAACGAGAAGTATACCGAGTAACAAGGTGTCGAGGGGCCCTCCGCAATCTATTATAATATAACTGTCTGCCAGTACAATGTATGCATAGTCTCTGCTTTATACATTAATGTAGACGTTACAGTCCGGAACGCTAAACAGGAAGTACTTGTGTGAGCAGCAGGTGTCTTCACAGTCCGTATTGTTTAAAAATCGGTTCCGAGTACTTTTGACCGGAAGTGCATTTAAAAGAAGAGAGAAGATAACGCTTCCAAAGGGCAGCCTGGTGTAAATTAATGAACGGGGCTACGGCACACGCACCGCGAGAACGTCGTTCCCCCACCTGACTAGAGAACGGCGAGACACCGCAGGCATCACGCGTCAAATGTGTCATATATGACATGTAATGCCTATACCGTGCATAATAAAGCGGGACACTGCGGGCTTTATCCTGTCTGATAACTTCACCCACGCAATACCTTGTTGTATTTCTAAACACAACCGGCCTCCACGCGGTGTCTCAATGAGAGGCGCAAAGCTAGTCATTACTACTAATAATAGTAATAACAATAATAAACACTTACTTTGTCCTGCCCTCCGACGATTACTTCCGGCCTTGGCGGGCCTGTGAAACCACGTGGTATCTACGTCACTTCCGGCGCATTATACTTATAATGTTAGTATCTCCAACAGCCGCTAGGGGCCGCGAGAAGCGGTGTAGTAGGAACTTGGAAGAATGCGGTGCGTCCGGCTGGTTTTTCGATGGGAGATAAATTAGTGCAACTGTTTAGGTTTCTTAGGATGACGTATTAAAAACGGACACATTGCCTGCAAAATGACGTGGCGGCGTATTGTGGGGTACAATCCCGTGTGTGTCAGGACGATGGAAATTAAAGGCTGACGTGTTGTTTGTTAAATATTCAAAGTTGCAGCCTTGTTTAACCCCTTAAGGACCGTGTTGTTTTTTTATTTGTCACCCTTCTTGACAATGGCTGTTTTAACACTTCTGAGGTGCTCCTGTTTAGCGGTAATTTCCTTCTCATTTATTGAAACCACACAAGTTGTTTTTTCTCCCAAATACAAGAAGGGATTTCTTTAGATACCATTATTTGTTATTTGTCACATTATTATGTGAGGGCGACAGAATCTTTGGTTTTCCTAAACTTTATGGGCAATTAATGAATTCCGTTCTTCGATTTGAGCGTGCGGAGCGTGCCGTTTTACTCCAGCAGCTTTCTGTTACGTGTTTTCACTGATATATAATTTTTTTTTCTGAACTCGGTGTTACAGCGGGGCTGCCGCACAGATCATGTGACTCTGGATTAAGCTTTGTGCAATGTACATTACCGCTCTGTTGTACTTTAACGAGGATTTAACCCGCGCAGCACCTATTCAATGGAATTCCCTGCCCCCGACTGTTGGAATTTCCCATACTTATGCCAACTTTAAACACGATTTAAAGAGAAACATAGACTGCCCTCCTATTACCCTCGGCCTGCAGCCTGATAAAACCATCCATCCTCCTCACCTTCGAGATCTCCGCACCACCCTCACTACGGCCAGATCATCCTCACCAAGCAGTCCCTTCCGCCTCACCTCCGCCCGACAGTCCGTAGGCTTGTAAACCCTATTCTCCTTCTGTATCGGAGGGTCTCAATGTGTGACTGTTACTGTCAGCTTTCACTGTACCCGTTTTGTAAATGTGCCAGGGAATCTGGTTTGGTTGCAAAACCATCCTAAACATGTTCGTCAACCTCCAACACCCATGTTAAATCTAAACGTGTTTATCAACCCTGTGTACACGCACACCTGCCTACACCTGAATACACCTGTCTGCTGGAAGCATATGCAAACCTTTACATTCAGGCAGAAAAGGCTGCTGGTCAACGGATTCTGAAGCATTGCTCAGTACCATGTAGGCATACAAAGGTCTGTTACATGCAAGAGAGCGTGCAAGCGTCTCCCGTGTCACGCTAACGTCACCAACAATACTTCTTTGCCAGGCTGTCTATGTGAGGAACCGGTTAGTCGACCTGGCATCCCCCCGGGCTGTATAGATTCTGGGATCTAATCCTTTGCTGCTGTATGCTGACGACTGCCTACAGCGCATTCATATAATACACTAAGAGACGGTCCTTTAGACCATGGACAGGGTACCTGATGGCCTTTGGGTGGGGGGCTTCCCCTGGGGCTGCCGCACACACGCACTTTATTTTAAACAGAAGAGACTCGCGTTTACTGCCTAAAATATTACTTAGAGTTTAATTGCGAGCTTTCGAGACCAAGTTGTTAGGTCCCTTCCTCAGGCATTAACGGTATTTTACAAAAATAACTTCAATTTTCAAACTTTAGGATGGTGCCAAATATCGAGAACCTTTCCTGCTGTGGGCCAGATGGGTTTTATTAAATCATTCTGCGTCTGACCCCAGCTACAGGGACTAAGGGACCCCTTCACTGTCATTCACCAAAATGTGTAAAAGTCATTTAGTGGAATTTTCTGCATTATCATCAATGCCATTGACTAGTGAATGGCATTCATACATCATTCCCTCGGGGCACCGGACGGCATTAATATATCCAACCGGGACACGCCAACCACCGGAGTCGCTACACGGGGAATAAAACATAGAATACATAGACTACAAATTCCATCTACATCCATTCCCACCGAACAAATGGACGGGTCGGGATGATGGGAATTGTATTCTCCGACAGGTGGTTAGCACTGCCCTCCTCCACAGCCGAGGCGTCTAGCGCACTTTGTTATGGTTCGGCCTGTCCCGCCGGAGCGCGCTGCAGGTTTTGGCGCCAACCGCTAGGTGTCGCTGTGTTGCTCTTCTAGTCCACCGGAGCAGGCTCGCGTGTGCTAGCGCTAACGAGCCTGCGCGCACCCGCTGTTCCCGGTCGCGTCCCGGAGTCCGGTGCGTGGGTCACGTGTTCAGCTCCTCGCGGGTGGGCAGACGCTTAGGGTACAGGGTGCCGGTTCCGAGGCAGGTGGGGTGTCGGAGGGAAGCACACGGGCACCTCCTCCTCACACCCAGAGACACTCCTCCGAGAGCAGCCCCGGTGAGGGGGGAGGACAGACACCGGCTGCCGGATGCATGCGGGGGGATCCTTGCACACCTCCTAAGGTAAGACCCCCGCTAGAGAGAGGGTACAGCTTACTTCCTGTGGGGGTGGGGGAAGCCCTTACATGTGTGCAGGGCCGTGTGTATATTCGGCACTGCGGGGAGGCCCCACTCATATTACCCCTTCATATACGTGTGGGTGTCAGAACCCTCCCCCGTGCTCTCCGTATCCCCAGGGGCAGCGCTGCGCCCCCACAGGTTACTCTTCACTTACTCCCAGCGGTTCCAAAGTTAGGCCTGGGTGGGGAGTGCGGACTCGCACTCACTGAGCTGGAGCTTTAGCGGCAGGCCGGCCTGCCCTGAGCGTGTGTCAGTGGATGTATGTGTGCCTCCCGGCGCAGCCACACGCGGGCCTGTCCTGTGAGAAGTCTCCCTCCTGCCGGCCTCTCCCTGCCTAGAGTTTGCGGCCTGTGCTGTAGGCCTCAACCGCAGATCCTCCCTGTTACTTCCACCTAGCTGGCCCTCCTCACTCCAGTCCTGGTGCTGCAAACAGCCCGAGGCTGGGACTCGACTTCAGCCCTTGTAAATGCCCCGGCAGTAAGTTACACGCCTGCGCCCGGCACGGGCCATCATTCCGGGTTGGGGATCTGTCTCCCCCGTGCACCCCGGCCCACCGCTGCACCCCACGGGCAGGATCCGGCGGCCGTTCCCGGGGTATTTCATCACTTGCCTCATTTCTGCATTAAGTACCGCGAAGTGGGCTCACGGAGGAGTGTTTTTGTTCGGTCTGCTGTGGCTGACGTTTTGTTTTGTGACCGATAGAGGCCGGTAAAGCACTTCGCAAGAAAAGTTGTGTCAGGATGGAGTTCCCTACCCAGCAGAAAGCCCCGGACGGCAAAATCATTTACCCCCCCGGAGTGAAAGACATCACCGATAAAATATCCAACGATGAGGTCGTCAAACGGCTGAAGGTGAGTCTCCTGGGTCTCTTTCCTGGTGACAGTTGGCATACACACACACACACATATATATACACACGCACGCACACAACCACATATATATATATACACACACACATATATATATACACACACGCGATGCGTCCGTGTGCTTCAGTTACAGAGAACGAGGGGTGGCTGTAACTTTTTTTGGTGTTTTTGTCACATTCGTGCGGTTCTGGTCCGGCAGCGCTTGGAGTCCCAACGCCGTATCTCATGAAGCCGTTGTACGCAGTTATGCGTCGCCCGTTATTTAACCTGTGGCTGGCGTGTATTTCTCCGTGCTTGTAGAGTGGAGGAGGCTTAGGTTAGGCTCGGCTCAAGGCTACTGTGTGTGTGCTCGGTTACTGTGCATATATACAAATATATATGTGTGTATGTATATATACACATGCGTGTGTGTGTGTATATATATCACACACACACATATATATAATGATTGGAGATAGGCCAGTGATTATCTGTTTTGGTTTTTTTCTGGCCGTATATGACGTGTTCAGACTTCGCGTTTTGTCAGGATGGGGTACTAGGTTGGAGCCGTTGTTTTTTTTTTCTTGAAGTTCAAGCCGTTTTGCTTGGTTAGAACGCGTTGACTTGGTTACGTGGAGAGACGTATGCCTGTTATATAAGGCTTTGGCTCATTGATCGTGAGGCAGTGGAGGGGAGGTAAGCAGGGGCTTCTCTCGATGAACAAGTTTTTGTCTCGTGTCAGAATTGTGTTGTAAGCGTTGTCGTTGTGCTTCCAGTATTTAAACGCAGTATCTCGGCGCCAGGGCTATACTGTTAACGTTAATACTCGAGTGCAGTCGTCCTCACTAACTTCGTTCAGCACTCCAGTTGCTTTCGATGGTTTTGTGAAACAGGTGTCTGTCTTTTTTTATCCCTCTTCCTTCAGCATACATACAGCCAGTCAAAGCCTAAATTGCTTTATGTTGGACTAACTTCAACTTAGCCGACACATTTACTTACTGGACTATAATATATCAAATATGAAGACACACGACAGCCTATTTACATCTAGGGACTGAATAGGGGCAACGCAAAGTTCTCAAGAAGCTACAAAATATAAACATCTTGAAACGTATTGCATGGAGGGAGGCGTGATAAGCTGCTCACATCTTTAATGCTGACCTTTATCCGTTTCCCAGCTCCATGTGGTTATGGAACTGATCTGAAACTCTTGCCCCTGGCAAGTTATATGACTTACTAACCGCACTGACCTACATTACCCACCCAACACCGTGATAAATATTGTGATTTCTGCTAGTTTTATTATATATGAATCTTTTGCTCCCCTGCTGGGTATTCATGTGCTGCTGTATGACAATATGTTCATTATTACTCGAATTTCCATTAATAGATTTTATTGTAGAAAAGCACTGTTAATATCTAGCATTGCTGTTGCCTTTTGCAGCCGTCGGCTTCTTGGGACACCGCGGTTCCTTTAAACACCCAAACAGATGTAAAATCGTTATTTACCTGGTAGAGAAATGTTTTATATTGTGAACGTCATACATTGTAACTACCTGTACTGCCTTCTACTAGAATCTGAAGCAGTCTGTGGCCCAGGTATGTATGTTACTGCAACTCACAGAACACACAGCCAGGGAGTAAGAGTTTTAGTTTCTTCAAATTCTCGCTTTTTTCCGGGTATTCCTTGCCATGACGTGTTTGTATAAATCTTTTATTTACCTGAAAGTTTCCATTCTCGCCAAGTCCGTGATCTTAGCATGAAATGACTATGCGCTGCCCCAAAACTAGCCTATTTCTCATGTGTGGCCCCCAGCCTCGCTCTAACACTTCCCATATTCCTACAGCCTTCTTAAAGGAGACATTAAAAGCGGGGGCATTGCTTTATGTGCATTGGGGTATCATTCTGCAGAATCCCCCCAACACACTTGCTAATGGGGTCACTGCAAGAATTTAAAGGGATCTCTCAGCCATCATATGGCGTATTCTTTTAAGAAAGCTGAGATCTGTGGTGGCAGACCCAGCGCGTCTACTTGGTTTTGTGTTCCAGCGTTCTCCCTTTTCATCACCCCACCTTATAAAATCTGCCCGCTCCGCAAAGAAACCTAGAGCTACGACCAACAGAACAAGGCCGTATTAAACTTGCCCTGACATGGAGACGCCTAGTGTCTTCCTTTCTAATAAATGATGGATATATATTCTACATGTTCCAGGAGATATTTCATGGGTTATTTCCCAGTGTCTGCTCACAGTTTGCCGTTCAATGAGCGCATGCAGCATGTGGGGTCTGTGTTGCAAATGCATGAAGGGATTGTACCGAACATTACGGTTAAAAGTAGTTAAAGGTTTAAATTGTAAAATAAATGTAAGTATCAGCTCGCATGTAATTAAAAGGTTTAGGCTGCAGGCGTTGCTCGGTGACAAGTCATAATTTGTTGTTTTTTTTGATGTTATGGTCTTGTCGCAGGTTTGAAGGGGTTAACGCCGTTATGGAGTGATCAAGCATTAACAGACTTGTATCTATCACATCCCCTCTTGTCGTGGGCTCCAGCGCTGGTTTGGCGAGGGTTTTGTGGTGGTGGGGGGTGGGGACGATCCCCGTGCACAGAAAGTGTATTGGTTTCAGCGGAGGGTCTTCACCTGAGAAACCGGGACCACCGAGGGGACTTGTGCTGCACTTTAATAAGCATTCCTCACCATCTTACTGTCTTCGTTATACATGAGAGTTCTGCTTATGTTGTTGAGTTGTTTTTAGACGAGGTTGAGAAGTAATCAGGTCTTGTAACTCGCGTGTTCTCTCTCTGGGGATGCAGAATGGAGACTCTCCGGTGGATTGGGGCAGCTCCCTGGGGGCTTTGTAGTCATGGCTCCTACGTTTTTACTGCCGGTGCGGCCGGTCTGTGCTGTACTAAGATCTCTTTTGGGATCCTTTATTCTGTTTAGCCCTGTTGATTAGATCAGGCTGAATCCTGACATCTCAAGAACATCATAGAACTGGGGCAATAATCCCCAAACTGTGTTTCAAACGGTATTTCCTCACCGTATTGTTCTGTATTACTACCTGTATCATTCCATACTATGTTAATGAAAAATGCAGGAGTTTTAATAACACTTAATCTATGAACTGGTTTAAAACTACATTACCATTTAATGATTTAGGATAAAGTTCACGGTCTGTTTATTGTGTAAGGACGTTATTGCTTTTTTTGAGGGGTGGGTATGCACCCAAAATCTGTTACTAATAAGTCTGAGGGTATTGGGTGATTTTGTTTTTTGCAAATTGGGGAAGAATAATTTAAAGCCGTACATAAGGCTGGGTCGTCTTGGTGCTTTTTTTAACAGTATGTTCATAGGAGCTGGAAGAGTTAATAGTGTTTTGGGGTTGTTGCTTGAGAAAGTGACAATACAGAATACCCCCGCGCCGCGGCAGCTCTGTGACTTTATTTCCAGTTGTATTCCACTTAGCTTTGTGACTAGAGTCGCTTTTACCTGAGATTGTAACTGGTGAATGAATGTTATAATTTGCATTAAGGGGAGAACCTGCATTCAGACATTAGAAGAAATTAAAGAATTTTTTATTTTTTTTAAAGTGAATGTTTTAGAAATCCATCTTCATGCATGTCTTATAAAATCCCAACCCGGGTGCTTGTGAAAGTGTCCAGCGTGTACACTGTCCTCTCGCATTCACGTTACTGTTTCTCTGCTTATGCGTTTTTCCATTTGTTTTATACGTATCTGATAGACGTGTGCAGGTGTACACGGAGTCTGCATCTGGACCACGTAAATAATGTCAGAAAATAAGTCTTGGAAGATCACTTAGTAACAGTAAAAATCCAAGACGCACCAACTTGTTGCACAAGACAGACGCCGAGTCCCCTGATAACAGAAATCCAAGGGCACCGTGGGTGAAAGTCTCTAAATCAAACCGATTCGTTCTGGCCAAGGGATCTTGGTTAAAGCTTTCACATTAATAAGAAATAAATCCATCTAGACTGATCCCTTTCACACCTGTCTTATTAATATACGTCTGCCAGAAGGTGAGAGTGATTCAAAGTCTGCATCTCTTCGCACAGAGAAGTCTCGGACAAACGCTTTATGAAGGCTCATTCCTAATGCGATTTCCCCTAATTAATGGTTCAGGGGGTCCATAATTCATAGTTGGCGTAAAATAAAATAACAAGGCGACCCTAACTCAGCACGTTACAATCCATGTTTATATCTGGGTTCATCTTGCGTTGGTGCTTATCCGTTTGATACTGATTGGGGTCATCAGCACTTGGCCGAAGTTGACTGTTTTATTGTATTTGTGCGTATATGTCGTAACAATGTGCATTTCTAGTCTTCTCCCACAATCCAATTTGTCTTACCCCCTCATCCTCTTTTCTTACCTCTCTCTGCCTATTTATTCCTGCACTCCCTCGTTCACTCTCTCTTTCCTCTTCTCCCATCCCTTTTTTTTCCTCCTCCCGGTTTTCTTTTTTTCTGTCCTTTTTTCTTCTCTCTATCTTGCGCCGCCAGTCTTTCCTCTCTCGCCCTTTTTATGGATGTAAAAAAAAAAACATGCCCACACAACACAGCGATAAGTATTCTTGTGGAAAAAAAAAATATATATTTTTTAGATGGTTGTGAAAACATTCATGGACATGGACCAGGATTCTGAAGATGAAAAGCAGCAATATCTTCCTCTCGCCCTGCATCTGGCGTCTGAATTCTTCCTCAGGAACCCCAACAAAGATGTGCGTTTACTTGTGGCTTGTTGCTTAGCGGACATCTTCAGAATATACGCGCCTGAAGCACCCTACACGTCTCACGATAAGTTAAAGGTACTAAAACCCTTCTGCCGGGGAAAGGATTGCAGTTGCGCAGTTGGGGGTTTTGTTAGCTGCATCTACTTGTTAGATTTTGGAACCATTTACATTGACTACAGTTAAAGGCTGCTTTCGGAACATGTCTTTACGATTGCTCTGTTTCTAATTTCTCACACAGGACATTTTTTTGTTCATAACAAGACAGCTGAAGGGTCTGGAGGACACAAAGAGCCCGCAGTTTAACAGATATTTTTATCTATTAGAGGTATTTACATTTCTGATGGCTTACATGTTATTCATTTCTGTTCAGAGGTAAAATAAGTTATTTATCGAGAACAGAAGCGGCACTAAAATGCTCAGCGTTTCTGCCGTGATATAGAGAAAATGTAACAGAAGCTTGTGAGGTGTTACTGTTTGTAGTGTTTGTATTCCGGATCTGTACTGTACACGGCTCGTGACACAAAACCGATCATGTTTTAAATGCTTTGTGTAAAAGTCCTAATGTTTGTGTTCTACATTCAGAACTTGGCCTGGGTGAAATCGTACAATATCTGCTTTGAATTGGAAGACTGCAACGAAATATTTATGCAACTTTTTAAGACCCTCTTCTCTGTTATCAAGTAAGTTGGATTAAATTAACATTGCTTTCCAGTTTTTGGATTATATGCAATTGGCAATACGCAAAGCATGTCTGCAATTCTTCTAAACTTTTTGTTCTAAACGTGTTCTGTATTAGCAAAAGTGTGCGTTAAAATGTGACACCATACAAAAGATACAGTATCATTTCTACTTTAGTAATCTGACAGTAGGTAAGACTCTAAATACTCTTAAAGGAACTTTATATTAGATGACTGAACTAGAGGGCTAATTTTAAACATCAGTTCCCTCCGGCCCTTGTAAAAAAAATAAAATATATATATATATATATATATATATATATATATATATAATTCATCTTGAACGAGATCTCCGGTATCCCGACATCCCAAAGTGTTCACCTTCTCAGCTGGTCTTGTGGTTCTCGCTGCCGCCTGCTGCAGGGTAATATATTTTCATAGAAAGTTGAGAATCATGCTTCTGAAATCCTACATTTTACTGTCCAGTGAAACGTTTCAGACAAAATAACTGCTTTGTCTGAAGACTCATTTACAGTCAGCCGTTAGTATGCGTGTTCAGAGCAAGTACAACTTTCTTATGAATAACTAATTGTGGCGTTTGTGCACAGGTATAGTGGGGGGGCTGCTGTTTTTGCGCTTCTTGCATTGGGATGCAATGGCCACATGCATTTTATTTGGTGGACCTCATTAACTACAATTTTATCCCCCCCTCCAATTTTATGTTGGTCATGGGTGTGAAGTATTGGTGCTATCTGCCTAAGTATGGCAGGTGGATACTTTAGCAGATAAAGTAACTGGGCTATGCGTACCAAATTCAGTGCTTTTTCTGTGCCATTTCTTGCCATGTAAGAACTATATATATATATATATATATATATATATATATATATATATATAAATATATTTTTTCATTTTGTATCCCTATAGCAACAGCCACAACCAGAAGGTTCAGATGCACATGCTGGATTTAATGAGCTCCATCACTATGGAGGGGGATGGGGTAACACAAGAGCTCTTGGATACGATCCTCATTAATCTCATCCCTGCACATAAGGTATGTAAACCGTAGCATGGATGTGCGGTTAGAGCTGTAGGGACAGATTTGTTTGTTGCATGTTTGGTGCTGAAGGTTATTAGATGAGATAGAAGGGAACCTGAGTGAGGAAGCATCATGTATGTGATATGTATGTTTGTCAACCCTTAATGACCAATGACTTTCCTTCTTACAGTTCGGCTAAAGGGTTTTTAGAACGTTTCCTAGCTAATGCTTAGTTTAACCATTACTTTTGTAGAGGGATACATAGATAAACCATGTTTTAAATATTTTTTTTTTTTTAAAAATAGAGCCCTAATGATTCCTTTCATTGGGTTGAGTTTACTAGTTGGGGGAGCAACTCAGATCTGAAGTTTACAAGTTCGATTACTTATCGAAACAAACGTATGTTTTCTCAGACCACTATGTCACTACTTATTTGCCTGCTCTGTGAAATCTATGCAGTTACACAGAAAACCGCATAGAGGCCAAATGTCTTTCACGTGATTTTTTTATTTTTTTTAAAGTAACTTAAGTGGTGAAAAGGTATGTCGTGTGATAGTCGGGGTAAATAACAGGCGGTCTGCGGTATGGCAGCCGGATGCCGTTAGTGGTCGCTCTGCCTGCGGAGAGTGAGAAGTGTCTGTCACGTAAACAAATCTAGAAACATCATTTATAGTGAATCCTAAATGAATATGCGTATGATACTTAGCATTTTGCCTAAATCTAATGATTCTCATATCATTCTAGAACCTAAACAAACAGGCGTTTGACTTGGCTAAAGTTCTTTTGAAGAGGACCGCACAAACGATTGAACCGTGCATTGCAAATGTAAGTAATTGTTTTTGAAGGATGAGTTGAATCAGGACAGCAATTCAGCTTAGGTTAAAGAATGAAGGTAACAATTAAACCGTATGACAGTATTTTAAGGGCTTCCCTTGCTTTGTTTCTGTGTTCTGTGGAGTCCTTAATTGGTGACTTATGGCACTTGTGTAAATTTGGTTCATATTTATTATTAAAGTAATAAGATGCCAATTAACCCCATAGCTGCATGCACCTAAATCCGCTTTTTTCCCTTTAAAGCCATTTGTGGACACATGCAATCAACCAACTCACAACTACTTTGGGAGCCATATGTGACCCCTGCAGTGTTTTCGGAGTATTACTTTTAAACCTTTATGGACATACTTTTAGGTGCCAGACATCTTGCTTTTCTAGATTTCCCAAAGCAGCATTCTTGTGCCACATCATCGCAAAGGTTATGTTAAACGGACAGTAGGATGAGCAAGATAAGCTTTGTTGTTTTATGCAACTATGTCAATATCAGAAAAGCAATATATTCATTGTGTCATTCATATAATTTTTCTTTCTTTACTTCCCCCTGAACAGTTTTTTAACCAGGTTTTAGTTCTGGGGAAATCATCAGTGAGTGACTTGTCTGAACACATCTTTGATTTAATACAAGAACTGTTTGCGATTGATCCGCATTTGTTGCTGTCAGTTATGCCACAACTGGAGTTCAAACTGAAGGTAAGGATGTCGTAGGGTTATGTCGGTGATCTGGCAGATTTAATGCGCCTCAAATGTCCATAGCTGTCCCTTCTGTTTTTTTTGTCCACTCCAGTGCATCGGACGCATTAGAATGTGTTTTTTTTTTATTTGGAGGAAGGATGTGCAGCACAGTACATTACATGTATGTAATAGTCTGCTCATGTTTCCTCATTTAAAAGTTGGTTCTTTAATTTGTAACTTAACTTCTCCACCCCACCAGAGCAACGATGGAGAAGAACGTCTCGCTGTTGTGCGTCTCCTTGCAAAGTTATTTGGTTCAAAGGATTCTGATCTGGCCACGCAGAACCGTCCACTATGGCAATGTTTCCTTGGAAGGTGAGTAAAGAAGGAAATGTATATTTTGGGGAAGCCGTTTGCTTCAGCGCGTTTAATGTTTGTGATACATCATAAAACCATAATACAGAGTAAGTGGGGAAAGTTCTTCTAAAATAAACTGCTTGTTTTATGTAACAGTGTAAGCATCATCTCTGAATGTTATCCTTTATACCACCTGCTCCGATTTTCACGCATAAACCGATGGGTTTACACTGGGTGATTCTGCTACCGTCTCATAACCATAACAGCTAATTGTTTTCCTATTGAACGCTAACTCGTTTTAAACACAACTTTCATTACTGATTGTATAAAGGAAATCGGTTATCCTTAATCAGTAACCACAGCTTGAAGTTTTGGCAAAATAACGCATAAACCCATCTTTTTACGATTCCTTCGCTTTCCTTGGAAGGACAATCCGATAGCAGTCAGATTAATCCCTGCATAAACTGATATTTCATTAAAATGTTTAGCCATTAAAATACTCCTCCTTGCCATTCTGAAAAGACTGTAGAACTTGCAGCTATCGGAATAATAAATACTTGGGATAAATAGCATCTGCATATTAAAAATACCAGCAAGGTCTTTGGCCCATCGGTTCCCTTTTGCGGTTTCCAGATTGAGATATAAATTGCAGTCCGATATGAACGCTGAAAATGGTAATGATTTTATATATACCGTATTGGCTCGGATAGAGGCCGCCCCCGTATATAGGCCGCACCCTAAAAGTTTGGTGCTTTTTAAAAAAAACTTTTTTTTCTTTAAAAAAGCACCAAAAAAAACATGCTGCCACTCTGTCTCTCCCCCCCCCGAGATATGCTGCCACTGTCCTCCCCCCCGAGATATGCTGCCACTGTCCTCCCCCCCGAGATATGCTGCCACTGTCCTCCCCCCCCCGAGATATGCTGCCACTGTCTCCCCCCCCCCCCCCCCCGAGATATGCTGCCACTCTTCCCCCCCCCCCCCCCCCGACTTACCAGAGGAGACTCCCGGGTGTCTTGTGGGGCCGGCAGGGGACATATACGCAATACGCGTACACAACTTCCGGTGCCGGCACTCAGCTGATGTGCCGGCACCGGAAGTTGTATACGCGTATTGCGTAGATGTCCCCCGTCGGCCCCACAAGACACCCGGGAGTCTCCTCTGGTAAGTCTTGGGGGCAGAGGTAAAACGCATCGTGCGGACGGTCACCGTCTGTGGCGATGCGGGTAAACAACCTCCGCAGCCGGTGACCGTCCGCACGATGCGCTTAGACAACCTCCCGTCCCGGCAACCCCCCCCCCGTGGAAAGTGCTGGCAGGGGAGGCTGTCTGAGCGTATCGGGGAGTAGGATGCAGGTCCCCTGCACCGCTGCGGGGAATCTGTATCCTAACCCTGCCCGGCGCCCGGGACTGCATGTCCCGGGCGTCGGGCGCTAGACCCCGAAAATAGGCCGCACCCCCACTTTAAAGACTTAAAGCGGAGGAAAAAAGTGCGGCCTATATTCGAGCCAATACGGTAATATATATATATATATATATATATATATATATATATAACATGTGCATTCAGCTTGGTTTTTCTGCTCTTGTTTTAGGTTTAATGACATCCATGTCCCTGTGAGGTTGGAAAGTGTTAAATTTGCTAGCCACTGTTTAATGAACCATCCGGATCTAGCTAAAGATCTCACCGGTATGTTGTATGGCATCAGATTGTTTTTTCTTTATAGGGTAGCTTATTTTTACCTTGTCTAAAGAAACACTTCTGTGAAACATCTCCATTAACTAGCGTCACGTCCATGCGCGAACAGAAGGTCTTATAACATGGAAGCTTAGTGAACGGGTCCTTAACAAACTGCTTGTGTTTAGGTCACTTTCAAGGGGTTAGGAAAAAGGGTTGTTCAAGTTTCCATCTCTGCAAACAATAGACAGACACGTTTGCGTTAATTGGGAGCATTTTTAATACAATGAGTCCCCCATGTCTTGCTTACTCACCTGTGTTAAAGCCCGGCTTATAAGGACAGTCTTCATGTGATTCTGCTGTTGCTTTCAGCTCAGATGAATGGGAGCGTTTTTATTACATGCCTATTTTAATCCGTAAACCGTTACATGGGTTTGTCTGGTGTTTAGAGCCATAAAACATGTACATAAGCACAATAACAAGAATTAAATAAGGGAATCTATCATGAAAACAATGAAATATTGCATAGTTTGGTAAATAAATGCTACAACCTTTATTTTCTTACACATGTAATTCATGGTTATTTCCCTTAAATTAGAGCATAACTCAAGTTTGTATTGGGATCAATATGTAAAACCAGCCTTCTATGCATCGCGTGGTAAATAAAAAGTTTATTCCGAGATTTAATGGTGACAGCCCGTGGGTTGAGTGGATTCCCTATGACCAGATTGCAGCTTTGATTTTGATGTATTTGCCAATAAGTGTCCGATACTAACTAGTTTTACCCATATTTCCAGAGTTCTTAAAGGTGCGATCCCACGACCCTGAGGAGGCAATTCGTCACGATGTTATTGTTACAATAATCACTGCGGGTAGGAAAGATCTCTCTCTGGTGAATGATCAGTTACTCGGATTTGTGAGGGAAAGAACTCTAGACAAGAGGGTAAGATTTTGTGGTGTGGAATTGTACTTAAGTATTCGATACTTTATGCTGATGAAACAAGGCCGTCGTTGCTAGTCTGAAAATACACTAATTTTGGGCAGGGGTCAGCTAACGTTCACAATCTTACCGCATCAAAGTGGAAATGTGTGACACAGGCTGGCAGAACTAGCAGATCACCATTAGAGAATCAACAGCAATGAAAAAATACATTGGGAACAATTATTAATCTGTAAACATCGTTGTATAGGTTTACATCATGTACATAACCAAATGTAATTCTGACTCGGCTCATGGGCAGAAATGACCCTCGGCCAATATGCCTGTTCACTCTACAATATGATAATGCTTTAATATTCCAGTCATTGTTATTCACTTTATAGGGCCATGTAATTAAGTGCTGTATATGTCCTTCTCTGCAGTGGAGAGTGCG
Organism: Spea hammondii; assembly: GCA_029215755.1. Taxonomy (NCBI): domain Eukaryota; kingdom Metazoa; phylum Chordata; class Amphibia; order Anura; family Pelobatidae; genus Spea; species Spea hammondii. Next base: position 22,823,145 of record JARDYJ010000001.1, on the reverse strand, counting down.
GAAGGAAGCCATGATGGGCCTCGCTCAGCTCTATAAGAAATATTGCTTGCATGCTGAGGCTGGAAAGGAGGCAGCTGAGAAAGTGAGCTGGATTAAGGACAAACTTCTACATATATACTATCAAAACAGCATTGATGACAAGTGCGTACATAGAGGATTCATTGATTATCGCGTATATGTATAATGTCGCAGGAGCACTGCAGCTGGGGGGGGTTCGATTCCTTTAAGAGAGTGCTTTGTTTCCGATTTCCATTCTTAAGACACTCTGTTGAGGGCTACTCGGACAAATACTTGGTGTAATATTATTTGTTTCTCCTTAATTTTGTAGGTTGCTTGTTGAGAAAATCTTTGCCCAGTATCTTGTTCCTCACAATCTAGAAACAGAAGAGAGAATGAAATGTCTGTACTATTTATATGCTAGCTTGGACCCTAATGCTGTGAAGTAAGTAAACTTTGTATATTACACACACACACACACACACACACACACACTCACGTTTGTGAATTATCCAAGTGTGTGAGTCTGTCCTATGCCGAAAAGCATATCATTCACATACCCAGAGAGGTTGAGATTTTGTAAGCGTGTTGTTGAGACAGCTGAGTCTTTTTCCTTGTGTACATTTTTAGTAAATTGGAGTATTCTGTCCTATGTTATGTTTGCACACTGCTTCCATAAATACAGGCTTTGTTATTTTGTGCTTTCTTCAATGGTTTTTGCCAAATGTAATTCTTGTTATTCAGGGCATTGAATGAAATGTGGAAGTGTCAGAATATGTTGAGAAGCCATGTACGGGAATTGCTGGATTTACACAAGCAGCCTGCTGTGAGTAGTGAGACTTTCTCAGTTTGTTGTTGTTGTTTGCTTTGTATTTGTTGTTTGCTTGCAGCAGGAAAGCGCCCCCGGCGCCGCAGCTGTCATGCGCGTGGCGTTATGTTTAGTCGAAAACTACAGAGGGTTTCTGCAGAGAGGGACCCCATACAAATTTAAAGGGTCCACTTGGCTATTGTATACGTTTAAGTGCACATGATGGCTGGAGTGTCCCTTTAGCATCTTCACTGTTTGTTCAAGTACTGCTCGTTATTTAACCGTTGGGGTTGAGCACTTTATTTTAAATGTAATGTAAATAATCGTCATGCGCTACACAGGATTACACAAGGGTGATCTGGGGACCTTCTTGGTTGCATTGTTACTGATCTTTTTTTCTTTTTCTCCCTCCCAAAGTCAGAAGCAAACAGTGCGGCCATGTTTGGGAAACTGATGACTATTGCAAGTGAGTATTCTGTAAAGTAGTTGGAGTATTTTCTTTAACTTATTTTCTGTTGTCTCTGATACAAAGTATTTGTACTTTTTCACTTTATAGCAATGTGTCCTCACACAGTGCCTAGAAAGCTTTAAATTAATCCAATTAATGTTAACATTGGTGCAGTTCACAATAAAACCTAGAGTTTAAATGGTGAGCATGTTGCTTCCTGCTCACTATATCTGTCACTATTTTGACCCGTCATCGAGTGAATACATTCTGCCCTCTTCAGCTTTCATAGTACATAAAGCAGGACCTCCTACAGAATCGTATATAGGACCAATGTGGCATCAATCCACTGCTGCTTGTGACTGCTGTATTTATTGCAACACAGCTATGGTTTAATAACCTTTTAATAATAATTTCATTTTCTAAGCTGTTGTCTTTGCAGAAAACTTGCCGGATCCTGGAAAAGCACAAGATTTTGTCAAAAAGTTCAACCAGGTTTTGGGCGATGATGAGAAACTGAGATCTCAGCTGGAAATGTTAATCAGCCCAACGTGTTCATGTAGGCAAGCAGATGTGTGTGTGGTAAGGGCTGCGACGTGTATTTTATTTCACAGAGTTTACAGATCTCTCAAAGCCTGCACATTATATAGATACATGAAGTTAACAAAGACTAACCGCTCTAATCTCAAGCTTTTTCCTAGCAATATTTTGCCATTGTCTGCATTGTGTGTATTATGAATATGCAGACATATTCATATAATAATGAACCGGGCAAGTTACATGTTTCACGGTTTATCATGCAAACCTCATAGTGGAGCATTAAGCCACCCTAGGAGGTGAGTTCTTAGTCCAAATCATTTCTTAATTCACATTCAATACAGAGCTGGTCTTTGCGCTAAACACCTTGGTTGTATATAAGCTCACCTAGCCCTCGTTCTAGCTGCGAGGGGTGCAGGAGTGCTGATTTTTTTCTGTGCCAGTGAAACACCTGCCCCTGTGACCAGTCCCGGGGAAGCTGCTAGGGATCCTCTGCCATTTGACTAGATGCATTCCTCTTGTAGCTTATGGCCCAATATATGCCATTAGCTGGTATTTGTTTTCCCCTGTTAGTAGAAGTGAATGCATGCCACCCGTTCGCAGAGATTGGGGGAATAAAGATGCATGTCGAATTATCATTTCTCCAATTCTTTTTTGGTTGTTATGGGTCATACTGTACTTTAATACTCGGTATAGAGCTCAGTGCTTGGCAGTCATCGGCACGCCGCACAGTTTTTTGAATCCTCCATCGTGGGACTCCCTCTTTCAGCCCGTAGTCAATGCGGTCTAAATTCTCGTCTGGATGTGGGACGTAACCATTTATACTTTATTTATATAATATACCGTATTGGCTCGAATATAGGCCGCACTTTTTTCCCCCCCACTTTAAGTCTTTAAAGTGGGGGTGCGGCCTAAATTCAGGGTCTAGGGCCGGGCAGGCAGCGGGGTTAGGGTGCAGGGGACCCGTATCCTACTCATCGATACGCTCAGACAGCCTCCCCTGCCAGCATTTCCCACGGGGGGGGGGGGGTGCCGGCACGGGAGGTTGTCTAAGCGCATCGTGCGGACGGTCACCGTTGTTTACCCGCAGCCGGTGACCGTCCGCACGATGCGTTTTACCTCTGCCCCCAAGACTTACCAGAGCAGACTCCCGGGTGTCTTGCGGGGTCAGCGGGGGACATCTACGCAATACGCGTATACAACTTACGTGTATTGCGTAGATGTCCCCCGCCGGACACCCGGGAGTCTGCTCTGGTAAGTCGGGGGGGGGGGGGGGGACAGTGGCAGCATATCTCGGGGGGGGGGGGGGGGGAGTGGCAGCATGGTTTTTCTGGTGCTTTTTTAAAGAAAAAAAACTTTTAGGGTGCGGCCTATATCCGAGCTAAAACGGTATATCTATATTTTATGTCTGTGACCACAAAAAAAGTCTTGCATGTCCATTGTGCAGTGCGTGTAATGAAACACGTGTGCTAATTATGTAGTCATGTTTAGTGCATATGTACTTTGTACCTATAACACAGGGCTCGACAAATCCCAGGCGCCATGGCGACTGATAATTTTGTCCTGGCGCCTAGGTGTTTGTGAGCCAAACCGATGGTCGAAACACACATTCGGCAAAATGCCGAAATAAAAAAAAGGCCGAAAATAATCCCCGAAGGGGCCGCACTGCTTAGCTGTGCGTTGCTCTTAATGTGCAAGCAGCGTGTCTTGTGCTGGAGTGGCCACAGGAAGCAGGAAACCAGAGGAGTCACATGACTGCTCTGTTCCTCCTCCTCCCAGTGGGCGGGACAAGAGAAGTTTGTGCAGAGAGACAGAGATAGAAGCAGCAGGGCCCCTATGGAAGTCTGCGCATGAGAGATCTGCAGTGCAGGTAAGGTGGTGAAGGAGCGTGCATGAGTGAGTATATGAATGAGTGTCATGGCACATATGGGGCTTTAAGTGATGTGCAGCATCAATACACGGGGGGGGGGGGGGGGGCAGCAAGCCAGGTTTCAGCATGTACTCCTATCATGCCAAGTCAGCCAGTACATGCTGGAACCTGGGCAGGACTGTGATTGGTGTTAATCAATAATTCGAGATTGAGTGCTGGGGCAAAGTGTGTGACTGGGTGCTGGGGCAAAGTGTGGGTGCAGGGCAAAGTGCGGCTGCAGGGGCAAAAAAAAAGTCCTGGCTCCTAACTTTTTTAGCTGGCTCCTAGATTTATAACAAATTTGTCAAGCCCTGCTATAACATATGGTAAATGATGGTCCACAAAAGCAGCTTGCTATCTGTTTTGCATCCCAGATCTGTAAACACCAGAAATAGTACAAAATGGTATTTAAAAATGTTTTGTTTATATTTCAGAGGGAGATAGCACGTAAACTCGCAAATCCCAAGCAACCTACAAACCCGTTCCTAGAAATGGTAAAATTCTTACTGGAAAGGATTGCCCCAGTGCATATAGATTCAGAAGCAATCAGGTACGTACATTAAAAGCTATAGTCGGCGTAATAAGCACTTAACTTTACATGCGATCGTCCTTACAGGAATAATGCTTTAAACTTTGGCATTTTCTGAAATATCTGTTAGGGCATAAAGTGAAAAATACCAATTAAGTTATGATTTTCAAATTCAACTGTTTCTATAAAACTATACTGGTACATTAAAATACTTAGAGATCAGCATTTTAAGAATGTGTACATATCTATGTAATTATATTTATAGTCTGAGTCCATGTATTTACTAATGTCACCTAGCTCTGTGTGTGTGATATATACACACACACACACACACACACACACACAGCGATAATGCTAACGTTTAGCACCCTTTCACAAAGCTAATCAACTGAAAGCTGAACATAACTGTTTGCTGAATCATTTAACCCAAATAGATTGTCTTTTAACCTTTATTTTTTCTCAAAACTGTATTTCTTGTGTGATTTATTGTCACCTGTGTGTTTGTTTCAGTGCTTTGGTGAAGCTGATGAATAAGTCTATTGAGGGCACGGTTGATGATGAAGAGGAAGGCGTCAGTCCTGACTCCGCTATAAGGGCAGGGCTGGAGCTACTTAAGGTATGTTATAGAATGACTTTATCTGTCCCTTTACTGCAGCAGTTATATTCTGTACAGAGCCATGAATCAAAAAGCAAAGCTCAAAAAACCACAAACTCTTAAATAGCATTTTTTTTTATTTCTATAGCAAACAGCCTTTCAGTTTAAAACAGGGATGCGATATGGTAACTCGTTTCCCATTTACCGGCATAATTGAGAAATCTGCCAAATTTAGAAGCTAAGATCAAAAAGTTATCATGGCTCGAATGCAGTGAAAAGCTTCATGGTATTAGTACGTGGTAGGTGAGCTTTGGCCGGAATACAATTAATCCTTGTGTTTATGGGATGGTAGATTTGTTTTGAGCACTGCTAATTCTCCTTTGTATTCTAAACAGTGTATCAGTACCTGCCTTGTTGTCCTATGACTAGCATTCCCTAAAAATATGAAGTCAAAATATTGCGTGTTTAAAGAATCAAACGGCTCTATTGCTGCATTGGATATCGAAAGTATTAAATCCACCCATGTAAACCTTTAACAGACCAAGATCAATGATCTGTTCCAGAGTTCACATCAAAGCTGCCACCTACGTTTATGGTTTATCGGTAATGGCCGGCCTGGCCTTGATCTACAAGTGACAGCCGCGTTTCACTCTTAACTTTTACCACAAATAAGACAATTTCCGGTGCTACGTGTCCTAATGTATAAGCGTTCTGCAAATCCATAGTCGGCTTTAGCTGTATGTTTTCAGAATCCAAACCTGAGAAGAATAATGTAAGTTTGTGAGCAGGACCACTTTTACCCGATATATCAGGCTGTCGGTTTTTTTCACACACTTTAAATATACGTATTGTAAGAATGCTGCATAGATTGCTGGGGCTATATAAAAAAAGCTGGTGATATAATACATCCAGTTTTTAGCCTCTCCCTAGCCATGTAGTGGCAAACCTTGCAAATTGACATTGTTTTATAGGGATTGGAGTACCAGGATGTTCTCCGAAAGGGAAGTGAACATGTATTAACAAAAACAATTGCATTCTTTGTCACAAATGTAATTTGTATTTGTCTGCCCCCTCCCCCACACCTGCAGGTGCTGTCCTTTACCCACCCTACCTCATTCCACTCAGCGGAGACGTACGAGTCTTTACTTCAGTGCCTCCGCATGGAAGATGACAAAGTGGCTGAAGCGTCTATCCAGATATTCCGCAACACAGGGCACAAAATAGAAACCGATTTGCCGCAGATCAGATCGTAAGTTTGCATTATATATTGGTAATGACAATCTGGAGGAAAGGATTTCGTTGTACCAGCAGGACTTCATTAGCGTTACCTTCAAGAATCTGTTCACAGAGGTGTTTGGGCCGAGAAGTCACTGAAAATATCACGAGTGACCGCAATGGCAGCCTCTGTATTTGCAGATTAACAAGGTTTATTGGAACAGAATGAGAGAAAATGACCCTCATTACTGTGTTGTATAGTCAAGGAGAAAAATACTAGTAATTGTAGATTCTCAAGTAAAGTTTTTGGTGTTCTTGGACAAAGTCTGAGCATTCTTCTATAGTTTGCTTAGAATCTGAAAGCTTAAAATCAACAAAAGAGAAAACTCTTGGCTACAGCAACCAAACCTGTTCTCTTGCATCCGGCTGGCGTGTCCCTGGTGCCCGGAGGAGCACGTTCGCATTATCTGGATTGCGCAATCTGTGTATAACGTAGCAGTCGCGCCGACACAAAAGTCTGTGTAACGGGAACAAACCTTTCCGTAGAGCATGTTTCTACTGGAAGTGCGGAAGAAGACTGCTCTAGTTTTAAGGGCTTGTGTGTACATTTGTTGTAAAGTATATCTTTTTGTATATGTCTTGTGTATGTGTAAGATTCCTGAGTATTTGTACAAAAATAAAAGAATTTGATAGTTGAACAGTAAATTCAGCTTGGATGCCATAGTGCGAAAAAAGGAATGTTATGTTCTTTTGAAGCAAAAGACTTAGATTAAAGGGATTATAAAATATCTTTCTCTAACGATTTATGGAATGAGAATGACTACCATGTCAGTTTTCACAGTTGTCATATTCTGATATTATAGGGCGCTTATTCCAATTCTGCACCAGAAAGCCAAAAGAGGGACGCCGCATCAGGCTAAACAAGCAGTGCACTGCATCCATGCCATCTTCTCCAATAAAGAAGTGCAGCTGGCACAGATCTTTGAGGTAAGCCTTGCAAGTAGATGAAAAGTTACAGTGATGACCGAGGCAGGGATGCCAGGGGACTTGAGTATATTTAAATACCCATCGTGTTCCCTATCAGCCAGCAGGCTTACAGCATTGGCCTCTGTGTGCTTCCATAGAGCTATATATGTAATCTGTTTGCACTAAAAGTTATTTGCAGTCTTGTTATTCCTAACACGTTGGGGAGTTTACCATTTCACCATACAGCTCTTGCCACATCTTTTGTAATTTGTGTTTTTACATCCTCGTCTAGATTACAAGAAAACAGATGTTTTACTTGACAATCCATTCCTACTTTTGTTCTCGTTTTTGTTTTTCGCAGCCCCTCAGCAGAAGTCTCAATGCAGATGTCCCGGAACAGTTAGTAACCCCTTTGGTTTCACTGGGTCACATTTCCATGCTGGCACCAGATCAGTTTGCTTCTCCAATGAAATCGGTAGTGGCAAATTTCATAGTGAAGGATCTACTTATGAATGATCGGGTACATATTTTGTCTTTTTTTTTTTTTGTTTGTTTTGTTTTTTCCTTTCTTAAAGGTAAATACAAATACTTTTTTTTTTTCTTTTGTAGTCCATTGGTGATAAGAATGGCAAACTGTGGTCTGCAGATGAAGAAGTTTCGCCGGAGGTTCTTGCTAAAGTGAGTGCCGTGTAATGTTACCCTGCTGATGATGCGTGTAGACAGCTGTTTTGTATTTTCCACATAATGTGTATGTAGTGATGTATCGCTTAATTTCTCCATTGAAAGGGAATAATAATTTGTAAGTATAATAAGTTCATAATACAGTTAGGATCGGTGTACGTTCAAACAGTAAAATGTTTCTGTTCACGTCTACAAGGTGCAGGCCATAAAACTTTTGGTACGCTGGCTACTGGGTATGAAAAACAATCAGTCCAAGTCTGCGAATTCCACGCTGCGTTTGTTATCTGCAATGCTGGTCAGTGAGGGGGACCTAACGGAGCATAAGAAAATTAGGTGAGTTTTCCCTGAAGTCCTCTGGTGTACCCAGCCGTATGTAACTTTCTCAAATCCATTTACCACATCTTCTGTTTCTGGCTCATTCACAGTTGTGTTAAATTACACCCAGCAGAGTACATTTTTATTTTCTTTTTCAGTAAATCTGACATGTCTCGTCTGAGGTTGGCAGCTGGAGGCGCTATTATGAAACTAGCGCAGGAACCTTGCTACCATGAAATAATTACTCCGGAGCAATTCCAGCTCTGTGCTTTGGTTATCAACGTAAGCTCAGAATTTAAATTTTAGCATTAAAAACATGTTTGTTCTTTTTCTACATTGCCTGTACCTTAATGTTAACCAATTCCGTTTAATCTAGGTAGTTGGCACATTGTAGAAAATATCTGTGTGTTTTTGGAAGAGAGGCAATACGTTGTAGGAGTAAATACGTGGGGAGAGGAGGTCCAGCGTTTTGGTTATGCCAGTGCCTCTGTGTCTGTTTATATACATGATGTATAGGAACAGAGTTTTAAGTAACTTAATACCTTGTCTGTTTTGCAGCAGTAATTATCTACATATAATGCCCTGCGGGCGACTGGAAAGATCTCTAGTTAGAGAGTGGTGTTAGGGATATTAATGAGACAAAATAGGCAAAACCAATATTTCGTCACACACACAAAATAACGACGCTACCAAACATTGCAGTACCACATCCACAATATTAATTTAAGGAGATACCCTATATTTTATCTCCGATCCTAAATTCTTTCAGATCGCCGAAAATTATAATTCAAATTAGATAGATATCGCCACGATAGTCAATCAAAAATATTTATTTATTGTGAATACAATTTATAAAATCTATGTATGAGTCACACAGTGCATGATATAAAACACAAAATTCTTAAAACATGTCAAAAATGAATCAATTTAAATACAATATATTATCGATAGTTATCAATATGAATTAGTACTATATGAGTCTAACACACAATTAATTTCCAGTCCACTCAGCAACCAAAAATTGATAATAATCAGGGCAGTAATAAAGATATCACTATCTCTCTTATATTAGTTTAACTAATATGACAAATTAAAAATAATTTAATAATGTCTACGAGTATTAGTGAAGTTCCTAATAGATGCAAATAATGTCAAACTTCATCTATAGGTAAAAATACCTTTTCATTATTGTTATTATCACGGGTTATAAGCTGCAGTCTCACAAGCCGCCATATACAATAATGCAATATACTATTTCCCAGAAACGGAATTCTATATGAAGAAGACAAAATTCATCTCTATTCAGAATAATAAAACAATTATATTTACCACCACTTGTTGCTGTTGTCCAACTGGTCCTTGCAGAAATTAATCCAGGTTCAGTGGCAAGAAATTAAGTGGGAAAGAATATAACTTTCTACCAGTTATATAGGTTAGAACTCAAAGTAACTCCAAGAGTGAAATATGGTGCCAGGATCTTTAGATTCCAATACTCTGGGGTAAATTTGGTGAATAAGTCCGTCCTTTTCCTTTTTTTTTTTTTTTTTTTTTAATTATCCAAGACATAAGCTTAAAAACAGAGCTTATTATCATAGCCTCCACCTCTTGATTGGAATTCTCCAATCATAACGGTGGGTTTTACCCATAAAATTAGGATTTCTACTCATATTTACACCGTTGTAATTTCTTAATTTACCTGTGAGAGACGCTCTGGTCTAAGAATTAACTTAAAACCATTACATATGTGTTTGGAATTTATCCTTGGTCACCCTAATCGCCAGTTGTTACCTCCTAGATAGTAACTCAGGCCTTGGTAGTCTTACCATGTATCCCCCATTCCAAGTTACATTTCTAAAGATATGCAGCGTCTACTCCTTAACTTTCTCATGGAAGATAACATTAATTGGATCATATATACTGAAACATCTATATACATGAATACTCCTTTGTTCTCAATTATAGAGGGAACAAGGACAAAAAGAAATAATCACTACATAAGTAAAATAAAAGGGCTCTGACTCCATTTTGTGTTCATGTAAAGTACAGAATATATGGAATACATGTTTTCTATCATAAAATATCTGACAGTGGGGACTGGCTAGAAGCTGTCGAGTGTTACATTTCGTGAATTTCTTTTGTGATGTGTAGGATGAGTGTTACCAGGTGCGTCAGGTCTTTGCACAGAAGCTCCATAAGGCACTGGTGAAGCTGCAGCTTCCGTTGGAATACATGGCTATATTCGCTCTGTGTGCCAAGGATCCAGTGAAAGAGAGGAGAGCGCACGCCAGGCAGTGCTTGCTTAAAAATATCAGCATACGGAGAGAGTACATTAAACAAAACCCTACGGCAAATGGTAAGGCTGTATAAACATATCTACGTTATGCTATTGTGTCTGCATTTTATTTCGTTATACATTGTCAGGGCTGTAGTAATTGCCGTAACCCTGCTGAATATTTCATCGTTCAATTAGTGTGAAGCATTCTGCAGACCCGCGTGTCTTTGCCTCTCTAGTTTTGGTATGTTAATGGGTCTGTTTGTGAGGATGATGTGACTACTGGGTAGTATCTGGAGCCCTTATATGAAGCGTACAGACCGCGCACCCCCAGTGCCTGTGTGCAAAGACGCTTCTGTTTGCTGCTGGAAAGCAGTATATAGTGAAACGACACAAGGGGATATTCGCTACGAGAGCAGATTCAGTGAACAGAAACCTATAATCTGTCACATTTGTGAGTTAATACAACCAGATGTGAAGAATCCCTTCAAACAATAATATCTGTTATACCCACTAATGATCTCACGTTTCTAATAGTTGTGGAAAGCTACGCCGCAGCGCTCCTGTAAACCATGTGGGGTTTTCTTTTTGTTTATAGAGAAGCTGCTTTCCTTGCTGCCGGAGTACGTCGTTCCGTACATGATTCATCTCCTAGCTTACGATACGGATTTCACAAAGCCTCAGGACGTTGATCAGTTACGCGATATCAAAGAGTAAGTGCTGCATGTGTTGTGAGGTTGTCTGTTCAGTAAAGAGAGTTTGCAGGAGATTTGTGGTGTCCCCCTAAATCCTTTATTCATTGTGAAGGACAAACCGCCGTAAGCCTCCGGTGTAAATGGCTGAGCTGGCCTTTTCTTTTAATAATAATAATGCAGCGATTGATGAGTTTGCAGAAATCTACCTGATTTAACTATACATTGTACAGGGCCAGCCAAGCTTTTCCTGTAGGACCTTCATGATGTATAGTCAAGTCAAGAAGTGACACCTGCTGACTCTCTCTTTAGTAAATAGGGTCTACTTGTGTGTATGTATGAAAAAATTATCAGTGGATGTCACTGCACTATTTACCATGTTAAAAGAAAAATCCTGTTTGCTCGTCTGACATAACACCGAAGAGAATCGTTCCGCACGTGTCTGCCCAAAAATATACTTCATGCCTCTCAAGGATTTATGAACCCTCAGATTATGAATTTATGTAAATCCCAAATTGTTTGAATTTGACAAAATTCTAAGTACATTTGCATTATTTTCATTTGAGCTTGTTGGGTTCTCAGAGAAAGCGCCGGCGTTCTATAAAACAGGATTCTGGTACGAGGGTCTCCTTGCTATAGCAGTCAATGAAATGGTCCAGTCAGCAGGATGATTCCAGTGATTGCTATACGGGGACCTCTCCTCCAACCTTTTACACGTGGCCCCCGTTATATAGTTGCCGGCCGCTTTTGCCAACATTGAACCCTGTAAAGGTATTTTCTTCTAACAAGCGCGTTGTGTTTGGTCAGGTGCCTTTGGTTTATGCTGGAAGTGCTCATGGCTAAGAATGAGAACAACAGTCATATTTTCATGAAGAAAATGTGTGAGAACATTAAACAGACTCGGGATGCCCAGGCGCCAGATGATCCTAAAGCGAACGAAGTGAGTTTCTCTTGTTTTATTGGATCATGGCATCGTTTTTCTCATTTGATTTTGTGACAGATGGTTAGTTTAAAAAAAAAACAAAAAACTTCATGCAGTCTTTCATGTGATACATAATGTATTCACTGCGTTACTATTATCCTACACTTGTTATATTCTTAATAACGTTTCAACAATTGTTACCAATTTCCTTCCGCTAGAAATTATACACGGTTTGCGATGTGGCACTTTGCGTAATGAACAGCAAGATTACGGTTGCGCACGCTGAAGTACCGAAGGATCCTCTGTTGCCTTCCAGATTTTTCACGCAGCCGGATAAGGTGATAATTTGTTAAGCTCTTGTCTTGTTTAAGGAAAACATGGGAAATGCGCAAAACGTCTTCTGTATCTTTACGTATCTGTGATGTGTTTTCAGTAACGCGGTGGGAAGCTTTGTACAATATTCCTCATTATCTTTATAAATTTTGGGGCTGCCTCCCTCTTTTTTACATTTTTGTTCCTGTAGTAAAAATCTGGCTGCTTCTGTGGATTATTTGTAAAAAAAAAAAATGCAAAGCTTTGTGGATCCGCTTGTCCTTTTCGGTTGATGTACATCGAGCGCCGACGGTGTACTTCGTGGTGTTAATGCGTATCCTGCGCCCGTGCTCTAAGTGAGAAGTAAAGTCCATCCTTTATATTTCAGGAGTTCTGCAATGATAAGAGCTACATATCAGATGAGACGAGGGTTCTTCTGCTGACTGGAAAGGTAAATTCTGCAATTGCAATCACATTAAACACGTGTTTACTAATTATTACTAGCTGCTGACTCAAACGCTGCCTTATTTCAAATGGTTTACGTAACAATATGTAGCACGATCCTGCTTCTGATGGTTGCCATGTGCAATTGGTGTAGAGTAAGTTGATAAATGTGAGTGTGATAATGAAATGTGAAATCCATGCCAATTAGTGTCATTTTCTGTTTCCTGTGCAATTTTTTTAATAGCCCAAACCAACCAGCGTGTTGGGTGCAGTGAACAAGCCCTTGTCTGCCACAGGACGGCGGCCTTACCATAGGAGCGCTGGTAACGAGACGCTAACCAATGTGAGCGTCAACAGCGAATCCGACTCTCCCGTCGGCATCAGACAGAGGTGAGCTGTGTTATTGGAGCGTCGCTCCTCCTGTAGTGCGTACATTTACAAAAGTCTTATAATTGCAATTCTATTCGTATAACTACTACTAGGTTTTGCCATTTCCATAATGCTCCCTTTTAAAATGTCGCTGCTTCTCATTCAAATGTGTCATATGTTCAGAAAATACCGTAAGCATTCTCTCTCTCTGCGGGAAGTAAATGATGCCTCACGCGTTTTAAGCCGAGTGCTGCGGAATCATAGGCAACATCGGTGCAAAACGCGTGACGTAGTTGGCAGATCTGAGCCGCCATAACTCGTGTGCTTGTGAGTATTACTCTTTACTATTTAAGGCCTGAAGAAAAATAAAGCTTACTCTGAAGAAAGCTCCTGTTCTGTTTTTGTACATTTTGGAGGAGATATGTAGGTTTCCGAATGGTTGATGCCCCATGGAGTGGAGGAGCTGTGTGCTGCAACACTTTTCTGAATAAGAGAATCATTGTAACCACCTCCACAGTGGGTTGCCAATTATTCATTGCTGGTCTCTCATCACATTCTTTCAATGTTCCAAATATTTCCTGCACCTAAATTACCGCACTTTTATTTAACAAGATAACTGATGAAAGTGTGAATACGTTTGTATCCGTGTCGAGTAAAACTCTTGTCCATGTTCGTGCTTTTCCAGTTCTGATGTGTCTGAAACTGGAGTTAGTGAGAATGACGAGCATCCGGTGAGAATCTCTGTTACTCCTGCCAAGTCGGAGTCTGTGAAGAATAAGGTACCGTATCGTCTAAGGCTCTTGTTTCATTGTACGTTTTGGCTTCGCCATAAAGAACGAAAGCACCGTTGGATTATGAAGGAAGTCCACGTGGACTTCTCTAAATCCGCCATCCTTCCCAGGGGCTCTAAAAACTTTACGTCGTCGTTCCTTAAGTTACTGCATTTTGTGGCACTTTATTTCCGTGGTGCAAGAACATCATTCTTTAACCCCTTAAGGACGATGGACAGTCCCTAAACCCATTGAAAACAATGCATTTTGAGTCCGTACATGTACAGGCTTTGTCGTTAAGGGGTTAAAACCCCAAAGATGTAATTGATTTGCCCTTTTAATCCCTTGAGGTCACCTTTTACAAAGCGAAGATTTGCATGTGCACTTGTTGGGTAATAGATTGTAGCTTCTGCAAAACTGTCAGATATCAGTTAAAGTAGAAATGATTATAAGCGTGGTTATAAAATACAATTGTACGTCGCCCTGCGTTTTTGGACGATTATTTGTGCGGTGATTAATCACGTAAAATACAGTTCAGTTTAAATGTGTTTCTGTCTGTTATAGGAAGTGAATTCAGATCAGACAGCGACACCTAACGTTACCGAACGGGGTAAGAAAAGGTCCGCGGCATCAGCTGGTGCCGAGAATATCCGCAAGGAGACGGAGGAGAAGAAGGCTGAAGATGGTCCTACTGCCCCACCTAAACCCAGAAGAGGACGGCCACCAAAATCCGAATCTCAGGGCAGCGCAGCGAAAAACGACGACTCGAGTAAGCCAGCCGGAAGAGGTCGCAAGAGAGCCGCGGCAAATCAAGAAAGCCCTGCGGGGCACGAGGTGGGAAACGCTAAAGTACCAAAACAAGACAAAAAAACAGCACAGAGGCAAATGGACTTGCAAAGGTAAGCCCAGGGTAGTAATTCCCTTTTTGGGCTAGCTGGCTACATTGCTTCTTTAAAAAAAAAAAAATAATAATAATAAAAATACTTCGCATTTATAAGTTTTCTTCTCAAATATATGTAACTTTTTAATAATGTTTCATTCAAAGGAGGCACCTGCGTTGAATGCTTTACTTTTACTCGGCAGCTGGTTAGACCTTTTTTGTGGGGGACTAATATATCGGATTGTTTTAACCCCTTAAGGACAATGGGCGGTCCCTAAACCCATTGAAAACGATGCATTTTGAGCCTGTACATGTACGGGCTTTGTCATTAAGGGGTTAATATAACCTAGGAGACCATGAAATAGGGGTATGTGTTGGGCAAGCGCCTGCGTTACTTTAATGTTAAACTTGCCTGCGGTCTCCAGAATGAATGAAGCCTCGTGTGAAATGTTCTCGCTGACGCCTTCCGTGCAGTTCCATGTTCAGTATTAACATTCTGTCCTGCAGCCAGTTTCTGGGCAGTGAAGGAGACTCGTTGTGGGAGATAGACTCGAGTCCAGGATACTCTTCTAATGATGCAGACCTGTTTAGTACATGTGAGAGCAGCCAGGATACAGAGGAGAAAGCAGTAGAAGAGAGAGGACAATTGAAGGTGCAACAATTTGTGTAGCAATTTTTACTCTTTATGCTGGTGACACGAAGGCGTTGTAACGGTTTATCACCAGTATAGTGGCTAATGGAATACACCTGAACAAAGTTGTTGCCCGCAACAAGTGGAGGTCTATACCAGATGTCGTGGATCAAGTTGCATGTATACAGCCGGCTGACTATAATGTATATTTTGTCCTGTGTAACTCCAGCACAGTGGCCTTTTTCATTAAACGTTACCCATCCAAAAGTGCATTGCAGGCTGCTTGGATGAGATCACAAAAGGCGTTTCGTAATTATTTTGGGGGTTGATTCAGTATTCAATATATGGTGGTGTGTGTACGTATGTATGTATAGGCCTTAAAGTTTGGTGCTATTTTAAAGAAAAAAAATATCTTTAGCCATTTTAAGGTCCCCCCCTTAATTCATAATGCACCTTACTTATAGATTTGCCCCTCTGCCCCCTGATATGCTTTATGCCCCCTATATGTGCCACTCTGACCCTCTTTATGCCCCCTAGAAATGCCCACCTGCCACTCCCTGGTGTCTAGCGGGGCCAGCCGGTGGATGTCTGCGCAATGCGTACAGACAACCTCCGCACCCTCGCACAGACGTCCAGTGCTGCGGGGGATCTGGATCCTAACCCTGCTGCATACCCGCAGCAGGGATCAATGAAAAGGAAAAAACACCCCCCCTGGCACCCGGAACTGTATGTCCCAGGCGTCGGGCGACACTAACTGCGCTTCTCTGCGCTAAATCCCGAATATAGGCCGCACAAATATGGTGTGTGTGTGTGTGTGTGTATATGCATGTATGTATGTATGTATATGTATGTATATATATATACACCAAACAACCTCTTGTTTTCCCCTCTGGGGTGCAAATAGTCTCTTATTCTGTTTATTTTTGTTTGTAGGTAAAAAGAATTCTCCTTTGCAGGAGAAGGAAATGATTGTCCAAAACTAGGCATGTTCCACGCTGAAGAATCCAATCCCAATGTTTTCCGTTCAGAAGCTAAATTTGCCCTGATTCTGCTTTGGACCTTTACTTATATAGACTGAAAAACTGCTTTCCTCGAAAGAAACGTAATCCAACGATCTGGGAGCCGCTTCTCAGAAATCTTCTCAGACAGAGACAATATATTTTTTTCTATGAAATGTGCCGCGCGGCTCCGTGGTATTAAATTCTGGTCATACGGAGCAGCTGTCCACCTGCAATGCTTTACGGACCACCGCTTATGTGTCCTGCGGCAGCACCACAGACTGAGCTTCGTTCTGCGCTCTTCCATTAAATTGTTGTGGATTTCCCGCCATCTTAAATTCTAAAGCGTTTGATGGTCGGGGAAAGTAGATTTTAGGAAGGGCTCTCCTGGAATACCCGGCTACCGGATGGGGCATTGAAGAAATGTCCGCTCCTTTGTCTTATGTGCAAAATTTGCTGCCACTGTGCTTTTCATATAGAATAAGATGTACAGTTTTGTTTGTATTTTATTTTTAATATCCTTTTCGTATGAAAAGAGAGTTGGTGGCAGATTATTTTATTTTTCAATTCTTTTTGACACCCCCCCTTCTTTAATTTTTTCTTTGTTTTTTTTTCCCCCTGCTCAAAGTTGGGGGTAAAATCATTTTGGTGGATATTTCAGGATGCGACCTTCTCGTATTTTGGGTTAATATAATTTGAAATGTACATATTGATGTTTGTTTTATAAAACAATATATCACCTTTTAAATGCCCTCTTACCGAAGAGCTTATGTTGGGATACTGTATTGGACGCACAGTCCGGCATTTGATTTTGTAATGTTGGCCGCCAGATTTTTATTAACAATGTAAAAAAAAACCAAAAAAAAACCTTTTTTAAGAAAAATAGTTTAAATTAGGCAGCTTTATAAGGAATTTCAAAATGCTGGCTTTTAGATGTTTCTATCTGTTCTAAAGACCAAGGTTCACATCAGGCTTCTCTTCATAATAATTTTAAAATGTTTTTATTCTAGGAAACTAGGTTTGCACCCGGCATTTGGTCATAGAAAATAGCGGACACTTAACCGTGTGCAACCGACGCTGTATGTTCACCTTGTATGTACACCTGATCATATTTAAGTTTTGTTGCATACAATAAAGGCTTCTAGGTGTCATATTGTGTCCACTTTAGTTTTCTTTTTATCCTCCTCGACCTTTAGCCGCTTCCCTGGTTCTGTGACTTTTCCCATCCAGCGATGATTGTTCCTGTGGAATGGTTAATGCGTTTGGATGCTGCATAGACGTGCGCCCGATGGATGGAGCGTTCATTAATGGCGAGTTTGCTTGAAAGTCACCCTGCTGATTGAACTATGCATTATCCAGGGCCAAATCAGCCATCCTTACAGTGAATCCAAAAAAATGAATCACATTTTCTAGAAAGCATGCTTTGAAGAGGTTTAATTTTTTTTTGTTGGATGTTAAACAATGTTTTTTCATCATCCAAAAGATGAATGTATTCACCTGAATACATTAGCCCCCCAAAAAGGGGAGGGGGTTTAAAGTCTCTGGTAATGATCACTTCACCTCTCATCGCTGTCATGTAGCAGATGCCCGAGCTCCTCTGCGTGTCTGGTGGGGTCTATAAATCGCGCCAATGCCAGCAACCACTTTTTGCTAAGTTTTAAAGTTACCCAAACTGTCCCCAGGTTCCTCGTGTTACTTTGTATAAGATTAACCTTTACATAAAGGGCGCCCTTCCTTTTCTGCCATCTCTGCCCTTTCTATATAATGTATCCTGGTCTGCAACATCCCAGCCGTTGTGCTCATAGTACCAGCTCGGGGGTCTTGATACGTTTATACTCATCATTCTCATGCTACTATTTTTCTTTCTGCGTGTCGCTGCGTGTTTAACTATTTGTGTGTCAGCTAATCCTGTCATTCCTTCAACAGATTCCCAAAACTAAGCCCTGCCCTGAACCCACTCTAGTTACCCCTTTAAGGCTATATTTACCCCCCACCACACGCACACTCTGGCTTAAATCTCCTCTAACCATCTTCTCCCCAGTACAGAAGCCCCCACATCATTGAGGAGCCGGCTGCAAAGTCTCTCCGCTTCTCTAAAGACCCAAATCCCAGAAGTACACAAGACGTTCGGAAAGAGACTGAGGCGTAATCCGGGGGTATTTGTGCCGGAGCGATTCCCTCGTGTTTATGAACGGCTTGTTATCTCATGGCAGTCATTAACATTTTGAACATTTTCATATGTCTACTACCCCGGCGAGTGTTGTGAAGTGATATTAACGCGCTGCTTCCTAAAACATTCATCGCTCTCTGTATCTGAGCCGAGTCGGGTTGGAGCAGACTCACTGCCCATCATGGAGGTACAGCCGGTCCTTGTGTACGGGGCTCCGGCCTCCCCGATCTGCCACGGGCCCACTCATAGCCACCCAACAAATGGGTGCCTTGCAGGCTCTGGGGCCCAACTGGCCCCTTTCTAGGGACTGGGGGTCCAGTGGTGAGCAGGAGAAGCACGGGGTGGGTCTCTGGAGTTCTCCCGGCGGATGGATGCTTTTATATTCCGCGGTTACCCGCCTTCCACAAACTGCAGGAAAGGGAATGACGATACGCGGTTAATGCTCCCAAATACTGCAAAACAGTATCTCCCAGAGACATGCAGGACACCAAATCAACTGCATAACATATAATCACACATTAATATACTATATATTATATATATATATATACATATACAGGAGAGAAGAGCTACACATATTGTTGTAGTTTATTTAACAGGGGGGTTATCTGCTTTTTAAGATTTATTTGAATCACTAGCTGCAAATTATATATATTATTCTCATCTGGAATGACCTCCAGCACATTTCATTCATTTTAGTGAATGTTAGTTTGTGCTGGACAGGACTGGGCTGATAGCGGGGGAATTTACACACAAACATGTGACGGCACATGGCTGTCCGGAATCTATGGCGCGACCAAAGATTAATAACTACGGTCTGAGTATCTATTTAACAAAACGGCACCGCATTTAAGAACCGTTACGCCCATCTAAACTGCCCATGTTTGCTGATGTAGAGAATTCAATCCTGTATCAGTCCTTAGCAATGGTTATAGTATGTCTATACTATGCATGTTTAAATTCCCTCACTGTATTAGCCAATACCACTTCTGCTGGGAGACTGTTCCATTTATATACTACTACTCTATCCATAACCTAGGACTTCCTTACATTAGATCTAAGCCACCAACTCTAGTTTTAGACCTTGACCGCTTGTAATTTTCCTATTTTAAATAATCTGGCTTCCTTGGCAGAATAAATGGGGTGAAAGATTCTGCCATGAAATCAAGTTCTAGGTTTCTATGAAAAAGCCACATTTCTGGACCACCCTATTTCAGAGTTATTTCATTAACATTGCCCCCGCAGACCACGACCCGTCCAGAGTCTTTTCTAACTTTAAATGATGTTTCTTATGTTGGTAACTTTTATACTTGACCTTTCAGTATTTGTTATGCGACATCATCATCCATAATTCATCTTTGGGGATTTTACCTTTTGGATGGAAGTAGCAGAAAGTCTACGGGGGTCTTCACATTAATTTACGCACCCGTTCTCATAGGATTCCTCTACAGAAGCTCGTTTGGATACGATGAGCGCACATCACTTCTCATTGTAAAGGGGCAATACACACAATGGTATCCATGGCAACAGCGATCATGTTGACATACACACATAAAAAAAAAAAAAAAAAGTACTTTTACAGTTTTTACACATTGTTGCCACCAAAACTTCACCCAGAACCCCGTTTCAGGCACGTCTAATCACTACTATCCCTTCCACCCAGGAAAGAAAGCACAGAAGTTTAAAATTTCTGCCTTTTTTGTCATTAACTTTTTATTTGTTGTTGCAATATTTCCAAACATACCAAATATCCACCTGATGACGTGGAATGTACCACGGTGATCGCATTCCATCCATTACTTTAAGAGCTTACGATTTCTTGCAAAAACAGACATCTGGGCTACTGCAAATGGCACAGACCGATAAATTGTATAGAAAAACATATTGGCTACCCAGTACGGTGAGATGGCTAGGAAAATTTGTAGAAAGGCCAAGGGATGAGTAAGCAAATGAACGTAAACACGTGAAACGCTCGTTATAAATTGTGCTTTCAAACAACCCAACTCACTGGACACGCCTGAGCAACTTATCGGGCGGAAGCCATTTAGGCCGCCAAGTTATCAAACGCTCCGCTGTCCCGAGCTAATGCTCAAACCACAAGCGGTATACCAATGAAATGTATATGATTCGGCTACTGTGAGCTCCCCGCCAACGGCCATTAATGAATAACCCATTTTGTATATGGATCGCCTGACCTTGAAGAGGCTGGTTGAGCGAGTCACAGGCTGCCTGCTGGTAGCCGATCAGCCCTTGCAGGTAGCGGCATATCGTGTAAGTTGGCTGTTCAGCACATATGTATACACATATATATTAAATATCTACATACACTATGCAGTATACATAATTTCCTTTCGATGGAACGGTTTAAAATTGGATTTAAAAAATGATTACACGCTAAAGCATCGATCGGTATTCAAATAATGGTTTATTAAAGAAGAAACTCTACAATTTGGATTTAAATAACGGGCTGATTCAAAGTGCTTAGTAACAGCAATTCATACTCCTGAAGTGCTAGTGTTGCCAGAAACGTGACAATATTTGGTGCCTGACATGAGCGACATGGTTATAGATTGTGACGCGGGTCGTTTGGATGAAATTTGCTTTCTCATTGATTGGCTCATTCCCTTAAAATCTTGAAGTCTCTTCTCTAGCTACGGCCACGGACTTTCCATGGAACCTTTAAAAAGGAGTTTGTATTGTGGCGTTATGGATACCTAGGAACGTTGGCGTAAGCCCACTTATACCCATCCCACAAAAGAAAAAAGCTGAAAAATGAATTCATGTTATAAACACGCCATACCGAAAATACTACTGTGGGACTGTTCGGGTGAACGGTCTGAATCCATTAGTGTACATGCATACAAGTCCACAGGCACAAAAGATGGTTGGTAATAACTGTAATGCAAGGACAGGCAAAATTCTGCGACTCCTAAAAGAAAAACCCACTTTGCTGCAGGGAAAGGTGGACAAGATTCCCCCCCAGCAAAGGGACTGGTACTGGAAAACCAAAAACGGAAGAATTTTCCCCAAGTTCTTGGCCACAGCGTAAAGCACAAACGCACGCTCTCCAATGGCTTCGGTGCCAAGGTTTGCTCTTCACGATATTTAAGAAAAAGAAAAAAATCATGCCCCCCTTTATTTTGTTATTTAATTTACATGTTTAATAGCCGTATTTACAGAGCGGTGTTCTTCCCGTCAGTCTCCGGTACTAAGTAGCATTGTCAAGTAGGAGTGCCGTATTTTTTTCCCCTTTTCTTTTTTTTTTTAATAACAGAACCTATGCAGAATCCTAAAAAATAACAGATGACGTGCTGTTCGGCGAGGGGCGCGCGGGGGTCCGGGAGCAGCTGCCTCAGTTACTCAGGAGTAGTTCTGTTGCAGTTTCTACGTCCCATGCTTTAGATGACAAGGCTGCTATTACTGCATTCTGCGAGGAGAGAATAGAGATCGTCACGAAAGGGGTTCTCTCTGCAACATGCGCACAAGACGGCACTGCCTAACCACTCTCTGAAAACCACTCCAAAAGCCCAGGGCAAAGTATGCCTACTTAATGTGAAAGGGCGTTTAACATTTTAATTATAGGGTGATGCTAAAGAGAGACAAGCTTGGTAGGGTAAAGATTCTGAGCGGTCATCAGATATTTCAGCAGTTCCTATTAAACAATTTATCAAAAAACTTTCTGAAACACTTAACCAAGTCCATGGCAGCCAAGTCTGGATCTGTGATCTACATAGTCTGATTGATTACCATTAAGATGCCCCTTAGTGGCAGATCACGGAAGTGCGTGAAATCCAACAAGTGGCAGATTTTCATTTGTTTTAAAGCAAGGTCTATTTGCCGGCTCAGGGTGTAGGCAGCAGATGTGTCTACTAGATCAGTGTAAAGCATAGTTAAATGCTATAATGAGCTCTATCTGGGGAATATTAATGGTACGCACAGTTTATCCCTAGTATAATATTTTGGTCTATTTTTTTTTTTATGGATATTGGCTACAATGCCTTTACGGTAAGGTCAGATGATTAAACATTGTAACATTACCCCCACACTGATACTTACCCTATCGAAACCCATGGCGCAAAGGTTTTCTATTTTCTTTGTATATTCCGGGCTAGTAACTGGTGCTCCTGCGTAGACGTGTGCCCACAGCCGAGCGGTCTGTTTAAACATTTCTGGATTCTGTTTATACTGCAAACACAAAAGGAGATAATAGGAAAGGGGTCAGTAGCAAACTTTAAATAGTATAGCCGCTCGTTGTTCCAACCTCTCTGGGCTGCAGCGTGTCTAGGAGGCAGAGCGGCACGGACGGTATGAGCTGAACTCGCCAACAGCGATTTATATCACCACTGCTGCCAGCTCAAACATATAATCTCACCTACATCAATATGCAATATGAGAAACCAACATTTTGAGCTGGCCCTGCATCATGGATAGTTAATGCAGGGAGAAGAAATCTCCCCACGGTTACTATGCTGGCCCTGCATAATGCATAGAGAAAAGTTTCATTAACCTATAGGTAGTAAATAAACCATGCGGGTGTTTAATGTGCTGATGAATCAGCCAAGATGTAAGCGACGATGTTGGGTTGGAACACATTTATGTCGGGCTAACATGGCTTCCAGGACATATTTTAACCCCTTCTAATCCACCACGACCACATGGCATGTCACACCACAGAGGCGCTGGGCTCTGCTGTTCATGCGATCAGAGGCAACGTTTTAAAACGTAACGTTCTTTCTCCTGGCCTTATACTGATCACGAGGGAGTTTTGATTTAAGTATAGGTTAGTGGGGTGACTCGAGAAGGAGATGGGTCCGTTTTAGGGGTACATAGCCCACCCTATAGATCTGTTCTCTCTCGGGATCATTGCATCTGTTGGGTTACCAGGAGCAGCGTGGATCTGTAGTTTGCTCGCTGATCTTTGCTGCACCAGATTTTCAGGATATAATTTTAATATATTAAAGGTGCGCAATTTATGACGAGCTACGCTAGTTACGGGTTATGCTAGTTGATTTAATGTCGTGGTTATGTGCACATATGTGAGTAATTCTAATAAACACACACTGGGGGAAATATTTGTAACTATTGCAGAATTAGTTATGGTCACCTGGTTTGCCACCACCGCATCCTGCGGATCATCCGGTTCTGCGGCAGCCAGCAAGGCTTGCAACGACAACAACACCGTTCGTAAAGTCATGGCTGCAGCCCTGCGGGGAAAGAGATTGGTTTCTGGTTAACGGACACGCAGCACCACGGCAAGTCTGGTCTCCCCAGCCACGCTCCGACTACACTTATCAGCACGGCCGCCTTGTATAAAACCACGAGAGGAAGGACCAGCCAACGGCACTGGCTACAAAACTGCACCACATACAATAACATGTTCTAAAAGCCGGCTTCTCCTGTACAGGGGTGCGTGAAAAACTAGAGGAATAGTTCAAACGTGACACAGGACCGTTCTCACTGGGTAGCAGCCTGGTAGTAGAAGATAGGGGGCAGAGTCGGTACAACAGCGGCCCCCAGGAGCGACTTCGGACAGGCCTACTGCTCACAGACTATCAACATCCATGACTGTTATATATTATATTATATATATTTATACATATATTCAGGAGAACGGGCCCGGGTCTTGCTTAATCCACTAAACTGCATGTACAGCTTTCCAGGAGCAAACATTGCGACACATTTCTAATTGATGGTTGTTATTAAACAACCCGTTCCCATAATAATAATGTAATAGTACAAAGCCAGACACGACAGCGTGAAGCACAGAATAAAAATCACAGCCGGGGTAACGATGGGATTTTCCATACTCACCTAATGGGAAATTAACCCTTAAGTCTTAGGAATATAGAGACTGCTATTCCTGCCCCGGAGAGGTTATATAGCAGGCAGCGGAGGATACCTTACCATTGGTCTTTCAATATGTCCAGGCATATGGCTCCTGTAACGGAACTGATATTTGGATGCCAGATTTTGGTGATAAACCGCACCTAAAATGCCAAAGAGAAAATAAAAGCAATGTTTTTATTTCCCTCCCTTCAAATAGCGGGTTCGTGGGGGCCAAGGAGTTACAGAAACATAAAAAGTCTGCCAATAGTTGGCGGAGCTCAGCGATAAATCCTCACGGGGTAGACGGCATCATATTGGATATCAGAACTTCATACATGCGCATACAGTTTAAAGACAAAGGCAAATCACACAACCAGCAGACATCAGGCCCTAGCTTACAAGAAGAAGAAACTTCTGCAGGTCCCTGCGCACATTGCGGGGTCCCTGCGCACATTGCGGGGTCCCTGCGCACATTGCGGGGTCCCTGCGCACATTGCGGGGTCCCTGCGCACATTGCGGGGTCCCTGCGCACATTGCGGGGTCCCTGCGCACATTGCGGGGTCCCTGCGCACATTGCGGGGTCCCTGCGCACATTGCGGGGTCCCTGCGCACATTGCGGGGTCCCTGCGCACATTGCGGGGTCCCGCGTCTGTCCCCCACCCATTAAGCACAGGAGAGGTGACCGGCTTGGGATTTACTTACCGCCAGTCAGCTACAACGCAGCCTCAAAGACATTGGCAACATTTACAGACATATTACTGAAGATTAGCAGCAATACGCCTCCCCGCACACGCATGATGGCGGGAATCGCTTACCTTGGGAGGGTTAAATGGATAGGTTTCTGGAATTTTTATTTCCAGCTGATATCGTCCACCTGTAACGGGAGAAGAGACATCGTTTGCACAAGTCCTCAGCAGAAGGACGCCGACCGCGGGATAATCCAGATAATAGACTCGTTACGGCGATGAAGTTGTTCTCAGCAATTTCTTTATAGAATCAGCGCCTCCAGATGCGGAGGGCTACGGCCTTGCGCCGTCTACAAAGGATAACCAACATGGCCCCGACCAGTAAATACACCATTTGGCCCATCTAGTCTGCCCATTCCTTATGCTGTAAAGACTCAAACATTCCTCTGCCCTTGGTCTTACTCTAATGCCTTTCCCCTGCATCTTTAAATGCCCTCTGTTACTTCTGCAGGGAGGCTGTTCCACTTATCTACTACGCTCTAAACAACTAAGAAATCCATCTAAGTCTCTGCACCTCCTCCTGTCCCAAAGCTTGCCGTGTATGTTCTTGTGTACCAACGCGATCTGATGAGCAGCGGGATATAATCAGCATCCATATTCATTACCGACCAGACCTCAGAACGCACCAAGCGGGTCCTGCGACCAACCGGGAAGCAGCTACCCCAATACGCCTACATGTGCCGGTAGTCACTATACACACGTATATAACATAGGAGTGTATGACATTTTTTGTATAGTTTCTCCCACTTTCGGGTATTCTTTATCTATTGAATACCAAATAAAGGCTTCGGACCCTCCGTTCCTGCACCACTAGGACTACTACGGGTTTAATAGCATCAGCTGCGAGCAAATAACTCTCCCGCTTACACCTGGACCAAACAAGCCGGCCTGGGACGGACTACCAAAAGCAGCACGCAGGAGCCACGAGAGAGAATGCTTCCATACAATGCAATAGAAAGCAGCGCAAGAGGGCCACGGGTTTAGAAGCCACGGCTACCCGGCTACTGAGACTTGTCTAGCCCTGTTAAAATGCATTCACTAGCAAGATACGATAATTCTACCATAAAACGCACAATATATTTGTTTGAAAGGTAGAAATTTTTGGCCAATTTGCCAGTTATGCTTTATTTGATATTGCCCTTATTTTACGTGAATGCATTTTAAACTAAACGGGTTCATTCTACGAGAAGTGAAAGGCTGAGAAGTACCTGGATAACAGAAGCCGCTGGGAGAGGATTCATGAAGGGACGGCCATGAAAAAGTAAGTAGAAATCTTAAGCAATCTACCGAATGAACACCAGAGACATAAACACACAGCTTCAAACACCGATTCATCCACCGACTGCGCAGGACTACATCTCCCACGCTCCTGTGCCAGCCTCTGAGCTTGTAAATATGAAATTTAAATGAACACCATTTTGTATTAAATATACATGTTGTTGTAGACGCTTTTGCCAACGTAGAAAAGTCTTGTTAATGATTTCTCTCTCATCCTTAAGTAGCGAGATAACATATGTTTACCTGTCTGGATGCTAGGAAGATATTTACTCTGTGTAAATAAGAACTTTTTACCTTAGTCTGTGTTTGATGTGGATTAGTTGTACCCGCTATATGCCGAGTGTTACATTTTTCTTTGTGAATGGTTTTGTAGCAGTCCCCCTGTAACAGTATTTAAACCGCTCGCAACAATGAATACATTGAGAAGTGACTGAGAACGAACACCTTGTGTCTGAATTATTTACTTCTCCCAGATATCTGCGCTGCCACTCTGAAGGTTCTGCAGATTTACTCAAGAGCTCCCGGGAGGCTTTCGGCTCGAGAGAGGCGTCCCCCATAAGAGGAGGGCCGAAACATTTTCAGAGCTCAAAGAGCATTGTGGGAGACGTAGTCCTGCAGCAGCTTGGAGAGCCCTAACTCAGAGCAACAGGCATGCCAGCTTTCTACTCCTACATGATAACCAGACTGAATGGCGAGTTACTGGGATACCGGCACAGATCCTAAACCCAAGTTACCCAACCACATGTCCCCAATGCCTCTGCGCATGGGCATACGTTCCTCTTTGCCGCACACGGGCGTACGACCCTCTATACAGTAAGGAGCACTAACGCCCGCGGCATCATTTAGTTCTCTGCTTTTGGCTGTGGCGCCATATTCAAATCTTCGGGTCGCAGAAAACAGACGGCTATATTAAAAAATGAGGGTTTAATCCAAGCAGGTTAAAAGGCTTCACGGTCTCGCTCTATTCACGTAGTATCGGTTAAACCCCCTTTGGGGCAGCCATTAACGGGGGGACTGTACTCAAAGCTAACTGCTTTAAGAAAAGATGAGGAGGCGATATCACTAATCAGCCCAACAGAGATTATGTTTATTAATGATCTCCATAAATAAAGCTGCGTACATAACCTGCGCGGATATTCCCAGAAGAATCACATTAAACCCTACTGCGCCACAGCAATGCAAGCCCCCGATCCACGCACCGCAAGCCCACCTAAACAGCACAGAGGAGAAGGGGGTCACCGACTGGGGGAGATAAATAAATCAGACAGTATTAACACTAAGGAAAGCACCAGAAACATTTGAACGCCCCAGGCATAGAACCAAAAATATAAGATCAGTGAGATTTGCGGAAAAACAAACGCTGGTCGTGTATAATTCTATGAGTGCGTTACTGAGCGCTATGTATCCAACACTGCGAGTGGAAATTAACCCCTGCGTACCCGGTTAACACTTTTAGGGTGAGCACTTTGTTAGGTAAACGGATGTATGAGTTATTAATGACCCGATAACGCACGCGAAGTCTAGCTAAAGCCGGTGCTGGCGAGTATTTACATGAGAAGGTCTATTCACTAAAGTTTCAGTTTGTATGCGAGTTTACAGACTGACGTCAAACAAGGGCCAACCTCAGCGAGCTTCTCCTGAAAGAAAGGCTGAGCCGGCCCTGCACAATGCATGCTTCAGTGACGGCAGTGACTGCGGGGTATTAGACAGCCCTTCTCGGTGTATAAGCTTGCGGCATCGAGATCACGTCGGTGTATTTACACTCACTGTATGAATAATCGCAGTATTTAGAGGGCCGGTTAGGAATCTTCACACCTCTCGTCATTTCATCTTATAGCCAAGCACTGGAGCGCATTTCAAGGCGTAACATACAGTAATAATGACGTATTACCCAGCGGGAGACCCCTGAAAACATAGGAACACGCTGCCTCCCATCGGGGTGGTAACGCTCCACCATACCCTGCAGATAAAACCCATAGGGACGCCCTCACGTCACCGAGCGGGCGCTACGGGCGGCTTTACACGGCGATGTGCGCTTACCTTCGTACGGCGTGTCCGGCGGGCCGGCGATTTCCCCTCTCAGCTCAGAGAAATTCTCATCCACCAGGTCGACTTTGATTTGGTTTTTGCTGGTCTTAAAGAAAGAAAAAAAAAAAAAGGAAGGAAATCTTTTATTACCAAACAATGAAATAATACACGCGGAGAACATTTCGCTGCAGCGAGTCGTGTTCTCAGATCTAATGAGTTTCTGCAGCCCTGCATAATGCATAACTAAATCAGTGACATTTCCCACTTAATAAAGCATCACACGGGGCAAGTCCCAGAGACTCAGAATAATTACTGAAACCTCATCTCTCCTCCAAATGCCCCTTTAATGTCTAAACTCTCCTCCATATGGCGCTTTATAATCCCTCTTTTACGAGCCGGACAGGGCTAGCTGCCAAACTGCCCCAAACTCCAGCTAAATGAATACACCAGCAAAACTGTACTTTTCTTATTTAATCATGAAAATGTTTGGTACGAACGTTACTTATTCTACTTGAGCTGTGTGTGTGTGTGTGTGTGTGTGTGTGTGTGTGTGTGTAATATATATATATACACACATACACGCACACACACAGAGATTGACATTTCCAGATAGGGCTGCTGTATTTGATCGCCTACAGATTAGATTTGGAATTTGCTGGAGGTTTAGGAGACAGGCTGGAAGTAAGAATACACGCAGCCACTTGTATGTATGTATGTATGTATGTAGATCTCTATATCCACCTAATGTATCGTTTATCTTAGTCTGTCAATTCTCATCTTGTCAGACCCATTGCATCTATGTATTGTATGAAGCGCTGCGTAAAATGTTGGTGCTATATAAATAAAAGATAATAGGGATACACCGAAATGAAGATTCTGGACCAAAACTGAAAGTTCAGGATGCACTTGGTCGAAACCGTACATGACAGAGAGAGGGTGAGATTAGAGATTGATTATATATATATATATATATATATATATATATGATCTTGGACTTTCATAAGTCTACCGTTTGTCACAGGCAGTATGATAAGGGGTCAGGGTGTTTGCCTAGTAGATTGGGTTTAAGATAACAGAAGTGGAACTATGCAGATGCCTGAAAACATATACAGAAATCAGAACTAAAGTTATTGCGCATGGAGACAGCATGTTGGATTCCATCCAGGGGCATCCCGTGCATTCAGCAGTAAATCATTCCTGTATTGAGCAAGACCATAACCTCCCTCCAGATACGTCACAGATTAGTGATGTCAGCAGATACAAGTCACCGGCTGTCTCGGACATCGCTCTTATAAACATAACCCGGCGATCCCAGGGGGTACAACATTTTCAAACACCGTAGTTGTGCCACAGAGCTAACAATCTGTCATTATACACAATGAGCGTCGGCACCCCTGGACAGACGGCGGAGAATTGACAGCGAGCGTATCCATCCTTACCGACGCCGTCAGAGAGCTTCTCCATCACCGCACGGCATCTTATTTAACAGCCAATCACAGATTAGAAGTAAGTTTGCGGGGCGAGAGGCAGACGCGCCAGCGGCTTAACACGGAGACATTTCCTTGCAGAGAGTGCCGCGTTACGCAAGTTTTGCACGCTTTGGGATAGAAGAGGCTTGCGGTGTGCAGTTTGCTTCTGCATCGGGGATAAGCAGTGAAAGCAGGCAATCTGCGAACACAAAAGCACTCATACAGCCTGCTGACTCGGGGCAAAACACTCTAAATGTGACCTTCCACAAGAACCCATTCACCTAGACCACTGGGGAGGAAAAACAAGGCCACCGTCACACAGCTTAGCTTCTCAGTGCTTCGCTGTTTGCTGAATCGCGCTAGGGTGGGACAAACTGCTCTGAAACACCATTATTTGTAAAAAAAAAATAATCTGTGACGCGGTGCAGATATTCCCCATTCACGCGACTACATGAGTTTGGAGCAGTGAAGCGGGTCAGCCAAGAACGGCTTTTAGCTTCAGTTTAATTCTAAACTAACCGACCCGCTCTACCTTAAGGCAGAGATGTGCTGCGCGTGCACGCGACTGAACGGATTAATCACACTCCGGGAGAATGTCTGACATTATACTTTTTGGAGAGGAGCACACGCGCGCGTATCTAAAAAGCTATAAACACCAAAACCTATTGCAAGGAGAGCACGTAAGGAAAAAAGGTATATACAAAGTAAATCTTTATTAGACAATATGATATAAATACATATAAAAATATATATATATATATATATAATAAAAAAGCATCTCGGCACCAAGACACATATAGGAAGGTACATATGAACAGGGGCTCAGGACTGCAGGAACTAGGATGGAAATACGCATGTATATGAAGCCACAAATAAGAAACACAAGGAGGACCACAGCGATAAAGTGAAAAGGAACAAATGAAATAACACAGCAATGGTACGTCGGTGCTCAAAAGTTACCAACCAAACCTAGAAACAAGGCTGAAAACAGCAAAAAGCCTGGTG
Source organism: Spea hammondii (assembly GCA_029215755.1). Classification (NCBI taxonomy): domain Eukaryota; kingdom Metazoa; phylum Chordata; class Amphibia; order Anura; family Pelobatidae; genus Spea; species Spea hammondii. The sequence goes on along the minus strand of JARDYJ010000001.1, from coordinate 22,792,336 downwards.
ATGAATGATGCCAAGTCCAAACGTACCAACCCCAACGTACGTTTCGCTGCAATGAGCTTCGTCAGGGGGCTGGCAGTACACGGCGTATGCACACAGGTAAGCAGGAGAACCATTGTAAGGAATCAACCCCCTGCAAGCCAAGGAACTGCACGCACGCACGCACACACACACACACACACACGCACAAAATCCTATACATTCCTCTAAACAGTACTGCAGAGCGCACTCAGTATGTCTGCAGCGACACGAGTGACAACTCAACCCAAAAGGGGTTACCATCTGCTGCCAGATACACACGGATTTCCCAGGATGCGCATCACAACCCAACCACTTTCTGCGAGCTCAACGTAAGAGAAAAGCCTGAGAGAGTCCGTGGGGTTAAAAGATCATTCTGGGGCTTTAGCCAAGCGATGAAATGCATTATGGGCAGGGACCGCTTAATGGCTTACTACACAGCGGCGCGCAGAACGTCATGTGATACACCTCTGACCAATCATCAAATGAGCTTAACTTTAAAAGGCAGGGCTTCAGGAGCTCCTTCCTGTGACATGCGCTCCACGCAGGTGATAATGTTCTGTTATCACAGGACTGCCGGCCAAAAGGCAGCCCGAGTGTAACACCGAGTCACGTTCCAGTGGAACTCCCCTATTACATCATCACGGCGGCTCCCAAAATATTGCCACAGAATACATACATTATACATATATACCCAGAATCACACAAACACACGGTCTCCCCCGTGGGAACGCACGCACCGGGCAAGCAACACCTCACACAACGGCGGCGGATAGTCCTCCTCGGACTCTGCTTTTATGGACTCAGACAGGCAGCCGCACCTGAGAAACGCCACTTAACTACCTATGGCTCATACTGCACAGCAAACAATCATCCCAAGGAAAAGCCACCTCACGCGCACTCGCCGGCCCCCCTACATAAGCCATACGCGCACTCGCCGGCCCCCCTACATAAGCCATACGCGCACTCGCCGGCCCCCCTACATAAGCCATACGCGCACTCGCCGGCCCCCCTACATAAGCCATACGCGCACTCGCCGGCCGCCCAACATACACAATAGTCTGCTGTGGCATGTATGGCTCATGGTGCGGTTTCTGAAACGGCCCAGACAGGTGAGTGCGCGTGTGTTCTACTGGCGTGTTGCACACAGACATTAGGGAATCTCATGCTCACCTGCCTGTGAATCACACACACACACACACACACACACACACACACACACACACACACACTCTTGGCCACCTGTGAAACACACACACACACACTCTTGGCCGCCTGTGAATCACACCCGCACTCACCTGACCAACTATCCACACACTCATCACTCATTTTAAACCCGTGTCTCCTGGGCACATGTCACATTACAGATGCTCAGCAGTCTCTTGGCCCCACCTGGCACTCTATATAAACACCTATGTCTCCGGCACACGCCCCACGTTACAATCACCTAATACAAACTATTGCACTTCCGTGTAGCTTCAGCCGGGCCCGGCCACCCCGTTTACCCCCGCACACTAACAGCCGGTCCCGCTCACCTCCTCGCTTTTCAGCACCTCTTTGAACTCCCTCTTGATTCTCTGTGCTGCGATATTAGCCATATCTGCCCCGGTCACGGTGTTTCTCCCCTCTCTACGACTTTCCCCCGGGCTGGTTGCGGTGCAGTGCGCGTTACGTGCCGAACTCCCGAACGGGCTTCCTTCGCTCTCCCCGTCTTCAGCGGGTTTTCAATGATTGGCCTCCCCAAGCCGGGAAAAAAAAGAGCACGAACACTACACTAAACGGCAAAATGGTGGCCTGCGCCTGCGCACTGCGGAGCTCTGGAGGCTGCAGGAAGAACTTCCTGACAGGGCCCGGCAAGCGTCACTCGGCCAAGCGTCTGCCCACGTGACGTCACAGCGCGCCACCTGCCCCGTCCATTCATACCGGAACCACCTTTACCGAGTAATGTCTCTGCCGCGCCTCACTGAGCCTGTAAATAATCTATGTAGTATTAAAACTGTAATAACACAATAATACCTGCATGCCAACCGTACCTCCCAAGTGTTCCTCTTCATGGAAATAGTCTCTCTTTTCTAGAAGCCCAGAATGTTCGGTGGGTGTGAGAATATCATAGGGTTCTACAGCCCTAAAAGTTACAATAAACAGCAAATAATTCTGTTCACCTAGAAAGCACAAGTAGATTGTGTATTATAACAGGCGGAAATACGTAACGGGACACGCTGGTACAGCAAGCTCGCAATCTATTAGAGGAATACTGTGTTTATATATTAACCCCTTGGCTGCTAAGCCATTTCCCACCCTGGTGCTAAATTGGTTTTCGGCATTTTGGTGCATCTCACGTTTAAACGCGTTTAGAAGGACATTTCTTGGGAATAAACCATACAAACTATATAGTTTTTTTCAGCACACCCAGCAGATTCCAAATATACAATTTTTATATGTGTATGTCTCATTAGGTTTGCAAAATAAAGCCAAAAATGGGAAAAAAAGTGTAATTTTTCACTTCCGACTAAAAAAAAACTAGTTTGTAATGTTATTTTTCTAAACTCTAATATCAAAAGCTGTGTTGCTAAATATTTGTAGTAGGTAACCGGTCTAAAATAAACAAATTGAGAACAGTAGACTGTGTTTTTCTAATATTTTATTGCTAAAAGTTAAATTTATTAGACTATCACAAAAGACATCTTTAAATTTAATGCATGGCTGCCGTCAATTAAACAGCTCTAGCTGCCTGGGATGTTAAAATATGCCAACAAAACTATATATTTTTAGAAACTACACCCCAAGCTGCAGCAAATGAGGTCTTAGTTGTATTTGTATCACAAATCTGACGTGCACAACAAATAAGTGAATTTCACACTTCTAAAAAGTTAAATTAAAAGCGACAAGTTCATTTATGTCTTGCACACTCCTGTCTTGTGCTACAAATACATGCAGCCTCTCATTTGATGCGCCAAGGGGTGTAGTTTCGGAAAATGTATACTTTATGTACCATAATTTAACTTTCCAGCTGTCTAGAGCTGTCTAAATGCAGGCTTCACCCCTAAATGTTTTAAGACAATTTTTTAACAAGATTCTCCAATCTGCCATATCTGAAGTTAAAGTGGTCTAGACATCTGGGAAGTTAAATTAGGGTACATAAAGTACACATTTCAAGAAACTACACCCCTTGGAACTTCAAATAAGGGGCTACATGTATTTCTAGGACAAAAGTTGAGTGCACAAATAATGACGGAATATGTCGATTCGGCTAGAAAATATTCTAACCATAGCGACATGTTCATTTGTGTCTTGCGCACTCCAGGTTTGTACTAGAAACACATGCAGCCCCTCATTTGATGCGCCAAGGGGTGTAGTTTTTCAAATGTGTACTTTTTGTGCCATAATTTAACTTCTTACGTGAGCAGTAATGCCACGTCAAGGCTTCAACCCCAATTACTGACCATTCACACGCCTTTCATATCTCCATTCACTCGCAGAAGCACACACCATACTTTCCATACATTTACTCACAGAAGTACACGCCATTCTTTCTCCTTACAATCCCAAAGAAATGATGGTAAAGGGAGAAAAAAAAAATCACTTTAAGAGCAAAAATAAGTTTTGCCGTAAAAATGCAAGGCGCTCCAGGGATGAGATGGTTACTCACGTACCACACGGGCTAAATGGCTGATTTTAATAATATTTACAGTTCATCGGGATTTCAAAAGTTGCCTTCCTCTACCATTGGCTAAATTTAGTATCGGCCATTTTTAAAAAGGGAATGTGACTTTTCATAGCTATATGATCACTGTGGTAACATTGGCTACCACAGTGATCATTTAGCTAGAATACTTAAACTTTTTTTTTATTTTTAAATTTAAACTAGTTAATGTTTAGATAATTTAATTTGGGGGTCTCTAGGCAATTTGGATCTTTATTTATCTGCCTTTAGAGACCCCCAAATAATTTTTTGTACTTTTTTTGTCCATTTTTATTTTTTTTACTTAATATTTTGTATTATTTTTTTTCATTTACCTTTCCAACGGTATATGTTGGGGGTCTGTAGATGCTTAGATGCCTGAGATACAGGCATCTAAGCAGCATGCCCCCATACCGCTTTAACTGACAATTGTCAGTTATTAATAAAGTTGCGCGGTGACGTCATCGCGTCATTACGCGCGACGTCACCGGCCGGATCGGGTGGCCCCGGTGATGCCCTTCAATCTGAGGGGCAGATCGCCGGGGTAGGTGGTGATGGGGGTTGACAGACCTCCATCAAGGTAGGGTAGTGCTAGTGACGGCATGGTGCCGTCGTTAGCAACTGACTGGGACTGCTAGCGACGGCACCATGCCGTTGTTAGCAGTCAAGGGGTTAATTACCTTTAGTTTGTCATAAAGTCACACGTAAAGCCCGTAACTTTAACGATACCAAATAAACCCAAATGTTGCTCTTTGGCTACTGGAAATGGGGGCAAAAAACCTATTAATGTGAATGGCAAGAGACAAGGGTGATCATTCAATCCTAATTCTTCTAGATCTGTCAGCAGCATTTGACACCATTGATCATAAGACTCTTGTTGAGCGGCTGCAAGGCCTATGCGGGCTGGGAGGCACAGTTCTAACATGGTTGAAATCCTTCCCCACCAACAGGTCACTGAGGGTGCCATCAGGAATGTGTTCCTCAGCTCCCACACCACTAACGTGTGAAGTACCACGAGGATCCAAACTGGCATAGAATTTGGGGATTCACAGCTACTCGGGTCAAGTGAAGTGCGAAATCTCGGAGTACTCATTGACAGTGGTTTGTCACTTAAATGTCAAATCTCTGCTGCAACAAAATCTGCCTTCTTCTACCTGAGGAATATAGCCAGGATAAAGCACCCAGTCCCACCAGAGGATCCTGCCCTAATCCATGCATTTGTGACATCTCATCTGGATTATTGCAGTGCTCTGTATGTAGGCCTCCCAGAAAAAGAACTTCGCAAACTGCAGTTGGCTCCGAACGCAGCAGCCAGACTATTAACAATTCAACCCCGCTCATGCCATATTACACCTATTTTACGGTCTCTCCATTGGCTTCCTATCAAATGGAGAATTCACTTTAAGATAGTTGCTTGGTCATTTAAAGCCCTAGAGGACCAGGGACGCTGTTACCTGAAAGAGCTATTAACACCCTACATCCCTGCTCGCCCTCTTCAATCCACACATATGTCCCTTCTCTCAATACCCAAAGTGTGCACAAAAGCAGGCTCCAACGCATTCTGTCATGCTGCTCCCACATTCTGGAACTCTCCACCACTGTCAGAGAGGCCCCATCTTTAGAGACCTTTAAAAAAAAAAGACTCTTTTCTCCCAATCCTTCAGATAATTGATTCTGTTTCTCTTGTATGCATATGCCTGTAAAGTGCTTTGAGTCCCACCGGGAGTAAAGCCCTATATGAATACTTGTTGTTGTGAAAAACATCTGATAACAAATCTCAGTAAATTCTTTAAATAATGATGAGTCAAAGTTTAGGACGGGTATTAGGACCATTTGGGTAGGACTATTAAAACGTTAATATCTCAAGAGTCTCTGGGTCCTGTGATGGCTCCCAGTGCCCAGCAGCAGGTGGCACGCAGACCATGGAGGAAGAGTTAATGGAGAGGTCTGTGCCCCAAGCCCCTTTATGTGTAAAACAAATCAAAAATACCAAAAAAAACCAAAAAACCTATAGTGTGTAGAAAAGCATTTTGGGCAATATAGAAAATGTATGATGGAGCGCTGGGTGGATGTTGGTTCTATAGGTTTGGCACATATTCTATGGAAGAAAGCCTAAGCAACATCGTAAAAAGGCTTTATTCTGTTCAGTCCTGATAAATATTGTATTATATGCAAAATTAATAATTTAATAATACATTTTACCTAATAAAAGTTTACAAAAGAAAACTTCACTTACACTGAAAAGAATGTGTAATACATGTAAGCCATGTGGGTATACTAAACGCCAAAAAAGATAAATAATAATGTTGCCAGGAGTCCTAATATCAGCTTATTTAAAAAAAACGGGTTGGTATGATGTCTGCCCAAATGGAGAGATACTCTGCCATTCAAATGTTTGGGGTCGTTTAGCTGTTTTAATGGAAAAGCCTTTTAAACTTCAACTTGTATTAGTGAGCATAACATGCCATTGGAACACAGGAGTGATGGGAGTGATAAAGGGCCATTGGAACACAGGAGTGATGGGAGTGATAAAGGGCCATTGGAACACAGGAGTGATGGGAGTGATAAAGGGCCTCTGTATGCCTATGAAGCTATACCAGCTACAATAGTCATTTGCACCATTAACAACGTCTGCACTGTTTTTCTGATCCATTTCATGTTAATTTAATGGACAAAATTAGCGTTTTCCCCCAAAACCAAGGACAATTCCAGTTGACCCCAAACGTTTGAAGGGTGATGTAGGTTGTATTGCATACATTGATGTTTTCATACTGTTTATACAACATGACAAAGTAAAACTAAGTTCCACTTTTCTAAATGAGTTAAATGGTAACTGAGTGATTGATGGCTGAGAAGTGTGTGAGAGCAGCGACCTCTAGTGGCCACACTTCAAAACGTGTTTAATTTTTGTTCGAGTGGGTAATATACATATTTATATCTCACAGGGAAGAATAGATTTTCACAGGGAGACAAGTTTCTCTTGTCTTTAAATGTGTTCAGGAGTGTAGCTATACATTTAAAGGGTTACATAGGTGAAACAAGAGAAATTAACAATGTAACATTTTGTTGCAATATGGAAAGTCAGTTATTTTCATGGATCTTAAAAGAGGAAGATTTTGGAAAGTTATACCATTTCGGAATAACTCTGCTGGAGTCAAGGCACCGCGTCTCATGTGTATCAATGCTGTGAAGTATTATAATTGTGTAAATTGCGCAGTTTTACTTTGGAATAATTGGCACAAACTAACATTCTTCCAGAAGTAAACAGGTTGCTCTTTGTGTTTTCACAGCAATGTTCTGTTGTAACGCTGTTCTTCATAGCGACTTATAAAAGATCGTTTTCTGGCTGGACCCAACCCTTGAAACTTCATAATTGTCATTACTGGATCTCATTCAGCCAGCTGGTATTCTCATTTTAACTTTGTGATACGAATGTGACGAGTATGGGGTGCGATTGAATAAGTTAGTATATTCAGTCAGCCAAAAGGATAGTAACTAATATGATTCCCCGCTGTTATAGTCAGAAATATATAGGTTAATATAGTTCAGAACTTGTGCAGAACCAGAATTCTGACTCATAATCTCATGATTTCCTATGTAGAAAACAATTTAAATGCGCATGATCAGCATACGTTGATCATGCATTTAAATCTTCTAGAATGTTATACTACGCATGTATGCGCGTGATACTCATAGGATACAGGTGTTTTTATTCATTCACTGCGCCAGATCGGAAACATTCTTGTCAACAAGCTAGTGTATAAACGAACGGGGATTTGCAGGAGAATCCGGGACTTACTGAGGCTTCGAGCCTGCGTTTATCGGTCGACCTTGCAGTGATTTCCCGGATTCCTCCTGAAGACAATCGCTCGTGGAAGCCCCCCGGTGGAGGAGCGATGCTACAATATCCGGTGATGTATTGATGTTTACTCTTTATTGATTAATTTACCATGTATTGCATGCTTTAATTGAATAAACAAGATAAAGAATACGTTTTACCACAAAACTGTTTCAGTGTGCTTGACTTGTATGTCAATGAGGGCGGGACAGCTAACATACTTCGAGCTGGTAAAACAAACTTGCGTCCTTTTCTTGCACATTTGTTGCGTCACATTACACCGTTGTGAGTCTCTGAATACAGAAAAGGCACTGCCAAGAACCCACCCGCTCGGGAAAATACAATTGGATTAAAAACCAACAGGGAAAAACAAGTTTGCACGATTCACAAACATATCAGGACTGGTACTTTACACAAAGGGGTTTATTCACTAAATGGAACATTGACAGATGAGTTGTGTTCCAGCTCCTTCGCTTCACTATTTGTTTTCAAGCACCGCCACCTTGAGCTTCTGTTGCAAGAAGATCTCTGCATGATGTATAGCTAAACCAGTAAGATTTCTTCACCTGTTGAATTATACTTTATACAGGGCCAGCTCAGCCGTTCTTGCTTGGGAAACCTACCAGCGCTAGCTCTTAATAATAACGGAAGGGAAAAGAAACCACAACTCTCCCTTACATGAATAAACTCCAAGGCGCCTCAACAATAGAGTTATTGGACAAGGACACGTCTCTAAGGAGCGGCGGGAAGCGTACACATAAAACAGCAGATTTCTGGCAACCGTTTGCGAAGACACCTCTTTTTTTATCATTTTAAAAGCAAGACTGCTGTCTCGTGATATACGAGAACTACTTTCCGCAAAACCGGAGGGTACCAGGCGCTGAACACACAGCAAAACACTAATCCCGCTATGGCCGAGTCAAAGACATAAGCACTTAAGGCTCGTTACATGGTCAAAACTGGGCGAGTCCGAGCTTTCCGCCCGCATAGCCCTGATTAGGGGGATATGCGGGAGCAATTGAGGCGCTACAACCACCGAGAACGATCACTATCTCCCAAAAGAGGAAACAATCGCATCTCTTCCGTACGGCAGCCTTTAAATGACGTCACCGCAAGCGTCTTCTTTAGCCCCGCCTTATCCACTGAACGCCGAAGGTTCAGTGGAGGACGCGTGATTGCGTCCATGCGTGTCTTTTGATTGGCTGCTCGTGGACACCTCAACTCCACCCCTACCAGCAGACTCGTGGCCGCGATTCTTTGGACCGGAGTGGGCGGTAGCCCTGAGGGAGATCCGGGTTCTCGTGCACGAGTATGACGTGTGCAATTGAATCAAAACAGTGCGAGAGCCGCAGAGAGAGAGACCCGGCCGGCTCGGAGCTACAAAGGTGAGGGGTCAGCTTTGATGAAGGACAGACAGACAGACATGCACAGTACATACGGATGCATGCATAGTGCATACAAACAGATAGGCACATGCATGCACAGTACAGACAGACACACACACATGCATGCACAGTACATACAGACATACAGACATACAGACAGACAGACACATGCATGCACAGTACATACGTACTTACAGACAGACAGGCACATGCATACACAGTACATACATACAGACAGACAGGCAAATGCATGCACAGTACATACAGACAGACACTATATTCCCTGGCACCCTTTGCCGTTAGTTTTTATAGAATAGCGCATTATTTGCGCCCGCGGTATAATGTGTGCGTTCTTGTAATCACACAAAATGCCAGATGTGCTTCAGATGAGTGCAAACCTTCACACAACTACTGACATTGCAGCTGCTCTGGCGAGTAGGTTTAGTCACCTGCCTGGCTGGGCAGCCCAGGAGGTGGTGTCCGCAGCATGTCTGTGTATAAGCGGGGCTGAGATATACGCCGTTCTCTTGATTATTGTATTTTCCGTCGCTGTCAATATGCGATGAGCGCACTTTACTACAGAAGCCATGTTTCCATCATTGTCCGCCTATAGGTTTTCTGACTGGCGGGGTTCGTTCAGCTGTATTTCTATATTCTGCCATCTGATCTCCCTGCTCTGTATGTCATTCTTTCCCTTCCTCCCTCCATCATTTTCTCTCGTTATTCTCCTGCGCTTACAAAGAATATGTCATATTTCAGAAATGGTCGTTTTTAGGATTCTCGCCTACATTTCATCCTCCGCTATTTGAGAGAATATTTTTCTCTTGGCCAGGAAGCCTCTTGGAGATCACAGCATATGATCCAGTGTCCGGGGTAATTATGTTTTTGCCCCACGTGGTGTGTGAAACGTCCTTACACGAGCCACGTACGGAGGCAAAAATAGCAAAATGTGTGTTTATTTCAGCAATACTATGGCTTGACATAGGGCACTTCTGACATGGGCTCAGGCTAGCACTCCCTGTAAGCCTCTTGTTTGGAGACGCTGAGGAACCCACCCAAACTCTTCTGCTTCCAACAACCCTACTGATAAAACAAATCTGCCCGCCGGCAGAGAAGAATAAAACAGTGGGAGTGCCCCTTTAATTAATCATCCCTTGCCCACTGCACCTTGTGTGAGAGGTGACCCATTGTAGTTGCCACACGAGGGGTTTTATTGTTGGGCACATTTTAAGCGAAGCCCCCTGTGAGTTGTAAGGAGACGTTTACTAAATACGTAGGTATGTAAGAGATCTTTTGGGGGTTTGAGCTCTTGTAAAACATATAATAAGGGTTCAGCAGCTGTTATTTGATTTGTTTCGGGACGAGCAGCTGTTTTTTTTTCCTGGCTCGGTGTAGTGTTTACGTGTTCTTCCTTGTATGTTCTAAATCTTCCATAAAACTGGGCAGGAACCCTGTCCTGATATGGTCACTGGCCGTATATGTGTCGTCCCTAAGGATTTTATTTCTTTTTTTTTTTGCAACTGTCTGTAACTGTTTTAAAGGTTTTTTAACAGAATTTGCTTTTTATAAGTAGAAATGTAGATACAATCGATTAGTTAACCTTAAGTTGGACGTGTCTTCATGGGAGCAGAATTTCTCATTCTTGGCAAAGTAAATGTATGTACAGTCAGCTTAGCCCTACAACGAACGGCTGGGAGCGTTCCCACCTATGCAACTACAAACAAAGGAAGACGCTGGGACAATGCAGATAAATGAATTATAACTTGCAGGCTATGGAATCAGATCTTGTATGACAGCATGATATCACCCATCTTACATCAGCCTTCAGCTCTGCCCGCTCTGTTCTGCAAACAAACCTATTGGTAACGTTCAGCCGTTCTGGTTTTTCCACCCTGCTCTGTAAGATATATATATATATATATATATATATATACACATACACATACATATATATAATTAGATCCTAGCACTTGGTTGACCTACGTGGTGGCCACTTGCTGCACTTGGTCTCTTGCACCTGATGGTTCTTTTCGGTACACTGATAGTGTCACTTTAAGTAAAGTTTATGATTTAAAGTGAATGAGCAGATTAAATCATCCTTTCACATTAAATTATATTCCATTGTTGTTGCCGTACAAAATTGATCATATCTTTTTGTAACTCAATTGTCTCCAGGTGGTTATTTCAACTGGGCTGTAAAATACTGCAGAAATCTGGCAGAACAACCGTCACCAGCCTTTAATTCCTTGTAAATTTGCCAAGATCAACATGACCTGATTACCAAATCTTGTAACTGGTTGTGTTTGTATTTATGTATGTCTATATAAATATATATATATATATATATATATATATATATATATATATATAATGTATGTATGTATCTATATCCTCATGGGCTAAATAATGTTGCAAAAACTGACAGTTAAAAATAATAAACATTTTAATAGTTTATTTTTATTATTAAACAAAATGCAAAGTGAATTAAGAAAAATCGAAATCAAATTTCCAGATATTCTGTCCAGGCTCCTTTGAAGAAGCACAAAGAAACATGCAATGTTGAGGACCATAGACAGTGGTTGACCAAGGAAACTTTGTGAAAGACACATCATGATTACTTCCCTTCGCAATAGGAAGATGTACGGCCGTGCCATCAACTCAACGTTGGCAGACAACAGTGGGACCCGGGTACACCCATTGGAAAAAGTCTGGTCAGAAGTGGTCTTTATGAAAGACTTTCCGGCCCAAAAGCCAATGTGAAAACAAGGCGGCCAAGCAACGCAACTATTCATGAAAATACTGGAAGCAGGTGCTCTGGGCTCAGCAGGCAGTTTGTTGGCCGAAGGGCTAGAAAGCAGCACAAGAATAAGTGTTTGCAGACAAAAGTGAAGCATGGTGGAGGTCTGAGGTTACATGAAGAAAGATCGAGTCTGCCTAAATCTACAGAAGAACTATAGTTAGTTCTCCAAGAATTAGAGCTCCCATGGATATTAAATACATTATTTAGCTCATGAGGACCAAACACTAAAATTCTCTTGCTCTTGAACAGTCAATACATGAAGCTGGAATATATAAGTAAACTACGCAGTCGGTGGGATTCATTCACTAAACTGTGAAATGAGTTGAGACATGTCCACCTCAATAACACTTTACCCGGGAATGTTCCACGGGAGCGCATGTAATACTTAACGTACCAAACCCACCACAGACTCCCTGCTTATTACAAACCCTTCTAGATAGAGAAGAGTTACGTTATTCTTCGCGTTTAATGTGTGAAGCACCTCGGCTTCACGTATGTATTTTTTTTTGTTTTTGTAATGCAACCACAATATGACAGTTAACTTCTATTATTAAATTTTAACATAAACTGTCTGTGCAGATGTCTGTTACGCATCTTTGCCTCGCAGCTATGGGGCTTTAAACATGGGGGGGGGTAGTAATATAATAAGAATAAACTTTCACCGGGAAACTAACTCACACATGGTTGTGGCATGCAAAGCAACCTGCTAGTAAAAGTCACAAAATAGTGTTTATCGCTGCGGTTCTTCGTTGAGCCCCAGAATTACTCCGGTTTTTCTTAGTAAACATGGCTTTTTTATTAAAAATCTATAACTTGCATTATCTTTTTTATTATTATTATAGTTTTAAAACCTAGCTGGATGGTACACCAGTTCAGCTTCCAGTGGGAAAAACTCTAACATCTATCCCAGCGATGTATAAATGCTGTTTTATTTATATATAAATATACATACACTCACTGGCCACTTTATTAGGTACACCTTCCTAGTAGCGGGTTGGACCCCCATTTGCCTTAACTTTTCCTGGCATACTTTCTATAAGGTGCTGCAAACAGAATTGTATCCTCAGTTACTGTTGTCTTTCTGTCATCTCGAACCAGTCTGCGCATTCTCCTCTGGCATCAACAAAGCATCTTCGTCGACACAACTGCCACTCACAAGATATTCTCTCTTTTTCGGACCGTTCTCTGTAAACCCTAGAGAGGGTTGTGCGTGGAAATCCCAGTAGATCAGCAGTTTCTGAAATACTCAGATCAGCCCGTCTGGCACCAACAACCACCATGCCACGTTCAAAGTCACTTAAATCCCCTTTCTTCCCCATACCGATGCTCGGTTTGAACGTCAGCAAGTTGTCCTGACCACGTCTACATGCCTAAATGCATTGTTGCTGCCACGTGATTGGCTGATTAGCTATTTGTGTTAACAAGCAATTGAACAGCTGTACCTAATAAAGTGGCAATATATATATAATATTATAAAGCTTTGATTTCAGCTATACCGTGGGAGAGATTATTGACATAGGACATGATTTAGGCTGGAACAGCACTTTCATGTTACAACATCAATTGATTCATAACTAGCTGCTGAAATGTAACCCCCTGCAGAAGTAGCCCATGGGACACAGGTACCTCGGATTAAAAACCTATAACCGAGAGAATACGCAGATCAGTTTGAACCTCTAATTCTTACGCTGCCCTGTGGTAACATTTACATAAAGAAACACTCTTTACAAAAATCCCCACTTCCTGTCTAACTTGCCATGTGTTTCATATTTCCTTTTAAATGCCCCCCCATCTATTAATAAAGTTAAATAATGTGCGATGTAATAGACATATCACAGGAAGCAGATGGTGTGCGATGCCTTGGGTGGTTTTAAGCTCTTTATCCCGCACAGGGCTCTATCCTGCTACTAAATTAGATTCCTGATGGAAGGATCCTGCTGGGCTTCACATTTCCCGAAATGCACAATATGTGACCCAATTTACACTTTTAGTAGGGTTTTTGCCTGGGTTGTGTAGAACCTTCACCTTGTCTTGTACGTCCTAGCTCGTTTTGTGTTCACTTTTGTGGTCCTTCGTAGAACTGGATACCTTCCATTGGGCCACCATAAAAAAGGTGTAGCGTTACAAAAGCTTTCAGGACCTCACAGGTCTGGTTTTCACATAGAAGAACGGAATGTGCGTGCCACGTACCTTTTTAGAATTAGCTTTGTCCTTTACTTTGTGTTTGCATCAGCCCTGGGTGTTGCCGTCCATGTGTCCCTTGCTCATTGGAGGAGACTGGCTTACCTGCAGTGGAATGTGTGTGTACGCAGCATTCTGGAGTCATCACGGACACTCTCCCTCTGCTGATACGTAGCTACATACTATACTAAATGCCTCTGAGAATCACCAGCAGGCAGAATAAGTGGAACTGATCAGATCGTATTGATTGCTACCCGCTTGATTTCTTTTAGTTGACCAATTTTATACATGGAGGACCCATTATTTTCTTTCTTTTTCCGAGGATATTTTTGATTAATCAAATATGTTCTTTTCTGAGAATGGCATCTTACTTGAGATAATTGCTGTTGGAAATGAAAAAACAGCAAATAGCGGGGTGTTAGACTTCTTTCTCATTTTAGAAATGGGAATGTGTGATATAGCAGACTCTGCTGTTTTCTGCAATGTATACATTTGTCATCCAGTGATGTCTGCACTTTATAAGTAAAGTATGTTATCCTGCAATAATAATATTAATATAATAATTATAAAACTGTGTGTCAGTAACTCAAAAAAGTGAATGTGTCTTGATAATGAACACAATACAATAGCCATTATAAAATGTGACTACCTCTAGATTGTAAGCTTGTTTGAGCAGGGCACCTGTTGTACAGCGCTCCGAATGTGATGGTGCTATATAAAACAAATATTAATACTTCCTGTGGCAACTTTCCCAGAACAGAGTGGTTTGGTCATTAACGGGTCCTGTTATAAGCATTGCACACTTTAGCCACTAGAGGGCACACACAGGCAGCGGTGATACTGGTGGTGCTCTGGAAGCAGATCGGTATCCAGCGGGTGCTAACACCTTGAATTTTCTTTAAATTATTTTTAGTGCGTAGACCATAAGCAGCAAATGCCTTTAGAGAACCGCATTTTCCTTATCCTGTATAGTGATCGACAAAGGAAAAAATAAAACTCTCTAGCTAGGTGTTAAAATCGGCAACAATTTGCGATATTTTATTATCTACCAAGTAAAACAAAACAAAAACCTCCCAGCACGTTTTATATCCTTATGAGAGAGTGCAGCAAACAGCCTGCGACGCTGACCTCTAAAGCAAAGTTATCAACCCTATTTATAGCAACTGTTTTTATGTAAAACTTCAGCTTTTTCAATGTAAATGTGAGGACTCGCTGTAAAAGTTTTATTGGAGATGGATTCCATTCTTACCCACAACCTCTGCAATACCAGTTTGTCCTGGGCAGCTACAGTCTTTTCTTTCTAGTAGTACAGTGCATGTTGCCTCTTCTTCGGCATGTGTATAGATACATAATCTGGATAGAGAAGCACTCATTGTCGCTCTGTTTTGCAGGTTGCGGTAAATGAACTGTAGAGATGGAACAAGGTAACGTTGATCCTTGCGAATGCATCTGCTCCCATGAGCACGCAATGCGAAGACTGATCAACCTGGTAAGGAGACCACAATAACGTGCTAATATTCCATGAATCGCCTCTTCCTTTTCCCGTCTACAAGATTTCCCTCGGGCTGCCCCATATCTCTGGAATCTACTCCCACCGAACCTTCAGCATTCACCCTCCCAACATTCAAGAAACTTCTCAAAACTCACTTCTTCAGAGAAGCCGCGCCATCTTAGCTGCTAGAACTTCCTTGTCACTGATACAACCACCACACCACCTCTCACCCTTTCTCTGTGCCTTATGTTTGTCACCCCATTCCCTGAAGCTTGCGAGCCGGGCTCTCTCCACCTAATGTATCGTTCTGTCTTATTCTGTCAATTCTTGTCTTGTGGTCAGTGCTGGATTTACATATAGAAGCGTATGTATACCTACAGTATGATTTCTTGTCATGTCGGTTAGCCAGGCAGAGAATCTCTGTAGGAGACGTGTGAAGGGTTGATGTAGCACAAAGCACAGCTTCCCCTACCACCACTGAAGACCTCTCCCTTCAATGAAAATGTAGGATGGCTTGCATGTTATGATTGCTGGGAGACTTGTGTTGAGCAGACTGAGTGCCCTTGCCTGACCTTATGTCTCATTCCTCTGGAGCCTCTTAATAAGTGTAAGATCAGAGTTCTGTTCTCCTTCTGCCCCGGTATGTCTCATGTATTTTTAATGTAGTGATAGTTCTACCGAATCTGCTGGCACCCTAGAAATGAAATGTAATGATTGTCAATGTTAGATCATTCGGCTTTCAGTGCAGTGATTAACTGTAAAACTCTTGAGTTCCTCTACTGTCAATTGTGAACCAAGGAACTCTCCGATATCCATTACCACCCCACCAATGTAGAACACATATTAAAGTATTTTGTGCACTGCCCCTTCCGCTATCTACGTTCTGTTGAAATGAATAGGTGTGCTTTGTGCACGTGCGCTCAGGGGATTATCGAGACCCTTGGAGATCTCCTATGAGTGTGTTTGTGTCAGAGATGGCTGGCACACACGCCAGAGCGGCATTCTGCTGAATGCCCCTCCAGCAAGCCAAGTAGCTGATAAAGAGTGCAAATGCATGGGGCAAGATGCGTTATTTTCTGTGAAATCTCTGTGAAAAGTTTTTGCTAGGAATACTGCCAGGGTCTGCAACTATACAGGGTCTGCCTTTCTATACATTTTTTTTCTAATAATTTATGAAATGTCTAGATTTATGTTTCGCTACCCAACTAAAAAAATAAAAATGAAACTCTAAAAAACATAGCTATAACAATGCAAATATAGCCAACTGCTGCTACTTCCAGCAAATACCTGGCATATTATTTTTTCTCATTAAATAGTTCTCTAACATCCGATTTGGCCTTGTATTTAATATAACCATTGTTTTTATTTCAGCTAAGACAGTCTCAGTCCTACTGCACAGACACGGAATGCTTACAAGAGTGTAAGTATACCCACGTGTAACATGATGCGTGCGTTCTAAACATGGCTCCTTCGATGAATGTGTACTTGTTTTCTATAGGTTAATTTCCCTGGCTTTTTTCCTGTTTTAACTAAAAATGTATTTGCCCAAATGCTTTACATAGTTACATAGTAACATAGTTCATAAGGTTGAAAAAAGACCAAAGTCCATCAAGTTCAACCTATATACATATTGTGTCCCTACTGTGTTGATCCAGAGGAAGGCAAAAAACCCTTTGGTTTCTATTTTCCAATCTTTAAGCCCCTAGCTCGCTACCTCATTTTTAAAAAAATGTATTCAACCTGCGTTCTGTCCAGCACCGAGAGAGTTAATGTTTAATCAACGGTTCCATCATTTTTCATATGCCAAGTGTATGAAACAGTCTTATGACCAGAGCAAATGCACCCGTGTCCCGGCAATACCGTTACTGTGGTGTTTGTCTAAACTTTGGACCAAGCTAGTTAATGAAAACCATCATTAGATAAAACTTCAATTCTTTGGAGAAAATGTCACCAAATCAGTCCAAGTGACATCTCACATACTTCCCTGCATGGTGTATAGCCAAGTAAGTGAGATCAAATTCAAGTGCCTCTCAGCAGATCAACTATATAATAAGGAAATGGTGTTCTCACTTCATAATGTATAATGAAGTCAACGATAAATTGTGAGACCATTAAACCAATGCATATTAAGAGACTTAGTACGTGAATGTGCATTATTCATACTTAGAAAGTACGTGAATGTGCATTATTCATACTTAGTACGTGAATGTGCATTATTCATACTTAGAAAGTACGTGAATATGCATTATTCATACTTAGAAAGTATGTGAATGTGCATTATTCATACTTAGTACGTGAATGTGCATTATTCATACTTAGTACGTGAATATGCATTATTCATACTTAGAAAGTACGTGAATGTGCATTATTCATACTTAGTACGTGAATGTGCATTATTCATACTTAGAAAGTACGTGAATGTGCATTATTTATACTTAGAAAGTACGTGAATATGCATTATTTATACTTGGTACGTGAATGTGCATTATTCATTGGTAGGCTGCATAGGCGCAGTCAAGGTGTAGCTGCTTAACCACGTTAGGTGATGCGGTATGTTTATCTATCCTTTCTGGTTTGATGTGTTTTCCTGTGTACTCGTCAGCTTTTGCCCTCCCGTTACAGGTTAACACCTCGCTGAAGTCTTCTGTATAAACTATTTCATTACTCATGGTTTTTAGACACCTGTACGGCCAAGGTGTGTTCTGGAATGTCTTCCCCACCAATAGAACTAGACAAGCAGTACTGGTTTCTACGCCTTGTCACTTGGTGAAGACATCCTAAATGACAGCTGTGGCAGTGGTGACGTCCTCACGGGGAGTGGAATATTATGCTCTTTTGACATTTGCTATAGTAATAAAGTTAGTAACTCTGAGAGGGCTCTTGGAGCCAACCCTCACAAGTCAAAGTTTAGTCATCTTCCTGAGGTCACTACAAGGCTTTTCATTTTAGGATTGTGGTACATTGCTTTCTGAGGGTGTGAAATGTCACTGACGTTCACATTGACAGTAGGTACTAGCCAACTAGCCGCATGTTCTAGAGTGGAGTAACCGCTGAGAAATTCAGTATTTATCTCCTACAGAGTGATTTGGGAATTTATTCAAAGTAACAAACTGGGGGTGAATAAAGCAGCACCGTCCAGTCCAAAAAAACCTATAGTGGTCTTCGTTCGCCCAGAGGGAAGTTTTGCTATGTATCTTCAATCTTTATTGAAGTGGTCTTCATTAAGCCACTTTGATATATGGAGTTGCTGTCATCCAAAGTCAAAAAGACAAGGGGCTACTGTCCTACTTGAAAGTTAAAAGAGTAACTGTGTGGCAGGACTCCACATCCTGCGCCGTCGGTCTGGCTATCGCTCTGTCTCTTTGTATGAAATGCCTTTGGTAGATTCAGATTGTCCTGCCAGGACTATACTCTTATACTCATTATTGGGTTAATTGTACTGTAGCCTTGCAGCAGATGCAACAAAAACAAGAAAAAGTGCGTATTGGACTAGGGCTGCAACTAACGATTATTTTAATAATCGATTAGTTGGCCGATTATTTTTCGATGAATCGATTAATCGGATAAAAAAATGCAATTTTTTTTATTTAAAATAATGTAATAAAAACGTACAATTTACACTTTCATCTCTTTATTGCAATGGCCTCTCTCTATTCACACACAGTGTTTCTCAAACTAGGTTTTAATACAAAGTTATTAGTAAATATTAATTCATATGTTAACTATTTTTCATATTTAATAAAAACTGAGAAAAAAGCCTTGTTTATATTTTCTTTTATTTACCAAACTGCCCCCAGTTATGCACATCTGACCCCCAGCTTGCCACTCTGCCCCATATATGCCTTATACCTCTTATATGCCAAAGATTCCACTGTGCCCCCGATATGCCACTGTGCCCCCGATATGCCTTATACTCCTTATATGCCAGTGATATCCAACTGAGCCCCCTGATATACCTTTTGCCCCCAGATATGTCTTCTGCCCCCCTGATATGCCTTATAACTTGCAATATGCCACTCGCCCCATTTATGCCTTATACCTCCCTATATGCCCCCCCCATACACCACTATAACTCACCCATACACCACTCTGCCCCCTCCCCCCTCCCATACACCACTCTGCCCCCTCCCCCCTCCCATACACCATTCTGCCTCCTCCCCCCTCCCATACTCCACTCTGCCTCCTCCCCCTCCCATACTCCACTCTGCCTCCTGTCAGCAACGGAGGTTCACAAGACACCAGGGAGCCGGGTAGAGAGGCAGAGTGGCGTATGGGAGGGGGAGGAGCCAGAGTGGTGTATGGGAGGGTGGCTCCCATACATCCCTCTGACTCCTCCCCCTCCCATACACCACTCTGCCTCTCTACCCGGCTCCGTTACTGACAGGCACTTTCACTGCAGCTTCATAGAAGCCTCAGCGTAAGTGAAGGTGAGTAACGGAGGCTGTCTGTGCGATGCAGACCCCCACCGGCTGACAGAGAGGATGATCCTCTGTCAGCTGGTGGGGGTCTAAACGATGCGCACAGACAGCCTCCGTTACTGCCCTTCACTTACGCTGAGGCTTCTATGAAGTCAGTAACGGAGCCGGGTAGAGAGGCAGAGTGATGTTTGGGAGGGGGGAGGAGTCAGAGGGGTGTATGGGAGGGGGGAGAGACGGAAGTGAGAGACCGGCCGACAGTGAGGGGAATCCAGGTCCCCTGCAGCGTTGCGGGGGATCTGCATTCTAGTGATATAATCCGATCTCTGTCTGTTTGTTTGAGGTCGGATTATATAAGGAGAGGAGTTTTTCAGAGCATTTGCTCTGAAAAAAACCTCTTTTCATAATCGATAAAAATCTATTCGATTAATCGATAATGAAAATCGTTGACGATTTTCATTATCAATTATTATCGATTTTATCGATTAGTTGTTTCAGCCCTATATTGGACATTTATTACTGAGAACATGTTCTAAAATTGTTCTCTGTGACCGGTGTGTTCTTTACAGACCCCTTAACCACAATTAAACATATTTTAAGGGCATAGGGCTATTAACTCATCATGTTTCGAAGTGACATGTGGAATCCCTTGAAGCATATTATAAAATATCTTACATGGAGAGGGAAAGCCAGGGATTCCATCCTCATGGGCTAACCAACAAGGAGAATAACAGACTGATTTGATACTAAACTTGCAGGCTCTATAATGCAGTAACAATTGCTTAATTTTTTTCGAAATTAGTTACTTTTTATGAAGGGCCATCCCCAGTGAAATTCTTTTGCAGTAAGGGTACAGTTGGCCCTGCATAATGCATAAGTAAAATGATTTCTTGAATGTCGCCGCTGCATTATGAAAGACCCACAGTGGAGAGAGGACAAGTTGCCTCTACATATAAATGTATTGACCTCCTCCAAACACTGGTTTAGTAAATATGCCCCATTGGGGGTGAGAGGGCTAACAGACTGTTATTAAGTCTGTAACTGGTTCTCTTACCTCTCTTGTACCCAAAGCTTCTACGTGAAATGTGTGTACAAAACAAGTGAAGATCTTGTATACTCTTACGTACCACACTAGATTAGATAAATAATAAACACGGCCCCCAAAAGTTTTTTCTTTATAATTGTGCTGTAAAATATTTAAGTAAAGGCATTGCTTGTCTCTTTCTTCCTGTATTTAAAGTGGAGTTCACACCAGATTATTATTATCGATTATTTTTATTAGATTAAATCCCACTTTCAAATTGTGTTTTGTCCAGCCAGACACTCAATAAATGTATAGGGACCCAGACTGCGGCTTCTGAATTTTTTCTAAGCTGTCTGGGATGCTTGTTGAGCTGTGGCTGTTGTTTGATCTTTTAATTTCCCGGAGTTAATGTTTTGCTTTTTGGTTTGTTTTCAGTGCCAGGACCAAACTCTGCCAGTGATGGAGGAATTAGCGTTGCTATGATAGTGATGGCATGGCTTGTAATTGGGTTCACTTTATATTTGTTAAGACCCAGAAGTCTCAGGAGACCCAGGACCGCTGGAAAACCCACCAGCCCACATAATGTAAGTTTCAGTTGTCTGTTACTCATGATACGGAGCCCTAAGTTTGTGGATTTCCCCAAGGGCGGAAACTTTAGGTCCAATAGGAATGTTGTCCGCATGTTGCCCTGCGAGTCTTCCGGGGCACTTTGGGTAGAATCAGCCCTTACTGCAGGGTGCTAGGTTGAATGTTGCTGTCAACAAAAGTTCTAGGTCATCTTCTGACTTTAGAATTTAACCCTCAGTAACATTAGTGTTTCTGCCCTTACATATCACAGTGAAAGAAGGAGCCCGTACTAACCACACACCATTACATCTGGCTGTTACACTATAAGCAGTTGTGTAAATAAATATGTATATGGACACGTGTATGCGGGTGTATGGATGTACATGTGTGTAGATATGTAGGTGTGTATGTGTGTGTATATATATATATATATATATATATATATATATCATGGTTTCTGTTAATACTAGTTAAATCAAGATGCATGGGAGGTGGCCGGGAATGATAAATATTTGGGAAACCTTTTATCTTAGTTTAGATAACACTGATATGCGTGATGAAGGGTGTGTGGAAGAAAGACAGGTTTTCTCATGAAATAGATTGAATCAGGTCAGGAGATCTTTGGGTTTTACTGCCCCATGATTGTAAAGACCCCAGGGTGAGGTGTTGGCCAAAGGGAATAACTTCAAAGGGTAACTACGGCAACCACAGGGTCCAATCAGGGATCTCCCCAGTAGACTCAATTGGGACCCTCTAGTATATCAAGGGACAGGTAGTGAAAGAGAGAGGAGGAGAGAAAGTAAAGAGACAAAGGAACATCACTAACCTGGATCTCTCAGGGAAGGTAACTATGAACATGCATGTTTGAATATTGTAAATAGGAACTTATATATATGTATTTGTTGTAAGTGTGTCAATTAATGTGGGGATTATTGTTATTGTACTGTTATTTGTATTGTTTTATATTTGGAACGTTCTAGTAAAAGTTTGTATTGTTGTATCATAGCCGCATTGTGGATTCTTGGATATCTTGTTGTTGTTTCCAAAATATTCTGTTGCATTCTGGAAGAAGCGAAAGTTTTCAGTTCAAACCTTAAAAGTTAGAAGAGATAGAACAGGGATTGTTTAACTTAATAAGCCAGTGGGTGGGTTTATCGGTACATATTTCATAAGTGTATCCATATACCCATTCACCTGGATAAGTGTAGTTATTGTAGCTAGAAAACACATTAGCCTTCAGGAGATATATCCGAATACATATTGTGATTTCATTGATATGTGTTTGGATGTATCTGTTGTTGGATCAGTTGTAATCTTAAGCACATAACACATTCATAAGTCTTTTAGATGGTATGCTGTAGATAAAGCATTAATCCATCTGATTGATATTTTAATAACACAATTCCCTCGTTCCCTCAAAAGAAAACTTAACATGGCTGTTTGTAATAGTACAAAAAATACTAATAAAGAACTTCTCACCAAAATAATCTGTACAGTATAAAAACTAATTTGGTCTGCTGACTTTTTAGTCCAGTTCATGTCACAGTTTTCTGATAAAAATGGTCCATCTTCCAACCACTTACTGAATGAGCTAATATTCTGGAAGAGAGAGGTCACATTCTATGTAGTAGGGAATTACCTCAGCTAAGATCAGTTACAAAGGTGAATCCTTCAAAGCATGGGAAGGTGGATGGTCTCATGTTTTATTTTTATGCCACATGAACTCTGCAGAATGACAATATCCAACGTGCTTGGGACCGGATAAGGTATTTCTTATAACGGATCCGTCTTCTCACCTGTGTCCGCTCTGTTGTTCAGTTTTCTCCTGCGGACGTAACACTTGCTGCCCGTTGTTCAGGCTTCCTCAGATCACTTCCGCACCGCAAAAGCGAGTGCTTGGGGGAAGCCTGAACAGCGGACTGGAAGCGCTCTGGAACAGCAAGGAGAAACCTGAACAAAAGAATGGACAGCAGGGAGAAGCCAAAAAGGAGGCAGAGAAAAGATCTACCGACTACAGGAGAGGTCAGCCACCTCTTTCTTGTCCCTCCTAGTCATGTGTCCCTCATCTGAATTTCCTTTATCTGGAAAAATTTTGACAATTTCTGATAAGAGATACTCAACCTGTATTAGAATAACTTTTTGTGTTAAACAGCAACAACTAATAATCTAAGGAATTTATCTCATCTCTTTTCAGAATGAAGGTCCTGAGCCTCCAGCCCCTCCAGTAGACTAGCATCCGGCAGCCTCCCCGGACAGCTATACGTTTGCACGACCAAAACGGCCAGACTACTCTCAGATCGATCAATCTATTTTCTCTCCTACATCAATGCAGTCGTGGCATCGAGAAGGCTTCCAGATACTGAGGTTTTCTTGATGGAGCAGTGTAGTCGGTTCTTCCCTACTGTCTTTGTAACGTGTTTTATCTTTATGCGAATCTCCATAATTTGCTGATTTTATTTTTTTTTGTGCCATTTTTCCTTTGATACTGTCCGGTCTTACAAACAATTACTGAATATACCGTTCAGATATTGTGAAGATTTACTATAATAGGTTATGAATTCCGAAGTTTAAAGTTAAATTTGTTTCATGTAGAAGCATACATTCCAGTTATACTGAAGCCAGCATGATAGGAGTGCCGAGTAACAGCAAGAGGGCAACTGAAGGCACGTGATAAGTGCTTTCGAAACAAGAGTAGACTTTAATTGTTGGATACCCAAAGCGCCTGCACCGATACGTTAGGAAAACGTAGAGGGTTTTCAGATTGCAAGATACAAATAGTGAGTAAAGTAATTGGACACAGGAAATTTTAAATAAAAATAAAATCATAACGTAATGGGCTATTAAGCTCCCGAAGCTAGCCATAAAGAAGTGATGAGAGTCACCAAGACTAATTTAAGGTGTCCAGGTTCGTGGGAGCTTCGGATTCTTTTGATGTTGGTGATGTATATTTTATTGTTAATATTTCATACATTTTAACACTATGGACTGGGCCCTTTTTTTTGTTCTTTTTATAATCCTAACCCACAGAACGTTTAAGGGACCGGATGTTATGTTGCCTGTTACCTACCGGTATTTGGAACACATATAATAGAAGGGCTGGTATCTTGGAATAGACAATCTTCACCACAAACTGCGTTTCGAAGAACAACAGATTTACGTGGCCTAATGTTTAGTTGTGGATAAAAAAAAGATTAATCTTAGGTACTGATTTGACTTTCAGGGTAAACACGTTTGAGAAGATACGTGCAAGAATAAGAGGCTAACGTTACTTTTCTATTGGGCTAATACATTCCTTTTGTTAACTTGCATATTATGTGTTGTAAATCAAAGCATTGTACTGCTATGAGAAACTCTGTTTCTTTGGTGCTCCCGGTACCGCAGACTGTTTCACAAGCTACAGGGCAGATAGCATGTGTAGGGTCACGCTCGGTCCATTGGAGAGTACATACGGGTAGTTTGGGAATGCACTGGCATTGTAGGTTGGTGCATCCACCACCGTTACCCGTCTACTTGAGAACAGGAGAGATGAAGTGGGTGCGACTGTCCCTTTAAATAATTTCAGAGGCAATTAGGTGTAACTATTGCTAATAATCCCACTTCAGTGGTTTTGCAATATTTACTTACATGTGGAAAAAAAACCCTGCAGACAGGTTCTCTAACAGAACAAGAAACAGGTGCCTGGCCAACTGTTACAACTAATCTATCTATCTATAGATATCTATATATCCTATATATATATCAATAACTGTTGGCAAATATTTTGATTAAAAAGCATGCATTTTGTTGATATTCCCAGCTTCTACATGTGTGCTACTTGCACGCAACATCTGTGGACTGTGATCCTACAATGCATGTGCCCTGAATTGCAGCATTAGAAAACTGTCATTGTGGTTACATAGTTATATAGGCTGAAAAAAGACCATCGTGTTCAGCCTTTCCTAAATCTGTTAATTGCCGTTGATCCAAAAGAAGGCAAAAACCCAGTTGTGTATCTTTCTAATTTTCCACAAACTAGGGGAATAAATCCTTCTTTGATCAAGAAGCTGTTTCCCCATAATTTAAAAATTATATCCCTGAATATTATGTTTTTGCAAGTATTCATCCAGTTGATGTTTAAATGTCTGTACAAACATGCAACGCCACTACTGCCCCCCCCAAAAAAGTCTTTAATAATATGTGCTCCTGGATACCAACTTTTCTGTTACCTTTTGACTATTTTGAAGTGCAGCGATAATAGGGTTTATTCGCTAAATGGAGAATTGTGGTGTTTACTCCCACTTTTCTATTCATTGTGAAGGCAAACACTAGCTGGCTTCTCTAATAAGAAGGTCTGAGTTGGCCCTGTATGATGCATACGTCACAGGGTGATACATGATATTATATTATAATACATATAATACATATTATATATAATACCGTACATTATACAGGGCTAGCCAAGCCCTTCTTGCAGCAGAAGGTCACTGGGGTTGGGGTTTCATAATGTTTGGTGAAGTCAAGGAGGTGAAACCCACTCCTTTTGAATGTATGACTCAAGCCTTTACAGGATTGTATTCTCTGTTTGAAGTACTCTGTGGGGCTCAGCCATTCCAGATCTGCATAGGACTTATGTTTTTTTTCCCTGTACGATACCTAAAATTTCTCAATTTCTTCCATGTTCCTCCTAGAGATCCTCACTATATCTGTCTGCTGCATTGATGGCCCCCTCTTCCCGTAAATGTCATACACTTTCCTCTTTCAGAGAACAACCATTCTTAACGTGTCAACCAAAGACGTTCTAAATCCTCATCTTTTTCTTGTGTTCTTTTAAAGCAACAAAAGACACCCGTTGTGTTGAATCACCGCACAGAACCAGCCTGGCCAACGGATTGGGCTCAGTGGCCCACAGTAGGGCCAGCTTGACTGGCAATATTTGAAAGTATGGAAGTTATCCGTGACCTATGTGATAACGGAATAGTAAAGGGCAGATGTGAGTTTCTGTTGGTTCCTTTTGACATAGCGTGGGAAGGCTCATACGACATTATTTGTGGCTCGGTACAAAAGCTGCGCATTGTCAGCCCTGTAAGGAGGACCGCTTGGGTCACGAAGAATAAGTACAAGGGGTGCAAGTTATAAAATACCATCATGTCGGTATTAATGTACCTTTAGAAAACATTTAGTAATAAAGTTTAATTTTTACATTTAATCATTTTTATCCAATCAAATTTGTTTGGAAACCGTACAATTGCAATCAAGGCTTTTTTTTTTGTTTACTAGCTTATCCAATCAATGCGTGTACGCACAGTGAAGGACTAGTCGAGAGTTTACAATGAATATATTAATATGGCGCAGAGCTCCTGCTGTAGGTTTATTTAGTAGAAAACAGACTTATTCTTTAAGTTTACAACTGAAGACTATTTTATTCGAGAGAAAAGGGGTCTGATGCAAAAAACGGCTTAGAGCTCGGTTAGCAATCACCTGCAAGACGGTTTACTTGGCTAGGGCATAGTTGCCTAAATTGTGTTAGTTCTTTTATGTGTTCTCAGTTACCGTACGGGTTACTGAAGACTTAGGTCATGCCAAATTCTGATTGTGCCATTCAGATTACAATATAGGAATTAAGGGTAAAGGGCTTCTACTATGCACTTTTTATTGACTCAATAAACAATGATTATAAATTGGTGTTTTGTTTCTTTATTATTACCAATTATTATTGATAAACATTCATATATATATATATATATTTATACAATGTGTTTCTTGTTGTTTTTTTGACTATATGGTGAAAATGATTCAATACCTAAAAAGCCATCTACTTCTTGGAACATAGAATTATTTTTTTATAGATAAGCAGACGTGTTAAAGGGACACTCCAGCCTTCCCGTGTAATGTATATAATGGCTGAGAGGTCCCTTTACATTTTCATTGTGCCCTCCTTGCAAATGCATGGCGGAGATTCTGTAGCAAAGAGTATATTGCTGAATACAGGGCTTACAAGCTTGTCGGAAATAGCCGATGTTGTGGCATTGATGAACTGACAGGTTTGGGGCATGGTCTGAACATTACGTAATATATCAAAAATAATGTGACATTCCCAATGTGACGGCACCTTGGACAGCCACCTAGTTCTCTCGGCTCTGGTGGGTAAACTGCATGAGATTTACTCCTTATTGGAAAAGTGAATCGTATTCCTGATTGTGAATGTAATAAGGATGTTTAATGAGTATCTGTCAGCTTCACGGCTTTTACAATAACCACATTCTTCCCAAATACCTAAAGATTTTGAATTCTGTGTTAACCCATTTGTTACCCGAGGTGTTTTGGACCCAAATCCTGAGACTTTTTCAGCATTTGTACACTCTTTCCTTGGGGGGGGGGGGGGGGTGGCTATACCATAAGGTCTAATATATATATATATATATATCAACTGACAATCTTTTAATTGATCGATCTCTGACCAATTAGAAGCGCGCTCTTTACACAAATGGAGTATCATGCTCATTGAGAACATAAAGCAAGTCTCATGTGATCGTGTGAGACTTCTGGCACTGGGATGGTTAACGGGGGTTATTGCTGCTGCTGGATAGTTTTTTCTTTTTGTTTTTTTTTAAACTTTTTAAATGTATTTATTTAATTTTTTCCCCTTTGCTGAGGCTGCTGATTGGTTCCTGAGAATCACGATCGTTCAGGATGCGATATATTCATTCATAATGGAAATCTCAAATGATTGTGCGATCCTGAGACTTCTGGCATTGGGATGATGAATAGCGGATACTAAAAAATAAATATGAACAAGGCAATCTTTTACTTGTTTATGGAATGGTTTGGGCATTCAGCTTGATTAGAAATTGTGTTTCTGATGCTGCATTTAGTTATAAACGTGTTAAAGTCAGCAGAGCAGGTGGGACAGCAGCTTTATGGTGTCTACAGAAGAAGCATTCATGGTTGGCCTAGATTTTTTGGTTTCATTACATTGTCTTTAATTAACTTTATTGATTGAGAAGAGAGATAGGAGTTGCAGTCACAGGTACCCATGGTGTCTTATCTCCATACATCACAAAGATGATCATGAGGGAGAACAATGGCTTAGAATCTTCAGAGGGTTCCGTTACTATCAAAGCTCACTGGTGCATCTCAGACACAGCATCTCAGTTTATAACGGTGAAGACTTTCCTAGCTGTCAAATACTATATGGCTTCTCACATCAAGAAGACGGGGAAACCGCTGAAGAGGCGCTCTTCAGTTACATCAGACCTGCCCTTGAAGCGGTCTGTGGCTCCGTTCTTGAATAAGCAGCCAGGAGGAGGCGAACCAACCAGCAGCGGCCAGAAGAACTCGCCTGATCCCAACAAGTTACCATCTCAATGGGTTCTGGAGCAGGCCGCTACCACCAAATTGCTCACCTGGTTTGGTAGGTTTATCTGCGGCAGGTGTCCCATGATTCCATCTCTTGCTCCCAAGGACCCTGTGCGCTGGATTCTTAATGTGGACAGAGCCCTCTACCTCGTAGGATGGCAGACGGAGCGATTCGTGACACCAGCAAATGTCATCTTCCTTTACTTGGTGTGCAGAGAGGTCATCTCCTCTAACCTGGTCAGCAAGCGGGAGTTACAGGCAGCTCTGATGACCTGTCTGTACGTGTCGTACTCCTACGCGGGCGCGGAGATATCATACCCCGTCATGCCCTTCCTTGGAGACCGTCCAAAGGAGGAATTTTGGAGCAAAACCCTGGCTATTGCTGGACTTATGAGTGCAAAGATGCTGCGCATCAACACCGACCCAGCGTATTACGCTCAGACCTATGGACAGCTGAAGGCTGAAGGCGACTGGGAAAGGAGCTGAACACACACCAGGACTGATTCCTAAATATCTAATCCCTTACTTCCTTATTAGTTATAGATTAATAAATACGTTAAAAAAAGAAAAAAAGTCATTTGTATTAATAGCTAAAGAAAAGGGGAACATGGAATCTTTGGTTAAAGACGGTATTTTTATTAAGTGTACTACCTAGATGTTGAGACATAAGCTTCCAGGGCCTCGGAGGTCTTTTCTTCAGACGTAAATTTCCATCAGTGATTGAACGCATTGACCTGTGTGTTTTACCTTCCAACGCCATCCCATATTTCATTATATTTGAAGGTTAATCTGTGATTTGATTTGAATGATTGAGACTATTTCATGTATATGTCACGCAGTCGCAGGGCTCAGTGCCGCCCGTTTATATCTTATCATATGCTGTCAGTGTATACACAGCCATTACTGATTCACTGGGTTTTATGAAGGGCCAACCCCAGCGAGCTTCTTTTGCAACAAGAGCTGAGCTGGCCTTTCATCAGGCATAGTAAAAGCACAGACAAATCACGAAGGTCCCTCGCCACCCCTGGACTGGCCATCTGGCACCGGCCAAATACCCAAACTAGAGGCCCAGCGATACAGAGCCCATGGAAACATTTGCTAACGATGCGACAATGCTCAACGGGCACAATCCGGTCCCAGCCGATACATCAGAAGAGGACTACCTGTCGCAGGAGATCAGACGATCTTCCCAACTGGTCCATGATGCCCGAAAATCACGACTGTCCCATGAACACAGATATAGTTTTAGGAGGGTTTCAGGAAACACTAACTAGCGACCCATGACTTAAACCAGGGACTGTACCCTGAAAAGGGGGCTTCTCGTCACCCTACTAAATCGGGGCATCGTGTATTATAGCAAGTGATTTAGAAGATAAAGGGGGGTAATTAGTACAGAGAATACATCATGTTAATAAGTTACTGTGAAGTCTCCTGATAAAGTAACACCCTGTGCGTCTAGAGAGAGCAACAAGGGAGTGACCGCCAAAAAAAGAGGCTGCACACACTTCAATGACACTCTAGACTGATTTAAACCTCTGCACCGGTGTTGATGAGTTCGGTCCCACCGATGACACGCGTGGAAAATCCCATCATCACACATACTAAAAGCCCACATCCACTCACTCACTCACTCACTCACTCACTCACTCACTCACTCACACACACACACTCACACACACACACCGCAGACAAGCATGCACAAGAACCAGACTTCCTGCTCTCCCGGTCCTCTCTCCCACCCTTCACGTTATGAGTGGGAGGGATAACACGGACACCGTCTACATCCGGAACAAGAGGATATACCTCATCCGATCGCTTCTCATTCATCCGCACCGAGGGGCCCCTGTATACCCCGTCACGCTGCTGCTTACTCACTCTCCCCTTTTACCGGATTCCTCGCACGCACACCCACTGGTGTCACTGCCAATCCCCAGCGTCCCCTCCCCCGTGGGTGTTTCGGGGCTGTGCTAACGGGTATATGGCTTTGCAGCACAGAGTAGGGCTTGCTGCTTGGTGAGGCGCGCTGAAGAGGTGGTCACGGGGGGTAAGTGGATTTCCCCGCTGGTTCGAATCGTGGATGCTCTCTGCAGACATGGATCCTGACGTTCTGTCGGTATAGTGCTTGTGGGGTACAGATAGAGCAATATCTAAGCTATCGCTACATGGCAGATCGCCCTTTACTCTCCCTCCACTCGTGGTTTTTATTTTGTGTGTAATAACCCACTCTGGGCATTTTGGTATGCATTGCCTGTATCTCCACCCCTCCCCCTCTCTAATTGATTCCATACTTTATTGCTTAATGACTTATGTGAGTTCCAGGAAAAGGGGTCTTAGTGCTGGAGAGTGTGGGGGTCTCCTGAATCTCTGTGATCCGACATGGGGGGGGGGGGGAGGGGTGGTTGTGTTTTAAGTTTGTTGTATAACTGAATATTTTTGTGTCTAAAAGAAGAAACAGTAGCAGGGCATACATACAATAGCCACAACTGTCTGTACGAAAGGCCGTAATATTATACACACTGGTATTATAGTATGTGTATATATTATACAGTGTGCGTGTTATAGCGCCGTGTCTACTCGGTGAGTATAGGTGATGTATAGCACTGATATATGAGCCAGTTCTGCATTTTTGTGGCCGTGGCTTATTCTCGGGGACTCCGGCCAACGCACAAGGTTTCTGGACGTCATGCGGGGGAAACGCAGATAAGCGCTTGGCATACATCACAGAGCGTGATATGACGCAGGCATGCCGAGGTTTGGGGACTCCAGCTCCTATCCCGCTCGCTCTCCGAAAATGCAGGAAATGTGTCGTTATGCGGTTTCTGTCCTAAACTCCCTCTGAGAACTTGGCAGTAAGTGAATCAAAGACTCCTTGTGTTACCTGGAACCCCAGTGCTTTCTGGGTAGGCTATTTGGAGACAAGATGTCTTTTTTTTGCGAGAGCCAGAGCTCTTCTGAGAGGGAGTAATTCACTAAACAGTGTGCTGCAGTGATATGGTGAATCTCATCTCACTGAGACAGACTTTTTGAAGGGCCAACGTGGCCTTTTTCCCCAAAATGAAAAGATGTTGTGTAAGAATAAGTTTATCATGTATCTGTGATTTGTGAATAAAACCTTAATTAATATTAATTAATGCTCCTTTCTAAAACTTGCGCGATTACAGATTCCATGAGTTCCTGTCACAAGTTTGTTGATGCAAATCTCCAGTAAGGAACTGCTTTGAAATCATGGCTACGTTGAATGTTGTGGTTTTCTATAAGCATCCCATAACTCCCAATTATCCACTTTTAGGAAAGATACTGCTTCCTGCGAGGTCCCTCTTTCCTCCCGCGAGGTCCCTCTTTCCTCCCGCGAGGTCCCTCTTTCCTCCCGCGAGGTCCCTCTTTCCTCCCGCGAGGTCCCTCTTTCCTCCCGCGAGGTCCCTCTTTCCTCCCGCGAGGTCCCTCTTTCCTCCCGCGAGGTCCCTCTTTCCGCCCGCGAGGTCCCTCTTTCCGCCCGCGAGGTCCCTCTTTCCGCCCGCGAGGTCCCTCTTTCCTTGTAGCTCAGAATGTTTGCAGGGTATCGGTGTATCATGGTGTTCTGTAGCAGCACCCCCATTAGGAAAGGCGTAAATACATTTTAAGCACATAGAAATTATTTGGTGCCAGATAACAACCGTTTGGCCCATTTTTGCTGATATAAAGCAGTCCATGGTCTCATCCTGGACTCTGGATAGTATTATGCCTGTCCCATAGAGAGATAGATATGGGACATAGATATAGATATATATCCTGCCTCTTCTGCTGAGAGGCTGTTCCAAATATCTGCCACCCTCGCATGCATGCAGGGCTTTCTTTAGACCCCCTGGAACTCTTGCACGAGTCGGTACCAGAGCTGTCTGACAGTAAGTGTCTGATTAATGTGCCTGTCGCCTTTATTTGTTACTTTTCCTAAAAATCCAGTATGAGAGAACCGTTTGTAATCTCTTTCAACAGCCTCAACTGATCCTCCTTAAAATCTCCCTGAAAGGGTTTTCTTGGGGCTGATTGGGGGGAAAACCTTATCTTATAAACTTTACGTCTAAACGATTTTGTGAGAGTAATTTCAGCGAATTCTATTCCAGGTGCATCAGGCATCTTCTAGAACCATTTTATATACACATTTTGATCAAAGTACAGCTGAGGTCTCTGTGAACCGTCTCTTGCTCGTCTGTGTCAAGCTGCAGCCCAGTGCTGTTAATGGATTACATTATTGGTCTTGTTAGATGTAACTGCCATTACCCTCTGGCTGAGTGATGGGAGTTACTAAGAACAGGCTCTCTGACGTCTGGGAAAATGTGTGCGTGTGTATAATATATATCTCTATCTATCTTGTAATATTATGCATGCATTGAACAAATGGCTTGTTAGATGTAACCGTGTATCCCCCGCCCTGCAGTTCACCATGTTCCAGATAAAGAAGATCTGCTGCATTGGCGCTGGTTATGTCGGGGGTCCCACATGCAGTGTGATCGCCCACATGTGCCCCGACATTAAGGTGACCGTGGTCGATGTAAATGAAGCGAGGATCAACGCGTGGAATTCGGACACACTCCCTATATATGAGGTAATGATCAGGGACGGTGTTAGGTGGGGCCACTGCCTGTTGAGATATTCTTGGCGTTTTAAATCTTTTTGACTTTTCCATGCTTAAAAGTGTGTGTGTGTGTGTGTGTGTGTGTGTGTGTGTGTGTGTGTGTGTGTGTGTGTGTGTGTGTGTGTGTGTGTGTGTGTGTGTGTGTGTGTGTGTGTGTGTGTGTGTGACTTGCCCAAGTAACCCCTTAAAAGTAGGAGAGAGAGGTGTTTAGGAGCCTTAATTTGCATACGTGGCAGTGGGATGAGGACCCCTGAGGAGAGTATACATCCTGGATATTGCTTAACTGTATGAATGTATATTTTTAATGCCAGTGACGTGGCCGCTTTACACGATCGCTTATCACCATACCTGGTGACTTTCTAAACGAGGTGACTCTCGAAATATTCTAACTTTACTAGCCCTTTCTGGAGATTCTATGTAGTACAGTACTTGCCAAATGTGTTGCCCAAATGGCTCTAATACTGTTCCTCGTGGGGTCCTTGACTTTGCCATTATTTAAAGATACACTTAATTTGGTCACCTACATTCAACCATAATAACTGGAAGCAAAAGCACCAAATGGTAGCCTTATTTATGATTGCTCCAGTGTAGAATAGGTAGGCATCGGTTCAAAAGGTGCGACCCTGAGAATCTGCCCCAATCACAGAGACAAAAACCTCACAGAGTTCCAAGGTATGCTTGTTAGTGGCTCGCAACACTTAAGCGTTTAAGGAACATTGCTAGGCCGTTAAAGATCTGTTGCTTAGAAAAACACTTAAAGCGTTATTCTGATATTACGAGAAATGTGTACAGAGAGCACTTGCGTAAAAGCAGCCGGGTGCCCGCTCTGTCGTGTGTACGTAGGGTCACTGCTCTTTGCCTCTACATTCTGAACCTTGAGCTTTCAACCTTTTATTTATTTTTTCCCTCCCTGCTTTTACCGAGGGCTAGTTTTATATTAAAGTGCTTAATTAGCTACAAATTCAGTGATTTACCGTGCATGCTGGCGTTGGGAGAGAAATAAACTTTGCTACACTCTTCCTCTTACACCATTCCTGAGTCCAAGACATATTATTATTAATAATATTATATTATTTCTTCCATTCCTTTTTGTGTATATATTGTGCTTATTTTTATACACTCTCTGAATGCACCTCTTTGTCTGAGGATTTAAATGTTGTCATTTCATAGATGGCCACTAGGCGGCGAGTGTTCACTTCTATGGCACTTCCTGTGATGAGGTGGCAGCTGCACGTCTAATGTTGTACTTCCTGTACAAAAAAGATTGTTGAAAGTGGTGATGGAGTGCACTTTTACTAAGACTGTCTCCTTTGTAACTGACTATCGTATATATTTGTGCACATTATATAATAATGAAAAGCATGTAGATGTCTGGAATATGTATAAGGCATACAAAATACTTGTACATTGAGTTATAATTTCCCAGATGTTCATGTTTATATAAATATGTATGTGTAATATATTAAATATATATAATTATATTTTTTCTGCCAGCCGGGTTTGAAAGAAGTTGTGGAGTCTTGCCGTGGAAAAAACTTGTTCTATTCCACAGACATTGATGGAGCGATCCAAGAAGCTGACCTGGTCTTTATTTCTGTGAGTCCTAAACCTAGGAGGGGGATATAACTAGTATTAATAATGTAACTAGCGTTATTTTCCTAATTGTTTTCTGCCCCCCCCCCCCCACACACACACAGGTTAACACGCCAACAAAAACGTATGGAATGGGGAAAGGCAGAGCCGCCGACCTGAAGTACATCGAAGCTTGTGCCAGACGGATCGTCCAGAATTCAAACGGATACAAAATCGTGACTGAAAAGAGTACAGTGCCGGTGCGGGCCGCAGAGAGCATCCGGCGGATATTTGATGCCAACACCAAACCTGACCTAAACCTCCAGGTAGTCTTTACAGCCTTTATTGATACCTGGCTTTTTCTGTGGGACTTCTGTGTGATTTTTAATTAAGCCAAAGATCCCTAACATCCCAACCATAGAAAAATACATTTTAAAGTACAATGCGATTACTTTTAATATGCACTTTTCAAAGGTGAAAAAAAATGTAAGCACTTGCCTGATGCAGAAGAGACAGCTCTGAGACAGCTCTGCGGCAGCAGCTGCCCTCCTCCTAGACTGACCATTGATTGTGCGCCATTGGGGAGGGAAGACTCCTGCATGCAGCCACACGCGAGCAAATCCCCCCCCCCCCCATGCAAAATGTAAAGGGGACGTTGCAGCTATCTTGTGCATTAACATGTAGATGATAGGTGGAGTGTCCCTTTCAAGGACAATTATGCCCTTTTTTTTTT
The DNA here is from genome assembly GCA_029215755.1 of Spea hammondii. NCBI lineage: Eukaryota > Metazoa > Chordata > Amphibia > Anura > Pelobatidae > Spea > Spea hammondii. The sequence continues at coordinate 22,756,685 of JARDYJ010000001.1, read as the reverse complement.
TTTTTCCACCTCACCGTCAGTGAAGCAAACTGTATACAGTGTTCATATACACAATGACCCCCACCATAATTCCAGTTATTTTTTATTATTTACCTGTGGGTTTTGTGCTTCATGCAATTTGTCATTTTACTTCTGTTAGGTGCTCTCTAACCCAGAATTCCTGGCAGAGGGAACAGCCATCAAGGATCTTAAAAATCCTGACCGGGTGTTAATTGGCGGAGACGAGACCCCTGAAGGTCAAAGAGCGGTTAAGGCTCTCTGTGCTGTATATGAGCACTGGGTGCCCACAGAAAAAATCATAACAACCAACACCTGGTCTTCTGAGCTCTCAAAACTGGTAAGTCCCTGTCCCTCTCTGCGGTGTACACCATGTATGACATGTGCAGTTCACGGAAAAATAGAATGTAACAGTGGGTAAAGACCTTCTTTAGCTATACACTTACATGATGCATGTTTAAATGCCCATACTGTATTGACATCTACCATTTCTGCTGGGCGGCTGTTCCACATATCTACCATCCTCTCAGTAAAGTAAAACTTCTTGCATTACATTTAAGCCTCCGACCCTAGTTTAAGACTACCGTTTGTCCTCCTTTGAAATACACGTTCATCTTGTATTGTTCATTCCCATCATGTAATGTTTCAATCATATCCCCACCCCTCTCCTTCATCTTCCAAACTAAGTGTATCTGATACTGGCAAAAAATGTATCCAAAGTAGTGATTTATTTTCCCCCCCATAAAATGTGTAATTTTCCTGTCAGTCTTAAGAAGTGATTAGTGATATTTCCGGTGGCTGTGTTGCATTTTTAGGCAGCAAATGCTTTCCTTGCCCAGAGAATCAGCAGTATTAACTCTATCAGTGCCCTGTGTGAAGCAACTGGAGCTGACGTAGAGGAGGTTGCCAGAGCTATTGGAATGGACCAGAGGATTGGAAACAAGTTCCTAAAAGCCAGCGTTGGTAATGTGTTCACGGTTACTCTGTACATTGGACTGTCGGATCATACTGATCTGTCATAAAGAATGAATCTTACCTGCGATAAAAGCATGAAAACCGTGTACCTCGCTGATTACATAGCAGATGCATAGGTTTTATAAGATGAGGCGGCAGAATTCCTTGGCTTCAATGACACATAAAAAAAAAAAATATATATATCTGAGCATGCGTGTCCTTGTGTTTCTGTAGCTATTACTACCTTACCATGGATGGGATCTTCTACCCGATTTAATCATGTAGGTGCCCCATATAAAGGGAATCTGCTTTATTTCAGGTTTTGGTGGAAGCTGCTTTCAGAAAGATGTCTTGAACCTGGTTTATTTGTGTGAAGTTTTAAACTTGCATGAAGTGGCAAGATACTGGCAACAGGTAAATGCTGTCTTATTCTCATCGTTGTTGTTGTTGTTGTTGTTGTTATTATTATTATTATTATTATTATTATTATTATTAACTGAGCTTTGACCTTTTGATCTTTATTGTATTGTTTGTTCATACACTTATTATTTTAGGTTATTGATATGAATGACTATCAGAGAAGAAGGTTTACATCTCGTATTATCGATTGCCTTTTCAATACCGTAGCAGACAAGAAAATCGCCCTGCTTGGATTTGCGTTTAAGAAAGACACTGGAGACACCCGGTAATAACCAAGCCGCTTGAGTCGCCATAGTAGAAATACTCATCAGCTGGAGTATTAATGCAATGTTAATATTCAATTTTATGTCCGGTGTCCTGTATGTCCTGTATGTATCATATTAGTACAGCCTGCTAGTTTGCATCTATACCTGTATTGTGTAACAGTCTGGTGCAGGAATGATAAAAAAACAAATGGTGTTACTGAGAAGTATGAGTATGCATTAGTATAGGTTTAAGGGCACCTTCTTGGAACGATTTCTATTGTCTGAGGGCGGGGAGAATTTGCTATAGAGCATTGTGCATGCAGTCTCCTTAATATACTTCTAGTCATAAGTGTCAAAATAAGACGTTTTCTTACTTGGCCGACAATCTCGCTATTTCTAGGTATAAAATGTTTCAGTCCAGACTGACTCTATCCTCAATGTGTCTTCTTTCTCCAGAGAGTCTTCTAGTATCTACATAAGCAAATACTTGATGGATGAAGGAGCAAAACTACACATTTATGACCCCAAGGTACCAAAGAAGCAGATTATAATGGATTTGTCCCAGCCTGGGGTGTCTGAAGATGACAGAGGTAGGGGATCTGTAAAAATCATGTGCATTCTGGCCATTGTTGTACAAATCCTACTTATTAGGAGTCGTTGTTTGAGCACAAGATTACTTACGGCTGACTGGATGGCTCTCCTGGCTTTTTGTAATAGTTATTCACTGTGTTCTGACGTTTAAAAATTATCTTTGACTTCTATGGAGCTAGATAACTTTATCTAGGGACAATCTAGTGCCACACACAACTTCACTTCTTAAAGGAGTTGATCGCTAGCTGGGGACATGAACGTGCGTATGATGGCTGGAGTGTCCCTTTAACAATAGACAATATATTCTGTACAAGTTGTCTGTTTAATTGAGCATCTCATAAGCATGTGGTTTTTGTAAAAACTGTAACATTTTTGGAAATTTGTTGGCAATTAAACACCCAACTATTTATTCACTGCTTAAAGTTAAAGCTCAATAGAAAAAAAAAAACAAAAACTTTCAAACTCCGTCTGTTAACGCTCTGTATACTACCAGGGTCGCAAAATCTGCTGTTGACTAAATGTAAAATGAATTTAATTTAATTACTTACACATCAGCGGAACTCTTCACAATTCTGTATAAACATTTTAAATTGTCCCTTTTTCTGCAGCTAAAATGTGAAAATTTTACATATGGTCTCCAAAATAATTTTAAACCACCCATTCAGGGTGAAGCCCCAACAATCGTATTTGTAGATCGAATATAAGTAACATTACTATTTTTTTAGAAATAGAAATTGGTGCACCCTTTTGGCAAAATTGAGACAAGTCTTCTATAACTTTATTTTCGTTCTGTTTAGTTGCTGATCTCGTCCATATATCTACAGACCCCTATGAAGCGTGTGAAGGCGCTCATGCTATGGTTATCTGCACCGAGTGGGACATGTTTAAGGTACCCTTGTTACGGCTGCATCTAGAGAGCTTATGTCAGTTGTAATGGGTTGTAATGGACTGTGTGTCGCTGATCTTCTTCTCCTGAAGAGCTGTTATTGTTCCTGACCTAGAGGGCTGAACATATCTAGTGTTTTCTACTGACAGCCAAAGGCTCATAAATAGTGTCGCCATACTATATTGTGTACATGTAGTATGTAAATTTGTATTTACGTGTTTCATCTCCTTCCTCTGTAGGAACTGGATTTCAACCGTATCCACAGAATGATGCTCAAACCAGCCTTTATATTTGATGGAAGGAGGGTTCTAGATGACCTTCATGGGGAGCTGCAGAACATCGGCTTTCAGGTACGTTACAGACCTGGCACTAAACGCATCCAGGAATGTGCATATTGTGTATCCTATATAATACATCATAGTCTATGAACAAAAGTCTACGTGCTTCGTGGTGATGGCCTGAGATGGTCCGCGGTCTGGAAAGTAAGCACAGGTGCCTCAAAGTTTTCACGGACTATGCTACAGACTCACTCTATTTCCTCTTTAAACATTTTAGTAAAATGGTAATTCAACAACATTCAATGCCTTGATTAATATATCAAGCACAATGCAGCAGACTCTATGATAATCATTAAACATTTTTTATTCATACAAATATTTTTCAAATGTTCCAACTTCATGCTCATTTCCCTGAAGGGATGGCGCAACATTTTAAAGCGGTGATCTCTGCTGAGACAAACTTTACTGGAAACTTGAGGAATTTATGCTGTTCTCCTCCAGGAAACTGGAGGGTGTGGAGTCAGACATTATGTAATGAGGTCATAAGTCTCGCTAAAGGTCTTGCTTAAATGTTCTGTTTTACATCATGATGACTCATCTGTTCTCTTACTGCCCTAAGACTGGTCACTTCTTCCATCTCTTTTATAATAGACATTAAAACCTAACAGATTATCCCTTATTTTTACGCATGTAGTGATATTATAAATTTTATTTTGTTGTACATGGATGCAGTCAAAGCAGATTTAAACAAACCTGTAAACATCACCTTGAGGATTGTGATAAGAGTCTTGTAGATGAATTTCATTGTTACAAATTATAATGTTAAAGGCTCGTCTACAATAAGTATTAACAACTTCCCACTTCGGGGAGGGATTTGAATGCAACATTCACAGAGGGATAATGGAATGGATTTTGGTTTAGTGAACTAAATTATTTTTTTGTGTTTTAATAGGTGGAAACGATCGGGAAAAAGGTGGCTACGAAAAGGATCCCTTTCACACCTACAGCAGAAATTCCCAAATTCAGTCTACTGGATCTTCCCCACAAGAAGGCCAGAGTGTAAATTCTCAGTATCAATCCTGACCTAAAGGCAAATTCTATATTTATCAAGGCTGGGAACATCTGCAATATATCTGCAATATACAGTCTGCATTGTTCGGTCAGGACTACCCAAGAGCAGCACTTGTTGCAGCACCATGAAAGTTATTTAATTGCAAATGATCTTTGTATCTACACATCAAGTTTCTAGGCCGTTATTTAACACAAGCTAAAAAAACAAATGGAATTCTGGAATTTTTAAAGATGTTTTTTAAAAAAAAAAAATAGACTCCCATACAAAATGGTTGGATGTTTGACTTTTCGTGTCTGTGGCCTAGTTCATGGGTTTTGTATTTGATAATGAGTAGGAACATCTATAATCGGATCTATTTTTCAAGCTTTTGTAATTTTTTATAAACATGGTTATTGCTCAAATGAAATTGAACTATAATGTTGTAGCGTTCTAGTACCATTTATAAGCAGTCGAATTACAGTCCTATTTTGCCTGGAACCACTGAGGAAAAAGATTTCTGGGCACTTTAGATTATATAGTCCTATGTATGAATATCTTATCAAAACGGGGAACCCAAGGCACTGTCTATTACCTAAACCGAGTAATTGTGATTTCACTAGCTCAGATTCTGTGTGATCTGTAACTAAATAAGTTCTTTTTGCCTTGACTGTTGCATTACCCAGCACTGTTCAACAGGCATTATTATTATTATTATTATTATTATTAGGGAGTAAAATAGTATTAAAAACCGAAGCTAACTGGAAGCCAAAACAATGTATGTTGGTTCAGATTATCGGTTATGTACCATTTTTTAGACTGAAATATTCACGGTTTGGTGGTATGGAACATTGGCCTATCTTCTATAACTCTCATGATAGTCTGTGTCTGTTTTAAATGGCTGCGAAGGATCGGGGTCTGATATTAACCAAAAAAGCACTTTGGGGTTTTCCCTGTTCCCAGCTGAGTTGGGTCTCTAATATTCAGCAAACAGTATGGAATCCGGCTCATTACTGATAGCCCCAGCTTGCCCAAAGCATTTTGTTTTCTGAAGGTGGTCATTGTATCTTAACAGATATTGACAAGTGTCTCTCGGTGAACACAGAAGCAAATCTCAATGATGGAATAAAGTATATTCAGAAGATAAAAGGGGATTCTTGAGCCATAGAAATTATTGTACTAATGGCCAAAGCGCAAACTAAGGAAAGTTTTTATGTACCAGGTACTTTTTATTTTCTACCTAAACACTGGCTTCCAAATCCCACCAGTGCCTTGTGCTCTCCAACATCTTATACTGTGTGAAACGAATGTTTTTGAAATGTGCAGGCACAGCTGGGTATTCTGTCAGTGAGCGGCTTGTTCGTTCATGCAGGAGATTGTACTGTAACCAACATATATCGATCAAATGATATTTTCTTATTGTGCTTTTTGCTAATAAACTATTTACAGTAACTTGATTTTTGTTTGGTGTTTTAGGGGATGTCAAGTGTCTAAGTGCTACGTCACTGTAAAGTTGTTGGTTTGGGTCAACCACAGGCATTTAATATTGCTTTAAACGTCTTTCCAATCTGGTTGGCAGACTGTTGGTAACGAGCAGTAAACTTAATGAATGGCATACTGCATCGAAGAGATGGGGCGGGGGGCGGTACACACTTTTTTCTTAAAACCTTGCAAATCCACAAGGGTAGCTAGTGATAGATAGATAGATAGATAGATAGATATATCTCTATCTATCTAATTGATATTTTTGGACTAAAATATATTGTGAAAAAACATTCTCGTCTTATGAGAGGACATGTGCCTGATCAATCATGTGTCGTCATAATATTGAATCCAACATGACATTTGTCATACTGCTGATCTCCTCTGCACCTGCGCGACAGAACCTGCACATCCTCTATTCCAGCGCTTCTGCAGAAATGTGATGAATCAAACCTTAAGAATTTTTAGTTACATTTTATTCTCATTTCATATGGTCATCTCGTGGAGCTGCATCACTCCGTTCAAAAAAAGTTTCCTTCTAAACAGTTCTTGTTTTCCTTTTCTCCACTAGATTTTTCAAAAAGAATTCACCTAGAGAAAGAAATTCACAACTTCAATAATTATCGATTAATTCACATTTATCCATGTGAATAAAAATATCTATACACATGAGAGAGTTGAGAGGTAATTACCTTGTCAGTCAGTCTGCCTGGTGTAGATATTTTGGGTTTTATAACAAATCCTCATTTAGTAAAACATATCAGAAGGTCAATTAGCTTGAGGACACTAGACCATGGATAAACCACTGGGACCCCCCATCACTGGGAACGGCAACCGCGTCACAAGAGGCTGGCTATTTAATCTCTTATCTATCCTCAATGTCTATGGTGAAGTCTGTACAGTCTTAGAAGAGCCCCCACACTGCATGGTAAATGCTAGTGGGCCATCCGCATATAACGTGGGCTCAGCAACAAGGGCTATGGCTAGTTTTCTTTTAGGTGGGGGAGGCTGGTGGAGCAATATACATTAATACATTTTCTACCTACTTCAGTCATCACATCTGAAAAGACAGAGCCCCAGATGATTTGTGAAATGGGACATTAAACTGGAAAAGGCACTGTCCATGTGTCTGCCATTAAGCTCTTAGTACCACAGCACTTAATAAAAAGCAATCGACTAAACAAACAGGATAAGGAATCTTAAAAAGGTTGGATACCAGCTTTATAGGAGGAGCGAACGAGAGGACCGCTGGCCGTGTAAAGGAATCCCAGTTCAGTGCCCACTTTCTCCCAGTGCTTAAACTTTTCTGGAGTGACGTACTCTTCAACCTGCAAGAAGGAAGCGTGTTAATATATTTACTGGGTTTACAGAGTGATTAACGGGCGCAACTGACTGAATCACAGTGATTTACATGAAAACCATATTTATCAATTCCTAACAGATCTGCTAACAGATAGCATTGAGCTGCTGAATATGGCCACGAGAGGGGTGTACTTTAGGAAATAAAATTGGTAATCAAAGATAGAGGGCTGACTATATGTCTAGCTGGATATTATCTGCTGAGAAAATCCATGTTCTGCGTATCGATGTTCTGGACAGTACTAGTAAATCAATGGCAAATGGAATGTGGATTAGCAAATAATTATGTTTTTTTAAGACAGTTACCTTAAGATGGCGTTTTGTTGGCTGCATGTATTGACCAAGGGTCAGACAGTCCACGTCCGCTTCTCGTAATGCTGGTATAATAATAATAATAATAATAAAATATAAAAATGTGCTGTGAAAAAACTCCAGGGGCCTGTAAGGGATTTTGTACTTAAGTATTTGGATGGGATACTGGAATATTATCGCCCTTACCGGCCATTGTGTTATACACTTGCTCATCTGTCTCCCCTAAACCAAGCATGATGGACGTTTTGGAGATGATATCAGGGCACACGCTCTTGGCATGTTTGAGAACACCGACAGACTGTTCAAAGTTAGCCCGCGGGTCACGGACATACCTAAACAACAAAGAAACCCACAAAAACAAGATTTTCCCTGCAACCTTTTTTACCCCACATCTTGTGACTCTTTCACCCGGCAATTCAATTAACATCCCTAGGATGATAGTATATTTCTGTATAAAGAAAATAATAATAAAATGTAAAATTCCAATAATATATGTCCAACTACTTACCTAGTGACCCATGAGTGTGAAACGCGCACCTAAGTGTACACACCTTTGTAATTCCGGTACAGTTTCCACATTATGGGCATAAACATCGAGCCCTGACACAGCAACCGTCTCCACGGCTTTCATATCCCCCCGGAAATCTGGCGTTAGACATTCAACAAGAATTTTATTGTTCCTGTGGAACAGAAGATCCGGTGAACATAAGAGTATAGAATGGAATTCAAACGAGGAGAAACGTTAGAAAAATAGTTTCAAACTAGAGAGTCGGAGGCTTCGATGTAACGCAAGGAAGTTTTGTTTTATCGAGAGGGTGGTAGATAAGTGGAAGAATCGGTCGGCAGAAATAGTATATATTAACATAGTAAGGGAAGTTATACATGCATATGGTTATCGGGAATCTAAGACGAGAAAAGGGACTGATGTGATCTTCATCGGGAGGGTGTACACAACATCTGAAATTCTGAATGTGTATCAATCAGCCATTGCAAAAACAAGGAGCGATATACAAACCCAATACCTGATCCTCATTGTATTGGATCAATAAACAAGTGATCCAAAAGGTGAGAAAAATGCTTCAGTGTTGTGTACATGTGTGTGTGTGTGTGTATATATATATATATATATATATATATATATATATATATATATATATATACACACATATATATATACATACATACATCATACACACACACACACATACCATATTGGCTCGGATATAGGCCGCCCCTGTATATAGGCCGCACCCTAAAAGTTTGGTGCTTTTTTAAAGAAAAAGTTTTTTTAATAGACATGCTGCCACTCTGTCCCCCCCCCCCTGAGATATGCTGCCACTCTGTCCCCCCCCTGAGATATGCTGTCACTGCCCCCCCCCCGAGATATGCTGCCACTGTCCCCCCCCCCGAGATATGCTGCCACTCTCTCCTCCCCCCCGAGATATGCTGCCACTGTCCCCCCCCCGAGATATGCTGCCACTGTCCCCCCCCCCCGAGATATGCTGCCACTCTCTCCTCCCCCCGAGATATGCTGCCACTGCCCCCCCCCGAGATATGCTGCCACTGTCCCCCCCCGAGATATGCTGCCACTGTCCTCCTCCTCCTCCCCCCCCGAGATATGCTGCCACTCTGCCCCCCCCGACTTACCAGAGCAGACTCCCGGGAGTCTTGCGGGGCCATCTACACAATACGCGTATACAACTTCCGGTGCCGGCACTCACCGGACGGTCACCGGCAGTGGCGATGTGCGTAAACAGCCTCCGCTGCCGGCACGTCTGCACGATGTGCTTTAACAATCTCCCGTACCGGCACTCCCGCCGTGGAAAGTGCCGGCAGGGGAGGCTGTCTGAGCGTATCGGGGAGTAGGATGCAGGTCCCCTGCACCGCTCCGGGAGATCTGTATCCTAACCCTGCTGCCTGCCCGGCGCCCGGAACTGCATGTCCCGGGCGTCAGGCGCTAGACCCCGAATATAGGCTGCACCCCCACTTTAAAGACTTAAAGTGGGGGGGGAAAGTGCGGCCTATATTCGAGCCAATACGGTATTTATATATATACTGTTATACACATAATACAGCACAGTTTCAGACTCGTGGTTGCAGAACACTATATACCCATATCTAACTAATAGAGTTACTTGTTATAAAATGTAGCATAATGTGTTATCTGAAACTAGGGCAAGGTTGCACAAAATCATAAATATGACTCTTTGGAATAAGCACTTATTTCTCCAGCGATACTTAACAAATCACCCGAAAAGTTCACCTTACTTTTTGTTTTAAAATGCCCCAAGGAAGAAACCTCTCAGGATCAGAAAGCATATTTAACTTCTGATCTTTGTGGGCCCCATAAAAGATATCAACTTCTACGAAAGACTTCTAACCATAAGAAACAGTACCTTTCCTTCAAAAGCGTCACAGTTTGTGCTATGTGTGCAGCTCCCCCATCCGGCACATCTAAAGAAAGACAAAACAGTATAGGCATCGCATGTACAATATCAAAGGAAGCCCATAATCTTCTGTCTGAAGGCATTAAAGGGTTAAACTCAGCCAGGACCACAGAGATGTTAGCAGGTTGAGTTTATCAACAGTAAACATATAAGGGATCTAGCTGTATTAAAACAACAGGGGAAAAAACAGAAAAGCAAGATATTTTTTGCAACACTAAGCTACTTGTTCCAGACGAATACTTAGGAACCAAAAATATTAGGAATAATGGCAGCTTAATAAGAATGGACAAGGAACTTGATCATCATTTTATGGCATCTTGTTTTCGAGTTCCCGCTGAACAGGTGATGAGACCAGAATTGCAATTCTAGTAGGTCTAGAAAAGTCGAAGAAAACGTCACTTCCAAAACACTGGTGATGTGTAGTGCACACCAACCGTCTCTGTCCACCGACGTGAGCACCACGTAATCCAGACCCCATTCTGCGATGGCTTTAGCGGTGTTGTACGGTTCATTTGGGTCCAAAGCAGGCGGCTTTTTTGCGGTCTTTACAGAGCAGAAACGGCAACCTCTGGTGCACGTGTCACCCATTAGCTGAGAAATAACGAGAAATAAACCACAATTTTGCTGGTGAATTGACCATTTCAGCTCTAGACTATCGCTACGCTTTATGCAGGGCCATCCACGGTGCATTATGCATAGTGATAGAAGGGGCTTGTAGTGTTGCCTTACCAAGAAAGCACACATGACCTATTATTATTGTTATATGTTGAAGTTTTAACAGTAAGCCGTTTCTAAAGGTAAGAAACAATTAATAAAAACCATAAATAATTTCAAGGGATAATTAAAGATAAAGAAAAAATAGCTGCAGCAGTAACCAGAAGAAAAATGGGGGCAAAAGGGTGATTAGGCGTACAGAGGGGTAACTGACATCACTGGACACTAAAAGATGACCGCACTAGACCACTGCCTTACTAAAACGCCATAAACCTCCAGCAGATTTATCTAATGCTTATAGTAGCTGGCGTTAGTAACTGTGTTTACATCTTCAGAGCATCCAATGTCCGTTTTAAGGAGAAACCTGGAAACAAAGTGGTCGTAAACAGGGAGTTAATTAGACTGCACATGGACGGACATTACACTTCTTTCTCATTGTTCCCATACTACACATTCACAAAGAAAGCAGACCAAGCCCGTCAGGTTAGACATAATGGCTTTAAAGTGCTTGTTAATATTTCTTAATAACTAGCTGTGCCCTTTGTATCTCTGAGTAAACAGTACAAGAGTACGCTGGTAACAGCCCAGAGGCTCATTCGGTACTGGGGGAAGAAGGGGGAAGAAGAAGAAGATAGAAAGCAGACATTTATTTTCGTTAAAGGGACACTCCGGCCATCATACACCCCATTAAATTTTCATGGTGCCCGCCTTGAAAATGCATGGGGGGATTCTGCTTAATCACCCTTTACGCATTTGCTGCCCCAGCTATTCAGCCAAGCACATCTGCTGACGCGATAGACTTATACCGACAGTCACCTCCCACACCTGCTAAGCAAGCGTTATGTGCGCATGTGTGGCTAGTCAGTGGCATAAAATGTCAGACCACCTCCGAGGGTATTTAGAGGAAGATTTTTCTTTTGTTTTTGAAGTTTAAATGGCTGCACATAAAAGTACTTATATTCACTGTTAAGGGGGCTCTCTGGGACACTGGTCCCTTTTCATTAAGCAGATGGCTACAATCATACATTAAATATCATTTTAAATCATCTTAGCATTACACAGAGGTATAATCTTTAAGATCTTAATGTACCTTTAGACTGATGATTAAAAGGACTCATGTAAGGACAAAACGTACTTAACCCTTAAGTGTGCTATCTGTGGTTCTAGATGATTTTCGCTTGGAAGGCATGAATTCTCTCACCATTATAGTTGCGGTAGCCGTGCCGTACTCGCCTCCTCCCCAGCATTCTCCGATGTTTGGACACCGGGCTTCCTCACACACCTCAATATAATACGAACAAAATACAATGTACTAGTCTCACACGTTGCATCAATACGTGGAACGCTATCGGTCAACAGACATATTTAACATTCTGTTACAAGTAGATCACAATCTTTCCACCAGCATTACGTTTATACCCAATGTTTTAGTGGATTGCGATCAATACATCGCCAAGCATTTTTTTTTTATTATTAGTATGTATTCAGATATAATTTTGCGGTAATTTAGCTGTTTTCATGGAAAATGCAGTGCATTAAGGTCTTTTAAACAAGTATCAAAGAGAATGACATAAAAACACTAGAATCCGAGCACAAAACCAAAAAGTAATTGTTATTTTTGGAATAAGGATCTACAGTTACTGTTCTTTATTTAAAGAAAGAAAAACATGGTGAACAAAGTAGTTTATATCCAATCAAAACTCTAGTTTTTTTTTTAATTTAATTTATTTTTAATAAACTTTTCATGTATGGAACATTTTTTGAAATACGGATTCTTAGAAGACTGTACCTAAACTGAGAAATGTCAGGAAAAATGAATATATATCGCTGACTTACAAACCTATTACTGGTTGGGAATAAGAACATTGTGCCTGTAGGCAGCTTTTGTTATTCTCCTAGTCCACAATTTTTAACCGAATTGGTAAATCATGGTTCAAAACTCTGTGTATTTTTATATTAAGTAATTATACGCCAGGGCTCGACAAATCCCAGGCGCCAGGTCGCCATGGCAACTCAGAATTTTGTCCTGGCGCCTAGGTGTTTGTCAGCCTCTTACATCCACAAAAAAATGCCCCCGCGTGGCAACGCGGGGGCGCTGCTGCTGCTGTCTGCCCAGGAGTCTGGGCAGACCAGCACAGCCACTCAGAGCCCGCCCCCGAGCTGTGATCCCTCCCACGGAGTGATCCTGTAGGCTGAAACCGCGATTGCAGGAAAACCTGCAATAGCGTTTTCAGCTGCCACAGGCAGCTTCAGGAAAGGGGGTTCAGTGTTGATTGGGTCCCCACACAACACCCCCCTGCTGCCTGATCGCTCCATGAGAGCGACAGTGCAGCGTTAACCCCTTCAATGATCGCGGCATTTAGGGGTTAATTCCCGTTTTGTAAGAGGCTCTGCTGCAACAGCAAAAACGAGCCCCCACAAGCCCATTGATGATTCCTGTAGGCATGGAAGCCTACAGCAGTCATCAGAGACTCCCCCCTGCAATGGCAGGTCTATATACCAGCAATTGCATCCCAGCTGCCAGAGGCAGCTTCAGGGACAGGGGAGAGGGTTCTTCGGTCTCCACATGAGTGGAGAGCAGCCCCAACCCCCCCCCCCCCCACTGCTGCCTGATCGCTCCATGAGAGCGACAGTGCAGCGTTAACCCCTTCAATTCCACAATTGTGTATAACACATTCGTGGCATTGCAGGGGTTAACATTTGTCCCCACAAGCTTGTCAATGCTGTGCTCCAATGGAACATCAGCATTGAAAGCGTTAAAAATAAATACATATATATATAAAAAAAAATAATTAAAAAAAAAAACCCAACAAAAACCAGCACTGACCTGAAAGTCCAGGGTGCTTCCAGGTCAAATGCTGTGAGTTTAGTAAGTGGGGTGATGATCCGATCACTCCTGACCAACTGTTAGTTTAAAAAAAAATCCTGGCTCCTAACTTTTTTAGCCTAGATTCACAACAAATTTGTCAAGCCCTGTTATACGCTATACAACCATGTGTATTTTTCCCCTTTAAGAAGACATTATACATAGGTACGTATTACATAAAGGACTTTAGAGTACTTACAGTATGAAGGTTTAGATTCCGCAAAGTGTTTTTTAATTTATTATAGTTTTTACCCATCGGAATTTGAGTTTTTGCCCAAGGAGGGAGCCTTAACCTGTGGAGAAAAAGATGATTTATATACGGAACCCAGCCAGTAAACAATAATGATTTTAAAAATGTTTGCACTGATCTTATATGGTGTTTTATTTGTGTACATAGCTGCCAGTATGCTAGATAAAACTAGCAAGCTCTCATCCTACTGTAGTGCGATGTATTATAACACGCTTGAATATTCAAGGGAGATTATCATGAAAATTCAAGTCCGCTGGTGCATTTTAAGGGAATCTCAATGGAAATAATGGTTAATACATTTAAAAACTCACAAACAAAGAGTATTAAGTATTTTAGGATTTTATTGTGGTTTCTAAAATATATATACACCATAGATCTAAAGTTTGGGGTCACTTATGAATGTTCCTGGTTTTGAAAGAAAAGCACATTTTGTCCATTAAAATACCACGAAATGGATGAGAAATACAGAGTAGATGTTGTTAACGGTGTAAGTGACTATTGTAGCTGGAAACTGATGATTTTTAATGGAATATCTTCATAGGCGTACCCTTTTGCAATTGTGTTACTTCTAAAAATGTCCTTATTGCCCATGAAAACAGTTAAGTGACGCCAAACTTTTAAACGGTAGTGAATAATTTAAAAGAATAAGTAGAGACTTTTCTGAAGACGCTGGTCTGCCTGCAGTACTGATGCTTTTGTGCATTCTAATACATATTACCTCTCGCCTTTATGTCTCTTTAGGTTGCCTTTGTACTCAGCCCACAAATCTTTGTCATCCAAGTCTCCTGATAAGAAATCCTTAAAGTCTGGGCCATTTTGAAGGAGTGCTTTCTTTTCATCTGGCAAACTGCTTAACGTTCTGTAAGACAGGTGGCATTCTGATACCTAAAAAAAATATCACTCATTAGATTCAGTGCACATGACTAACGAAAAACATCCAGGCTTCTACTCGAACGTGTACTTTATGCAAGGTTTGGTAACATTTTATTTTTGCATCATAGTGTATATATATATATATATATATATATATATATATATATATATATATATATATATACACACATATACATAAATTCCAATAATAGTTACCGGCACTTGTCTTAAGTGATGAAAGTCTATAAATAAAAAGACTAAAACGTTGAGTAGAAAGTCGGAGTTTTGTGCAATCATTTAAGACAAGTCCCAGGAGTGCCGGTAACTATTATTGGAATTTATATGAATTATATATATTTATTTATTTATTTATATATTATCACAATAGAAACTCGAGATTGAATACATTTTCTCCTTTCCATCATAAATCGTTGATGTGCTCTTTTACTTTCTTATAGATGCGATAGATAGATAGATAGATAGATAGATAGATAGATAGATAGATAGATAGATGAGGATGCACCAAGTTATGGATCTATATCCTTTTGGAGGTTACTGTAGATTAAAAATATTTAAACTGAATATCTTATGCAGACATAGCTTTTTATTTTTCATAAAAATCCATCTATTGTCTAATAATAATCACCATAAAATAAAAATAGTAATAATAACTACATTTCTTTATAAGGAATACAGTTTAAAATAATAGATATCGTTTAATGTATTACTTCACTATTATTAATGAAAATCTATTTATAGAGATAATAATGATGATTTTTTGATGATGTTTTTGACAGGTTCACGGTTTATCTTCTATTTAGTGATTAATTTATGACTTACAAGTAATTAGGGCAAGAGATAAGAAATGATCAAAAACATACAAAAGAGTTACTAGAGTTTTCGTTTAATAAACTGTCTAAATACCCCCGTGGCTGTAATGTGAAGGGTTAATGTCAGTGGCGGAGGGCTGCGGGGTTAGGGGAGAGGGAGTGACAGGACTTGTATTGTGATATTAATGGTATTAATACTCTTACCCCCAGAATCCGCAGTAACTCTGTCCCCTTTCTCAAGCCGTTTAGCCGCATAGTGTCCGGTTGGCTTGTCTTATCACGGGCAACAGGACACCAGGTCGCCCGAGTTCGACAAGCGATTCGTATGGTCTAAGGATTTTCTTAGCAACAGTTCCAAAAGGCTTCCGTATCTAGGCAGTAGTAATGGAGCGCAGAGGGCTTCAAAATCGTATATACATCTGAATATATTACTGGATGGAATAATGACACCGAATCATAATAGCTTTAAGCAAAACGGTGGGATGAGTGGGGATAGACTCAGGGAAAGCTGATAATGGCAGAGGAGATCTGGCAAATTTCAGATCATGATGGGCTTAATCATAGAACCCCATAAAAGGAGTACACAATTGATCCATTCGGGTGTGTATACATTCTAAATTACCGTATTTGCTCGATTATAAGACGACCCTGATTATAAGACGACCCCCCAAAATCTGAATATTAACTTAGGAAAAAAGAAAAAGCCTGAATATAAGACGACCCTAAAGGAAAAAAGTTTTACCAGTAAATGTTAATTCATGTAAACTATTTTTTTTAATAAAAGCTATGATTGAGAAAAATATTTTTTTTGTTTTTATTTCTTGTATTTTCCAACCTGTCCCCCAGTTACGCACATCTGCCCCCAGGCTTGCCACTCCAATATGGCACTGTGGCCCATGATATGCCTTTTAACCCTCTATATGCCACTGTGCCCCATGGTATGCCTTTTGACCCCCTATGTGCCACTCTGCCTCCAGAAATGCCTTATACCCCTATATGCCACTCTGCCTCCAGAAATGCCTTATACCCCTATATCCCATTCTGGCATTTAGGGGGTTAAAATGCATATTATGGGGCAGAGTGGCATATAGGGAGGTATAAGGCATTTCAGGAGGCAGAGTGGCATTAAGGGAGTTAAAAGGCATTGTATAGAGCACTCTGCCTCCAGAAATGCCTTATACCCCTATATGCCACTCTGGCATTTAGGGGGTTAAAATGCATATTATGGGGCAGAGTGGCATATAGGTGTATAAGGCATTTCAGGAGGCAGAGTGCTCTATTAAATGCCCCCTTAACGCCACTCCAGAAATGCCCTATGCCCCCATTTAACACACACACCCACACACACCCTATACCCCCATTTAACTAACACACACACTCTCCCCTCCCCTCCCCTCTCAGCCCTCTCTTACCGGTGCTTCCAGCCGGGGCAGCGGGTTGACGTCGCCTTCTGCTGCAGCCGGAAGGAGGTGGAGTTGGCAGCGGGGGTTTGTATCCGTCCGTCGCGTATACTTTCCCCGGCTGTCAGAGATCAGAGTTCCCTGCACCGGTGCGGGGAACTCTGATCTCTGACAGTCGGGGAAGGTTTGCGCGACGGACGCAGACAACCCCCGCTGCTAGCCACACCTCCTTCCGGCTGCAGCGGACGTTGTCTACGCGAATCGCGTAGACGTCAACCCGCTGCCCCGGCAATACAGCAGGAAGCACCGGTAAGTGTGTGTATGATGGGGGGGGCGGGTGAGACAGGAGGATCCAGGTCCCCTGCAGCGGTGCGGGGGATCTGGATCTTAGTCTCCTAATCAGACTCTATTTGAGGTCTGATTAGAAGACGACCCCGATTAGAAGACGAGGGGTATTTTTCAGAGCATTTGCTCTGAAAAAAACCTCGTCTTATAATCGAGCAAATACGGTAACTCTAGATAACCTTTCAGCTATTTGTTATATTAGAATTAAAGCCAGCTGATGGCAAACATCTGGCAGAGGTCCAGGATGTGGCCCGCCTTGTAAGTCCACTCCTGTATAACAGCATAATACTGTGGCATGGCATGTCCAAGAAAATCTAAAATAACACAAAAACAAAAAGTGCCGGCAGTGAAAATGTAGGAAATGCAACTGATAATACAGCTTTGGTTTTGATCATTAAAGACACTCCAGAGCCCCAGGCTGCCCTCTTATAAACAATTTCTATGCAAGTACTTTGTAGGTATTTAATATGCATTGTTCAAATTGGTTAAAAAGGGTACTCAATGAGTGAGAATCTGCAGAGCTGCAGCTTCCCACACATTCCTCACTACTGACTGTCTGGTGGAAGGAGATAATCAGTGGCAGGAAAGTCCGCTTCGTTTGTTGCGCTAGTGCTTCGGTTACCAGGCAGTAAGTATGCCGTATATAAGGAATAGTGTTCGGCCGAACGCATCTCCTGCACATAGAATTATCCGCAGAATCGCTCCATATGATTGCAAGGGGGACACCTAGTAAATGTAAAGGTATGAACATCAGCTACCATAGGCATTAAAGTGCATATGATTGTACCGTCCTCTACTTACGGTGCGGCACACAGCAGTGCAATGAGCAGTATTATTACATTAAACCTTCTTCCCAACTTCAATGTCTTGCCTTTGTTTTTTTGTGTAATAGCCGTCCACCATAATGCTACCTGTTAACAATCTTAGTTTCCCGTAGGGGTTATATGTGTATATATATATATATATATATATATATATATACATACACACACCTGTCGTTCAAAGATACTGAATAACTAGGTTGTTACTCTCACCCCAAATAAACGTGGCATTTATTATGATTGTATTTCCCTTCAAATTGCTAGTTAATCCAGCACTAAAAGCCACCTACGACTGGAGTTACGATGCTTTTTTACATCATTGATATTGTTTGAAGCTATGTTTTATGTCTGACGTCATATTCCTACACCAATGGCAGGCTTTCCTTTTATGTTGTGACTTCATGTGCCTTTCAGTCACCGCAGGGAGTTGCCATATATTTTGTGTGTTGTATGCAGTACCACATACTACCGAAGGTTTACATTTACGTTAGCGGTCTATCGTTCGTTCTTTAGGTAGTGCGGCTTTCAATAAAACTGTCTGGTTTCGGTTATCGACTGGGTGGGGCTGCGTTCCTTGCGTCCTCTCTTTTTACCTGTAGGTGGCGGTGTGCTTTACGCGGATTACTGTATAAAAGCGTGATGACGACACACCGCCTCCCTTTCCTCTGTCAGCAGCGAGGTAAGGATATGGAGGGCTGCGGGTAGAAGCTGTGTAATCTGTCCCCATCCTGGAATTGAGAGCTATTTCCATCTGCCGTGCGCTCCACGGAGGAATCATCTGCGTGTCTTCGTAATGTTGGTCACTGTATGATTCCTGTACGTGAGCGGTGGGCATGGATAACCGGCACTAGGCCTCCGTTCTACTGACTGGATTACCGACCCGGGGTACCGCTAGCAGGGGCCTTCTAACTAGGAGGCCTAATTCACATGTTTGCTGTAAATGAATGTTAGTCTGTTACTGCCCTTCCGTAGCTGCGTCCCGCTTGTGGCGGTTGGCAGTGTACCCGGTCCCGCAGTGTTTCTCTGGTAGTGTTCCTTATGGCGTGTGAAGGCCCGCGCCTAGGTCTTACCGGCTAATGGAGTTCTAAGTCTGCTTCTGCCTGTTCAGTGTTGTGCTCTGGTGTATATCTGACTCCAGAGTCTCATATCTTTTATCGCTGAATGAAGGGGCCGGGAATGGACCGTCTCTTTACTGTGAGCCGGCAGCTGCACACTACAGTTTTACCATTCATAGTAACATTAATACCTTCGGTATATCATGCCCAAGGAAGAGACTTGAGAGGTCTGGAAAGCTTGCATTCCAAATCAATTCAGCGATTAACGTGATCGACTCTAATCGTCGCCTCTGTTAATTCTAATCAGGCGATGTGTTTAACCCTTTCTGTGTCTGAGTGGATGGTGCTGAGTTGCCATTTACCTGGCACAGCTTGGTGAAGTTACAGCTCCTGACCAGCGAGTGCTTTCACTAAAGTGAGCTGCTTCATGTTGGCTCTTGTGAGAACTTGTCTTAAGTGTATAGCACTGTACCTTTTTATGGGAAGTCATCAGTTTATTTCTCTAATGCTATTTTTTATTTTTTTATTTTATTGCAGAATGAAGACCATTCTCAGCAACCAGACTGTTGACATCCCCGACAAGGGTGAGTATCCCACTAAAGTACTGCTGGCTTTAGGAAATGTAAAAACATTTGTTGCTGACTTGCTGTTCTCCTGTTCGCAGTTGAGATCTCCCTCAAGGGCCGCACAGTAACTGTGAAGGGGCCCAGAGGAGTCCTACGGAAGAACTTCAACCACATCAATGTGGAACTGAGCTTATTGGGCAAAAAGAAAAAGAGGGTTAGTACTTATTGTTTTTATGCGCTGCTTGCAGTGTCTTCAGATGTGGACTCCATGTAACTTGCTACTGGAAATGAACATCCAGTTTATTTACCACATTACGTTAATCTTAGTCTGCCTCCTGTCTCTACTAACTTGCATTGTCATGGTTTATCGTACATGCCATTTATCTGGAGGTGTTTTATTAAGTATACTAATGAGTAGTAACTACTGCTTCAATGTGTAATGTCTGTATTGTTAAAAGGAAGAAAGTAACTTGAGTCTGCTAAAGTGAAGATCACTCTTATATTAATTTTAGCATGATTGGGGAAAAGTTGAGGGATGTTTAAATATTTCACCCGTTTTCCAGCTTAACATACAGTAAATTATTTGTAATACCTTGAAACAGAATATTTAAAGCATTTTCAGACTCATGTTGATGCGTCATTTGTTTTTCAGCTCCGGGTTGACAAATGGTGGGGTAACAGAAAGGAGCTGGCCACAGTGCGCACGATCTGCAGCCATGTGCAAAATATGGTCAAGGGTGTCACACTGGTAAGTTAACTTTCCCCTTTTATAATTCTGTGAACTGTAACTTAACTGGGGTTTGCATGAAAAGCGTTCGCTCAAAAGGACTGCTCTTTGAGCTTTCCACACTATAGGAATACAATACTTTTGTTAACCCCAGGGGTAGAAGCA
Organism: Spea hammondii; assembly: GCA_029215755.1. Lineage (NCBI taxonomy): Eukaryota > Metazoa > Chordata > Amphibia > Anura > Pelobatidae > Spea > Spea hammondii. The sequence continues at coordinate 22,736,054 of JARDYJ010000001.1, read as the reverse complement.
TTTATATCCTTGTGAACAGTGTGCATTAATGTATCAATATTCAATCAAGATTCTAAGATGTTTCCTCTAGTGTTTCAAAACAGTGCTTTCTACCTGTTATTGTCCAGCATCACAACCTAGTCTGCTTTTTGAGATGAAAACTTGCTTCATTGTCCTTTCGAGTACTGAATTCCTCGTTCTGACAATGCAGAGTCAGCAGAGCCCAGACACTGTAAATGACTGCGACTACAATGTTCATAAAGATAAACGCAATGTTTGACTCTAATAACCTCTATTTTAAGAGTGGTTGCTTAGCTGTACCGAGCTGTGATATTGGTGGAAATATGTACTGCTATTGAGTGCAAATGGCCCAAGATCAGCCACACTGGGTAGTCAATGCTGCTTACCTGACTCCTATTGATTTAGCACGAGGTCCCAACCATTTTTTTTCCTCAACAGGGCTTCCGATACAAAATGAGGTCGGTGTACGCTCACTTCCCCATCAACGTAGTTATTCAAGAGAGCGGCTCATTGGTGGAAATCAGAAACTTCTTGGGTGAAAAATACATCCGTAGGGTTCGCATGAGAGATGGTGAGTTGCTCCTGATACTAACAATTTAGTATGTTATTTTTGTTTAACTGGAGTTTCATATTGCTGGTACAGAAAATAGTCCTCTTAGAATTTACTCTAGCGACTTCATGATGTACATTGCACATAAGTTATACTGTGCGCATCTTCATAGTGTTAACTCTTTCAGTGATGTTGTTAAAGCACAACACTTGGACTCTCGCATGCGCAGATCTTAAAGTGCGTATGATGACAAATGACACGGTTCCGTATTGTACGGGGTAACTTTTCACCTATACATTGTGCCAGCAAGTTGTCTAGCACATGTATGGGTTAAGTTAATGTTCACCTATTTTCACAATCGTGTGTACAACATTCTGAGTTGAAGAGGAGGCTGGCTGAATGCGCATCACCCAGGCAGCCATACTGCATTCACCCATTAACCAGCACCGTCCAGGTATGTGGGTGCGTGTTGGTGGACACTCACCATGTCATTCAGTCATACTGATGATTGACCTGGTTGTTGGATTAGAAACCATCTCCATGCCTTGGATTTTTGTTTACAAGATGTTGGCATATTTCTATATTCCAAGATTTGGTGAAATGTTTAACAGATGAAGCCTCTTTATATGTATCTCTTGACTAATGAGATAATCTGCAGTCTTTGATTTTTGTCATGTCTGATAGACCAGCTTTGACACAGCATGTAGCTGAGGAATAGAATTTGAAATGCCATGGTTGGCTCCAGTCAGGCTGTTGGTGATCGCTTCACAAATATGCTATTTGAAATATCCAGCATAGGCACATCCATGCTACATAGACACTTTCTGGTGGACCAGATCGACACCTCTGCAGTGATGGCTCCACTTTAAAGGACACTCCTACCATCATATACAGGGCAGTTCATGGTCTCACAATCCCCCCACCACTGAGTACATGTTAAAGGACTTGGCGTACATGCTTCAAATATAAAAAATGACTTATCTGGGGTAGTAGCTGCACTCTTCTGGTCTGACTCATATATAATGGATTGGCTGCTTGAAAGCAATGGGGTGAGCTTTCCACGCATGTCAGTATCTTTCCGTATGCGTATCTGCTCGCTTTCTGTGCAGGGGATGTCTTCAGCTTAACACGTTACATACTTAATGCTAGTCGGCACTAGTGCTGGCTTCGTGAACACTTTGGGTAGGCTTTAATGAGACATGTGCATGTGTGGAAAGTATTCCCATTGCTTTTTAATGGTGTAGCCTTCCTGGCACTGAGTGGCTGCTTTAAGCTGCGCACTGTGCTAAAGGTTCTATCAATACACAAAAGTACTTTTATCTTCCTTTTGGTGTTGGGCGGGGGGCTAAAACTTCCTGTGCTCCCTAAGCTGCAGATTGTCAACTCAATTTATGCTTTAGATGAATAGTTATTGTAATTTTCATGATACTATTAAACAAGTGTCTTTGTGGTTTAGGTGTCTCCTGCGCGGTGTCCCAAGCTCTCAAGGATGAACTGATTCTTGAAGGCAATGACATTGAGCTTGTGTCCAATTCAGGTATGGGTTGCCCTTTCAGTTCATAAGACTTCTTAATTTGTGGCTGCAGGTTGACCATGACCAAGCATATATAGTTATAAAATGATTTAAACTTAAAAGCATGTGGTTCCCATGATGTGTTCTATATTTTCATGAAGCTCTTTACAGGCCCTGTGCTGCTGTGTAAAAACATATCTAGAAAACATACCAAAATATAGTTAAAAAAAAAAGTGCTATGTCTAGCAGTTAATTGAGCACTGTTTGAGACTGAGCATAGTATACAATGTTTTAACTGAAGGGTTAAGCAGTAAAAGTGAATTTTTATGACTTATCTTACAGCTGCTTTGATCCAGCAAGCCACCACAGTAAAAAACAAGGATATCAGAAAGTTCTTGGATGGTATCTACGTCTCCGAGAAGGGCACAGTCCAGCAGCAAGAAGAATAAAAGGTCTGTAATAGGTTAATATAGACCCAACATATGGCCAGTGAAATTGTTATACAAACACAGTGGCTGTATAATTCTGGTCATACTAGAATATCTCAACTTCATATTAATACAGCAAAAGCTAAACATTATGTGCAATGCAGGATTCGTGACATGTCTAGTGAATTTCTCTTGCTGGCAACATATAGAAAATCAGGTCTTAATAAAATTATGCAAAACATGCCACAAAGTGAAGTATATGTGCGAATGGGCACCAGTTATTGTCCAACTAGTGTTACATCCGAGGCACGCCAAGTCATCTGTAAAAGTTTCTAGTTTAGTTTATAAATACATGGACACTTGGAACGGGTGCTGATACATGATATGCTTTCTTTCCAGGTCATCTTACAGAGGTTTGACTCCAGTGCTGCTTCCATCAATAAAATGTCTTTATCTAAAGTTGCAGCCTTTTTTTTTTTTTTTTTGCTGGATCTGTGCATTGCTTTCTCATTGAGCCAAGGGCCTCTTTATATTGCTGTAACGTTTTATTTTTAAATGTGTAGCTGTTTGCTGGACTGGTTCAACTCATTAAGGGTCAAAGCTGTTGATGTATTTCTTCACTTCTTACTTTGGGGGGGGGGGGGGGAATCCTCTGTAGATTAGAGTGACATCTAATGGTCATGTCATATTAGAATTAGTCCCTGCTGGGCTCTCATTGTCTTATCAAATCCCAGTCTTTCCTGTTTGGGGGGGTCACTCCTGTTAGTCTTGACATACCAATGGGAATTCCTGGTGTGCTGCCCCACTCGGCTTGCTGGCAGATTTGGAAAGCAGAGATAAGGCAAAGGGAAGTTACGGTGTACGCGTTAACTATTCTGCCCTATGCTCGTGACCAGCCAGCCGCATGTATAAAGTAAATATAGGGGGCTGTTGCTGGCCTTATTTACATGTCCCTACCCAGAAACCCCATGGAGTGGAGGTAGCACTACAATATTTCTGTGGGAAAAGCAGGTCCTCTAGATTGCCTGGTGTATGAGGATGATTGTTTAATACCTCTGCCTGCTAACCCCTTGATTTTAAGTGGTGGGGTTTCCATCACCTTTTCTCCACCATAACTGACTTTTTTTGTTTAATTCTTTAACCGATAAGGGATACCACCACCAGGGCAGCATGTTACAGGACTATCTTAGTCTACCTCCCGTATAGACATACCAGTACGTCCATAAAACGCATCTCAAGAAACTCACATGGATGTACTGGTACGTTCTGACCTTGCTGGGACCCATCCCTGCCGCGAGACGGGAGATCAGGCTTTCGTTTGACAGCCTGGGCTCCCCCCTAATCTCATGTAACAGCTTCCGGCATGAACTCTGGGAAACGTGCATTTTTAAATGCCCGGGGCTGATGTCACGTAGAAGGTCATCTGACATAGGTTATCCCCTGCAGGGTCTAAGCTTTTAGTAATTTTTCAGCTAATTAACTATGGGTATCAAAAGAGCTATCTTTCCCTGAAAAAAAAACCTATAGTTTACATGGGTACACTATTCACAGGAAATAGTGATAATAATCACTGAACCGACATACTACAAAAATGGCAAAATTACTCCAGGCTTTGAGGTACCGAAAACTCCTGAAGGGGTTAAGATGCCTGTTTAACTCCAGACACCAGGTGGTGCTGTTTCTCACACTTAGATTTTGGTTTTCACCAAGTTCCCACTGAAATGGAACAGAACAAACCATAGACGTAGAAAGATACTCAAACCTTTTCTCTGAGTTATGGGACAGTTAGTTTCTCCCCCGCGAAGTGCTGCTGCATAAATCTCAGGGAATGTGAACGTTTTCAACCGCCATCCAACTGTGGAACAATATTGAACAACTTTACCAGCCTGCAGGACTAGTTAGAAGACCACAATCTCCCTCTAGTCGGCTCAACATTAGGGAGCGTCGGGTCTGTCACTTCAGACCTCGGTTTACTGCTCCCTCATCACTACACGCCGGCAAATAATGCCAAGCGCGGGGATATGATGTCATACCCCGGCACTCTGCAGCAATAGCCAGCGTGTAGTGAAGAGGCAGCAGTAAAGCGAGGTCTAAAGTGACAGACCTCGCTTCCACAGCTGGATGGAGGAAGAGGAAAGAGATGGGGAGAAGTGGGTGTGTGTGTGTGTGTATAAGGGCTGTGTACGTGTGCTTATGGACAGGTGTGTGTAAGGGTCCTGGGAGGGAGGCTTACATTGGCTGAGAATCATGGGAATTGTAATTCACAGCAAGCATCTGCAGCTTTACTGTTGACTGCACTTCCCATTATGCTCAGCCAGCATCACAGAAGCAGTATGTCTGGCTGAGCCTCATGTGAACTGTAGTTAACAGCAGATGATGTGACAGGTGTTAGTTGTGAATTACAACTCCCATGATTCCTAGTCATGGTGGACACCTGGCTGGCTGAGCATCATGAGAATTGTAATTCACAGCTAACATCTGCAGCTTTATAAACTGTTAACTGCACTTCTCATGATGCTCAGCCAGCATAATGAAATTAGTACGTCTGGCTGAGCCTCATGGGAATTCAATGTTTGGTTATTTTTAATATGCATGACTGTGACACGACTGATGCGAATGTGACATTTTCAAGTGCAATTGGTTGTATTGGTGAGTTCTGCAAGAGAGATTAAAAAAAAAAAGTGTCCCTCTTTCACATTTTGAAATGTTGAGTGGTATGTATTGGTGATAGATTAACCCGTTGATGACACCTGCTGTGCCGGATTGCTTTCTTCTCGCGAAACCGAGAAAAAAACGCAGCAGGGGCCCTGTTTGATTGTTCCCCAGAGTGCCAACGTGCACCATATCCTATACGCCGCCGGGCGCCTGCGTTAAAAGAAGTTAGACAATCACAAGTGGTGTCACTGAAATGCCTCCACCACTTTATGGACTGTAGAGTCTGAGTTGTAACTCCTGGGTATTTTGCAATTGGGTGAATTTGCTGGGATGTCCACTCCTGGTAAGATTGGCAACTTGAATGTTTTCCTCTTTTGAATAATATTTCTCACTATAGAATGATGGATTTATTGTTTTGAAATGACCTTATAACCCTTCCCAGATAGATGGGCAGCAACAATTGCTTCTCTAAGATCGTTGCTGATGTCTTTCCTCTTTGGTATTGTGGTAACACACCTGAATGCTCCAGACCAGTAACCTGCCAAAACCTTGGGTTTTGTAGAGGTGGTCACATTTGTTGATGATCGATTAATCAATTGGGAGGTGGGACTCGGCAGGGTCACATGACATTGTGTTGTGTGACCTTGCGGTAGTAGGGCATGTGTTAGAGTATCTTAGTGTCTCTGCGTGTGTTTGGGTGTGTTAGCATACCGGGGAACTCTCCGGTTCTACGGGTCAAGACCCGAATCCTCCGGATTTTCCCTTTGACGTCAGTGTGCAGTCCTGGCCGTGTCCCGCAAGGTAGCCGGAGCTCAGAAGTTCTCAGGTGTGTGTGTTGGTGTGAATAGACTGTATCTAAGATGTTTGTGTTTTAACGTGAGATGGGATCATGAGGGATCTTATATTTCTCTACATGGAGCTCCATGATCTGAAAGACCAATTCAAACAAATGGCTTAAACTTGCAAACAGTTGACGTGGAAGGACAGGGTCTAATGCTGGATATATCCAAATATAAATAACTAAAATATGTTTGGGATAAAGTAATACCGGGAGAGTGAACATTACGTACTATTGATCTGTACTTGTAGCAACATGCCTCAGGCAGACTGTGTTCCCGGTGCAGATTAGTGTTATGTGGGGAGAGATTAAGGATTGATTAAATTGATTTTTATAAGCACACAAAAACGATTTAAGAATTTGTTTACCATGGTCCTGGTCCAGGTGTCCAAGCTTAATTCATTTTGGGTGTTCTAATAGTGTTTTCCCATACATTTCCCTCTCATTTCCCAGAACTCAGAGTTAAGCAGCATTTACTAACAGTTTTAGAAATTGTAAGAGACATGATATAGGAGCACGAGAGCTCCCCGGCGTCTATTCCAACACTGCCTGGCGGAGGGACTGACATACCATCAGCATATATTCCTGTTTGGGGACTTTATGGCTCCGGCTAGCTGGACCCCGCTTACGGGATGTGGGTAGGGGGTCCTGCTGATGTTGCAGAACACAAGTCATTGTTGCAGGGGAGGTGGACAGGGAGTATGGGGTGCCGACACGCTCTGGCGACCTGGAGTTTCCCCGTAGTGACAGAAACCCAGAGAGTTCCCAGATATCCGTATATTCCCAATGGAACAAAACCTTAAAAAACATAATATTAAAAAAAATAAACAAGCAATATCATGTCAAGAAGACTTACATATATACATAATCTATGAAGTGACAATTTGGCATCTAATACATTTTCATCTTTTTTTCATTAATGTACACAATCTGGTTTTGTGAGTCAAAGGAAGTTAGGCCGATAATTTTCTCTACTTTATTTTCTACTAGTTTTATAGTTTACTTGATTACCGTGCCGCAGGCTGTGATACGTTTGCTAGACGGTTGTCTAGAGTACCATTTTGCCACCGGGCAGCGTAAGGATTTTTGCCAACCGAGGCAAAGCTAATTGTGCCATATCCCAAAATGCCATTGGTGGAAGAGACACAAATGCGATGTACGTGTATATTTGGCAATTCAGTTTTTTTGTGTTCAGGCGTGTGGTTAAAGGTGTTCCTAGGGGGGGAATGGCTTCACTATAACTTTTTTTTAGGACTTTTTGTCCTTTTGGTATACTTAGAAGGTATTAATGTGGATCAAAGAAATTTGTTAAGAAGTAACAACAACTGTGAAAATTGGTATAAACACAAATTCCCTCCCAACATTTCCCATAAACTGAGACCAAACCAAACATGCCTACGGTTTGCATGAGGAAAATCCATGGGGCCATATGTGACTTTTTTCATCCTTTTTTATGTCGTCCTAATCAAAGCTATTACTTTTGCTAGGCACTGAAGACATCTGTAGCATAAGATCTGTGAGAGAGGGAACGCTTGGTCCTTTGGCCAAAGGCTGGGATAAGTTCGCTTAGAGCCCCCTGTGCTTGGTCCAGCCAGGGCTCGCGTTCACAAATTGAGAGTGTGAGTGTAGCACGCAGCCTTTTATGTGGAGCACTGCTGGTAGGTGCACCCCAGACCCATCTATGCACTTTTTATCCCAGTATGGATGTATCACTCCAGCCTAAATGGCTTCTATATGGAGCACACTTTGTATAAAGTTTTTAGCACAATAAGTTTTTCTTGCACTGTTCTTATGTTTTTGTCTTTTTATTTGATTTTGTGTGGTTTATAATATATATCATGGAAAAGAGCACGTAGGTGGTGTAGGAACTTTGTTTGTGGGGGGCCTTAAATGGCACACTATTTCTTTTATTGCATCTTGTGTTTGTGTTTTGCAATGTGCACCAGAACTTAAACTATTTTTTATCGAAAAGCCACAGGGGAGCTTGATGCCCTGAAGACTTTTTTTGTAGGGAAGGCATGCAGGGAGCCCCTTCCTTAAAAAACTGCAATGGTCCTGGTTTTCAGAGAGGGGCCAAGAAAATCCAGCCCTCCTGCAGGCATTTGACGTGACCCTGTTTAAAAACAGTTCTTCCATAGAGTTTACATGCCACCACCATTTTGACTGTCCAGACTGGTACGCCTGTGTTGGATGGAATGGCCAGAGATGAGGAAGAGAACAGCCAGACCCAGGAAGGTGTGTGACAGACCAAGGAAGAGGGCACAGTCAAGACTGGACCACCTGCTCGCCATACCCAAAAAGCCACCTGATGGCCATACCTGGGAACTCTCCAGGTTTGACCTACAGAACTCTGGGTGAAGCACCGCTTCTCCAGCTCTATGGGTCAACACCCGAATCCTCCGGGTCGAGGGAGTGCGGTCTTGACACGCCCCCCTCCCTGGAATTTCCCCTTTAAATGGGGGTGTTTCCCGCAATGTCAGTGGGAACGGCCACTCACATCAGTGGGACTGCCCCTGACTTGCATCCCGCAAGGTTGCTGGAGATCAAAAGGTCCCAGGTGTGCTGATGACAAGTGTGTCAAGGTGGCCACATGGGAGCTGCGATGGGAGCATAGACCTCTTTTCTGGATTTTACAGTTCCCTGGGCTTGACCGGGGAATCAAAAAAATCTCCCCAGTTGGCTCATGACTGCCACTGCACGCAAAAGTGGGACAGTACCTGAAAATCAGGATTGTTACTTGAGGCACCTAATATAAATAACATTATAATGTAACTTCCAAGTTCTGAGAATTCACTGATATTCTTGGACATTTTATAATGCTGTTATTTCTTCCTCATGATTTGCCATTAAAAAAATTCTTATATTTATGTAGCTCAGTTTTGCAAAAGAATAAAGAGATTAGTTTTTTTCTGCTGAGACCTGATTAGTGTGCAATATCAATGGTAAAAATAACCTATACATGTAATTAGTAAGATTAATGTTCATCCAGGAAACTGTAAAATTAAATTTGTGCATTTTGGTCCCTAGAGGTTCCAGGTTTACATACGGTGAATCATGAAGAATTGCCTCCAAATTAGCTGCCCTTTCTTATTCCACCACAACCTCTGCTGAATACATTGACTTCTCACTTTGATCCTTAGGGCCTTGATGAAGCAAATTACTTTTTCTACTTCCCAAGTAAAGCATTAGTCTAATAAACCTGATGTGTTTGTTATTTAATTCAGATACATGTTATTAACAATAGATTAGATTAAATCAAAATTAAAAAGATTAGAATACATTTTCAACCATTTTAGCTCCTATTTCTATCTGGATGTTGTCAAAAATGTTTAGTTCTGAAATAGGTACGTATTTCCTTTTTTTGGTAAGTGACATTCTTGTTCCAGTTATGATATTATTTGCCATAATATCTTGGACCATTAATATTTCTCTTGTTTTTCAGGATGAAAGATCTATATAAAGGTTCTCCACTTCTCATGAGTTTATGCCAGGCCACCTTTTGCTGACCCAAAGCAAATTTTTTCTTTCTCACGTATTTTTCTATTTAACCTAATAAGTGGGGATACATCAGGTTTATCTATAGAATCTGCTTATATATTGCACCATCCTCCTTTTTTTAAATTCAGTAACTTGAATAATATTTATATATGTGATATTGTTTTAAGTTACGAAGCCCTAGTCCCCCTGTTCATTTTATCAGATAAGCCGGCAGCTGTCCTTACTGCAGTTTTTCTGAAGTAATACTGCTGTTTTTTGGACATGAAAAAACTGCAATACTGCACTTTTACTGCAGTATTACTGCACATTTACTACAGTTAAATGGCAATAGGATGCAATTGTCTCTCATTAATCATTATTTAAGGCAGAAATTCCTCAATGTCACTATTTTAAGAGGTTTACTCAGCTACCACAGACCCTATACAGCTTTAGACGATGTGGACACTTGTATTGGAATTGGATTGAAAACTTAGAGAAGTAGTAAAAAACTTTGTGTTTCCATACATGAACTAAACACCACTATAAGGAACACTTGGTACCAAACATGAAAATACAGGGACGGGAGGGATGAAATTATGGAGGAAATTATTAAAGCCCGAGAGAGGAAAGGCATCAGTTCAATCACTCCCAATGATGTATGTGGGAGAGGACCTTGTGGTGTTTCAACCCTCCAGCTCAGTGCCCTGGGCAAATGCTTAGGTCTCCTATATAGAGAGTCAGTCCATGTTCTCATACCACACCTGGAAACTCTACATAACCCTAGGAGGTCTTAATTGTTAATCTTAAAGGATTACAGAAAATAACCAGAGCTCGGAGAAAGGGAAAGTAAGTGTTAACATGTTGTCACTCACTTGATGGAATGACAGACAGACCACACGTTTAATTAAGACTTTAATACCAAAGTGACCTGTACATTTTCACAAACACTGCCATGTCTACACGTGGTGCTACCTGAAAAATGGACTGGAGGACAACCCGTCCCCCACCTTAGCAAAAGTCCTCTTCTGAAGTTAAACATTCTGTCACACAGCTTAGAACAGAGACCTGAATCATCTCTATTACGTTTGTTACTATCAATAGTTCATGCCCTGGTATCCATATCAGACAAAACATATAATAACAATTAACATAAGTATTTACAATTTAGGCAATTTACAAGAATGCCTGTCATAAAGTAGATTTTCTCTTTTAAATAATATAATACAATAGAATAGATTCTTTTTGTATATATAAATTAAACTACACAAGATATGTTTACAAGATCAACAATCTGGACATTTGATGTGGTAACATGATGTGACCGATACACGTAAGGCTAGCGTGGAAGGTAAATTGGCAGGGGCATTGCTAGGCTCATACAGGCCACGGAGCTTGAACACGGAGCTTGTCCTTCAGTGACATTTTACTCAAACGTACAAACCCCAAGCACCTACATCATGTATTCCTTTTACATTGTAAACAATCCTCTCTACCTCAGGGCAACCCCAACTTTAAGCTGCCCCATAGCAATGCCCCTGTAGCGTGTGAGGGTATTAGCCTTATAATAGCCATGCCTCATCGACATCATAGACGTACAGTCTACAAACATTGGGCCTAATTCAAGTGGCCCAGTTTTTTGTAGACTGTATGTGTACAGAAACACTTAGGTCGAGGTAGACCTATTTAGGAGTCTGATTTATTTAGGAGCTTTTTCATGGACATATCCTTAAAATAGTCCTGTAAATGAGAAGTCATATTTTTTAATAACGCACAGTGCCCTAGGCTACGATTCATGAAGCATAAAACTAATTCTTTTATGGGTTTTGGGTACTTGCGTTAGCTAAAGGCACCCAGGGGGTTGTCAGTTGGGAGCAGAGAAGTTTATCAGTTCTTGATATTTTAAGAACTAATGGAGTGAATTCACAGAGCCCAGAGTAGCTCAGCAATGGCTGAAGCCATCTTTCTTTTTAAACAGGAAACATACAGTCTGTTCGTTTTTCGTCGGGCGCAGTTTTCTCCGCTTTTTTTTGTATTTACGAACGAGGGTAACCGTGAGTAAAAGAACTGAAGTTGTAAAAAGACAGAAGCTGAAGAATATTAAGGGTTTCTTCTGTTGTACAAACGTGCAGAAGGAACATTGCTTGTCTTCAGGGTCCGTTTTGCACATGTTGTGTGGCTGATCAAATGGAAAGCCGTTGGCGTTGACCAATGCGTTGTAGACGTCCACCGAAGCTTTGGCTTTCATGTTATAAAGGGCAGAGTTGTAGAAGCCATATTGGGGTCTTGTTTTATCGGTCAGTTTGAAGGCATAGTATCCTTTCACATTGATTTTATCCTGCAGATAGGCTGGAAGGAATAATAAAAAAGTAGATTTTTAAATAAACCTCTGGAATTTAAGAACACAAAATTTTACCCCCCCAACACTTCCAACTAGATTGCAAACTTCCAAGAGTATGGCCCTCTTCTCCCTAATTATTTTTTTTAATGAGTTAATGTAAATATCTAATTCTATGTTGTCAGATGAGTATATTATTACCGGGTATTGTTAGAATTTTCACTCCCCCCTCTAACAGTGATAGTGCTGCAGAATCTGGTAACAGCCTTTAAGTAAAATGTAATGCAAACGATGCATTTTTAATCTTGATTTGTATTAAAAACACAATGTAAACGGTAAGATATTTTAGACAAAGTAATTCAAGTTTTCCTGGTTTCAGAAAACAAAACAAAAAAGCTAATATAAAAATGTTCTAATAGATCAGAGCCACTGGCCCTAATTCATCAAAAAGGGCCAACCCAGAACAAGAGAATCGCAAGCAGCAACAAAGATTTGCTCCAGACAAGGTGAGTGTATGTGTTGGTTACGAGGGGCAGTTGGCTTTATTGCCCCCCCACACACACCTGCATGATGCGGAGCTCCTGCTTTGTCTCTCTATTATCCCTTTGTTTTCTGATATGGAACCTGGCTAAGCCTTAGAAGAAGCTAATTACTGTTACAGATCTCTTCCAGGCACATACATTATTGGTCGACTACTACGCCGTGTGATCTGCGGATTGCAATTTTAGCAAATCACTTCCTAAACCCAAGGGACCCCTATGCCTAAAGTCAAAAGCAGGGGAGTAAATTAGAGAAATTAGAGACGGAAAATACAAATCAAGATTAACGTTTTAGATTCCATTCCACATATGTTTGTGAAGAGGGACAAACTTTTACTGGGCCAATATAAAGGAAAAAAAGATGTAAAATTACATAAGCTGTTGGGACCTCAGTGGTCTCCTCTTCAGATAGAAGATACTCCTGAGTTCCCGAAAGCTACAACAAGTTGGGTAAACTTTGATGTAGAACTATCACATTCCTTAGCAAAACCTTAATAAATCACATCCACCAAAATACATTTACAGTATATCTCGCCTCTTCACAGAATGTCCGACACGATCTGTCCTTCATGAAACATTGTTGGCTCTTACTAATAATGTTATTTGACAAATTCCCGGCTATTACCCCTTAACAAGCGTTCAAACAATTTCCCCATCACAGATGTTAAGCTCACACGTCTGTAATTACGTGTCTGACGTTTTGAGCTCATCTTTAATATGGGTATCACTTCCAATCTTATGACATAATGCCAGACAAGAGAAGACCCTGGAAAATGAAAAGCAACGGTCTAGCTATTTCTCCGCCAATTCCCCTGTGGATGTATACAAACTGGCCCTGAGTTTATCTATTTTAACATAATTTCGAAGTTTTAGCACATCGTCGGGTGTCATTCCATGTTTGCTGCAAGCTTTTTGTAGCATTCATTCAATTTCAGGAAACCAAACTTTCAGGTATTGGTTTTTCATTGTTGTATAAACTAGAAAGAAGTGGTAACAAAATTATAGTATTTAAAATCCAAGTGGAAACTTGCCAGAACCCAAATTTGGAAGATTTCAGATATTAGGGTTTATTTACTAAATAGTTGTAGTAAGTTGGAGAATTTCAACTCACTGTATTAACTTAGCCATTAATTATGAAGCGTTTTGTGTAGGTATGTTAGTGTGTGTGTTTATGTTTGTCAGTATTTTACTGTGTGTGTAGGTATGTTACTGTGTGTTAGTATGATAGTGTGGAAATATGTTACTGTGTGTGTATAAGTGTTACTGTGTTTATGTAGGAGAAGCTTGGGGGTCCCAACTGGGTGTGAGGGCCCAGGCGTTACGCATGCACTGGGCCCCAAGATTTCTGATGGACGCCCTGATTTCAGCGCACTCCCAATGATTTCAAAGCAAGCTCAACTTGCAGTCACGTTAGAGAAACTCCCATACGCTACTGCACATGTATAGAGAAATGTACTTAAGTTTGCTAAATGGTTCGGTATAGGCAGACCAGAAAGAAGAAGACAAAACAGAAGTAATTTTTCAACTCGAATAAAAAGATGAAAACACGCATGTATTTGCATGCAGTGAAATGTACCAGAACCCATGCAACAAGGCCACTTTACCTCAATGTGTGACTATAGGGTATCTTTAAAATATTCTACAATCCCAGAAGCAAATATCCAGCTGATAGATAGGACACTGACCAGATTGATTGATTGACTTACCTAGTAAGATCTGTTGGCTGTATTGTTTTAAGTAATATATTCTCAGGTCATCATTGCTGGATGACTTGTCATCAATCCCATTCGCTGTTATATAAATGGGAATATCTCCATACTTCGCTTTTATCCAGTTTAAGATTTTGCGTATCCCTGATGGGACAACGGCTAACCCGCTCCCTGAAGTGAGACACGTGGCATCAGAGAGAAAATGGATGTCGCGGTCATAGTCGTGTCTACTTCCGTTCTTGGTCTCATGTATAACCAGTCTGGTGGTAAAATGGTTCAGGGCAAAGAAATCAGCTGAGCCTCTAACTAGCCTTTTCTCTTCTTCAGTAAAATGTGGCAAGTAGGAATTGGACAGGCCTTTTTTGTTCTTTGCTTGAATGTAATGCCTCATTTGGGTTGGATATTCACCGGAACCAAAAATTGGTTCGGCGAGCCATGCGATATCAAACTGCAAGAATCTTTCAGCGGCTTCTGCGTGAGATTTTAAGAATGGGTTAGCCGGCTCAGCCCAGTCTGTATGTAGAGCTAAGGATACCTGGCCATGTTGAGTGGGTCTGTATTTCTTGTCATACAAATGCCAGGCCTTGGAGTGAGCTATGAGTACATTGTGCACTGGCTGATAGGTGATATTACTACTATTATTGTAATATTGGCTCAGCCGATTTGGTTCATTGATGGTTATCCATTGCTTCACCAAGTCACCCAGTTCCCTGAAGCACATATCGGCGTAATCGCTGAAGGCCTGGATAATACTTCCGTTTAACCATCCACCATATTCTGCCAAGGGTCCTGGAAGGCTTAAAGATGCATGTGTTGGGTAGTAGAGTGTCACCATGGCCTTGATACCATTGTTAGATGCTTCCTCGATCATGCATCGATAATATCTGAGGACCTCCCTGTTGATGACAGACAAGTCTCCTTTGGGTAAAATCAAGGACCAGTTCAGGGCAAATCTATAGTCGGTGACTTTCATTCTTGTCAACAGAGATAGCTGTTTCTTAACGGTGATGAAATCAGTGCATTGGGCAGGCCGTGTCTTGAGTATCACACCTTCAACTGGATGCAGAAACCCATTCCCAGTAATATTCCACTTGTACAGCCGCTGGTCAACAAACTGGGGGGATGAAGGCATTAGTTCGGGCTGTGGAAAATAAGAAAAAAAAGGAAAAAAAACTCAATTATTTCACAATTTATATACCTGCTTATATAAATAATGTTATAACCTTATTTGTATAAATAATTAATGTTGTTATATACTTAATTATATAAGTATTCATACTCTATACTGATATTTCTGTAGAATACTGTAATTGTTGAAAATAACAGTCCGCAATAGTCCTACAAGGCTGTACCAAGAAAAAAAACTCTCAGGGTCCACTAATATACATAGATGATAGTGTCTTGCCGATTTAGGTAATTAAATTGTTTTAAAGGCTGTGGTCAAGGAGACATGTTCTAACGTAACTTTATCTGTATTTAAAAGAATTCAATTGGTTATACCAGTAAGAAAAACAACACAGTGCGATTATGATGGTGCTCTAGACTCTATGACCCTGATGATTTACTTGTGACTTTCATAGCATCATAGAAAAGTTCAGAATTTAATTATAATAGATAAAATATATATTTTTTTTTTTTATTGGGCCTTGCATTTAAATATAGCTGCAACAGTGAACTGATGGCCATGATCCTTATTTTGTATTGTCTCCAGTATATACCTTATCTTTATTGAGCCTCTGTCAATGCTGAAATGTATACATGGTTAAAGTAAACATTTAGCTGAAAAAAAGCTCATTCTGCATGAAAAGAAAAAAACAACCCTGGACAAAAAAACCCCAACATATATTCATTTTAATTTGGCTCGATTTGCTCTAGGTAACCATTCCGCAAGGTTGTTTCTTTGGAAGCCTTTAAGGAAATGAACACATAGTAAAAGATTAGCTCTCTTGTAAGATACGGTCTCCAAACGTTCTTAACAAACATCTACTCCTGGAGCCAATTTCTTTTGATCTTGGGCCAGTGACCACATCCTTGTTAGTCTGACACGAGAAAGATGACAATAGAAAGCCCCATGGGCTGGGGCACAGGATGTTATTACTTGTCTAAAACTAAACTGCAACCTTCCAAACAATACATGGAAAGAATTATCAACAAGTTGTCATAAGTGTTTTTTTTCAGCTACAACACATATGATCCATATGATCTAGCTGTATGCATAATGGATGTTCAAACCATATCAAAGAAGGGTTCTTGATGCCCTCCACAAGAAAGCTCATTTACTAAACTGTAAATTGTGCTTTAATTGAAGTGAAATTTAGATACAAAGAGAAACCCCCAGGAGTTATCCCTTAAGAGTTGACCCTGAATAATGCATAGCTGACTCTTTGGAGAACTCAATGGAAAGGAAATAAGAGAATCTGGTGATGCGGCTAACAAAATTGTATTAGATTTCAACTGTGTAATATGTCTAAAGAAGACATACCTGTCTCAAAAGCTTGCAATCTAATGCACCTCGGTTACCCAGGTCACCATTACCAAATTAGCTCATTTCACCCCATATTGTGTTAAGCAATAGTACGAAATATTCTTGGAGGCTGGCAATAACACAGTAATCGGTTTGTAGTCACACCAAATAAAACATGTCTTACCTTTAACACGGAATCCGTTACTCCCCAAGAGAAGCCACACGGGAACTGCCCATTTACTGCAGCCGTCGCCTCCGTTCGAGGGAAGCCATTATCACGTATAATTTGCTTATAATAAAATGCAGACGACTTGGGCATTATCTTTTTATCCTTGCTGTTGAAATCAGAATAAAACAATCCTCGTCTTATTTTGTAGCCATCTTGCCATTCAAAGCCGTCTACCAGGGACCATGCAGTATAACCAAACACCTGAATATTGTCGTATTTAATAGCTGCAAAAAAAAAAAAAATGATAAAAAAAAATTATATATATACAAATATTTATTGGTTGATACTTTGTTTCGCTTAATGTATGCATCGATTGATTTGTGGAAAGGGTGCACTCTGTGTGTGTGTATTTATATATATATATATATATATATATTATATCTCGCTTGCACAAGGAAGTGGATGATGTACTACAGGGGAGAATTTAATTAAAGTTGTTTAAGGTGATCCCATCTTTAAGTAAATGTCACAATAACACATAAAAACAACATGTTTGACTGCTGTTTAAAAAAAATCCATTACAAGGATGTAACGCTATGAAGAATCTGTACCATGATTCTCAGGGTACCTTCCTTTCTTCCTTAGATCAATTTGAATCCCTGATCTGTTTATATGTAAAGAGCCCCCCCAATAAACGCAAAATAGGAATGTCGAGCATTTAGTAATATTTTTGGCATTAACATATAAGCACCAATTTACTTGTCTATATCTAAATACTGCTTCAATCAGCTGATTGACTATCACAGGGGCTGAAGCTAAATATCCCCTAACCTTGCTTTATTCTATATAAGACGCAATCTCCCTTATCTGTCAATAGCTGTTTGCAGCATCGACCCCCCAAAAAAGAGAATGGATGTCAAGTACCATTATCTTTGTTATACCACAGAGGTCTACGGCAGTAATACCTGTAATAAACGGTGTTTAAACTGCAGTGAATGAGTACAGAGATGTATTTGCGTAAATACAATGCTTTAGGGCTGTTTAGGTTTAAGTACCTGACTACATATAACTAGAAGTCAATGATAAACCGGTAAATCTCTGCCCGCAGCCATACCCTCTTCTGTCCGTTGCCGATGCGTACTGTAGGTTTGTCGCTAACACAAAAAATGTGGTATTTGCCCCAGAACTCTGCTCACCTTGAAGGACATCGTTGATGAACTTCTTCATGATATATACTGTTGTGGTATCTTCAGTTCTGATGTTGCTGTTTGAGAACCAGCCGTTTTCTGTAATTAAGATTCTTGGGTTGTCGTATTCCATCTTAATCCAGTTTAATGCCCCTCTTAAATGAATTAAAACCCGACCCAATTTCGCCGCATCGTTTGGGCGCTTGAAGTTATTGGGTCCGAAGGAAAACGCAAAGAAGTCTGCCGTGCCTTTTACGTAAGTCTTTTCTGCTTCTGTAAAATTGGGTAAAATGGAGCTGTATTTATGCTTTAGGATTTCGGGATAATCTCCATCGCCATAAATTGGTTTTGCAAATCGGCCAAGTACGGTTTCCATGGATTCCTGGCATATCTTGACGGTTAAAGGGTTAATGTTTCCCTTCTCTGGTTCTATCCAATGGGAGCCCAGTGTCACTGACAGGTAGCCCTTTTGGAATTGGCGGAAGTGGGTGTCGTATGTGTGCCAAACCATAGCGTGAGCCTGCAAAACCAAGAACATATGCATTTATGGGTCTTTTTTTTATTATTATTAGTGTTTTACCCCAATTGAGATTTTGACATTAATGATAAACCAACCACAGACCAGAACATTTAAACCCAAGCACCAAATCTGGCCAGGAAGCATGTTCAACCCAAAATACATTTCCACACCCGCACACACCAAACCCAATTTAACCCCAGTAGAATTCACTAAAATGTACTTTATTTAACGGCCATAAAATGAAAGATAGATCTAGCACTGTATTTCCATGGGACTTTCCCTTTTAGAAAAAAAAATATTTAATTTGTGCCTAATAAGCCACATTTTTACCGCTGCTTCCAATTAGAAAAGGCTTAGAGGGATCCTGCTGTGCTTCAGTAATAAGCATAAAACCTTCAATTTACTGACTCAGTTATTTTTTTCTTCTATTAAATATATACTATATCGTTTATCTGATCAGCATTATGTCATTAATATTAACATCAATTTGTCTTTATTATATAGAGTACACAAGACCCTCCGGCACTTGTCAGATATAATGGACGATGTAGCGCCTCTGATTATTATTTTATGCGGTTATCCATTATATATATATATATATATATATATATATATATATATATATATATATATATATGCACATTTTGTACATTTGTTTTAAAATGATAGTAAGGATTAACGGCATCAAAAGCGGAATATTTATGTATATTTTTTCTTCTTGTAAGGGATGGATTCAAGCTTTACAACACAGAATGCACAAATAACCTAATTTTATATTGAAGTTAATAAAGATAGCAAGAAGGCGATTATTTACTAAGAGTTGTGCAAAGTGGTTAAAGTGGTGCAATCAATAAAATGTCCCTTGTTCTACTTTTAGCCCTTTTACAGTAACCCCTGGGCTGGTATCTCTTTCCAAGAATGATTAAGATGTACAATGCATTGCATAGACTTAACGGTTAATAGGGTTAAAGATTTACAAATATAAACTTTAATTTTAATTTGTACCAATTATAAAATTGTACCATTTCCTTTTAGACTTAAAACAGAAAATATGTAAATATATATTTTATTAATAATGCAAAATAAGATTAACATCTACACATTAATAAGATCATGTAGTGTATACACTTAATGTTGTTCAAAGTCTGTTTCTGGTCCGTTAGTCACGCCGCGTTACCATTATTTGTTATATAGAGTATAAAATGCATTTATAACAACGCAGCAGATGGAAGGTAATAAACTTAATTTGGGTGTGTGAGTGAATGAAACTTTAATAAGGTTAAGTAAATGTTAGACAACATAATGACTTCTTCTTTATCAATGCAAAGTGTTTACTTTATACAAAAGAATACATTCGGAATCAATAAAATGCATTGTGATTTTAGCATGTGACATGGTCAGCACAGCTGCCATTTTCCACCAAGTACACTGTAAAGATGAATTCATTCATTAGCCTAAAAATGATAAAGGTTCATTCTGGAGGTTAGATTCATTGTTGTGTATCTTTGTGTGCACTAGTGCCTGTGTTACTGGACACATCAATGTGTCACAGGATGCGTCGCTTGTCTTGGTTATCCTAGACCCACCAACAAAGAATGCATATTAAAGTACTTTGTAGGTAATTTTAATATTCATTCTAATCCAAAGACTCCATTAACCAGTAGCCACCGCTTTCATGATTCACACATCGTTTCACGTCGTGTGTTTAAGGATGTGGATGAACGGTTTGCGTCATTTGTTTAATAAAGCCTAATTTCCAGCCTTACATATTACCTACTGCTAACTAGCAGGGATTTTCTTTCCTGTATATATAAGGAGAGCGATGAGACCGGAGAGAACAGGCAAATGATGAGCTGATGCTGGTCATGCCACAGGCTGCTACCGATCTCAAAGTACCCCTTTAACTTAGTTCTCTAAATGGGAGTAGTGAATACTGTGTCACAGCTGCTTATGTAACATTTAAATCGAAATACCCCCATACAACGGAAAACTGAGCTGACCTTACCTTAGTAAAACCTAATTTATTCTGTAAAAAAAAAAGATTAAATGAAACCTTATATGTTTGTTATTAGTGAGTACACTATGTGTGATTATTAGCAGGATTACCTAAATGTGTGATCCTGTAAAAATAATCTTTAGGCATAGCTTTCAGTTGGATGGCCTTATACCTATCCAATGCACATATTGACCTCTACCACTTCTACTGGGAGGCTGCTCCACTTATTTCCCATCCTCTCAATAAAGTAAAACCTCATTACATTACATCTAAGTCTCTGATTATGGCCTCTTATGCTATCATTTCTCCTTTCTATAATCTCTTCTCTCTGTCTTCTCTGCCATGGAAAAACCGAAGAAGGGGAAAACAAAATATGAGGGTTTTAGTGCAGAGATAAAACGTGGTCTTAACTGGACCATTACGGTTGTTGCTATGGCGATAAGATCAGCCTTTTAAACCAGTAACCAAGTAACTTTTTGTACATGGCCCCTCAATGATTTCTATGCTTACAAAAAAAACCATCACATCCATATTACGGATTAAATACTTTTTAAATATATAGTTAATATGCTCCAAAGAGCAAAAACAACAGCTTTAATATTTATCAAATTAAAATAAAACCAGCTATCATGAAAAATGAACGGAAACCGGATAAATGTACAGATTTCATCCAATAACTGTATTAATAGAGAGCTTGCCTGAGTCTGTTAATATGTGCTCGAGCCTTGAGAACCCTACTAGTCCAGCAGGTGCTCTCCCAAGGTCCAGTGATAGCAGCTATCTCGCTGGCAAGTATCTAAAGAGCACAGAGGGGGGTCTCATAGGTGTGAGGACCTCCCCGCCGCCCAGCAAACAAGGACGGCAAACACTTTATATCTAAGAGTCTTGTAAACAGCTTTTGACAATTGTTTTATATCTAACCCCGGATAAATAGAAAGACCTGCCACTTATCAGAAGACACGCAAGGGCAGACAAAGACCAAAGAAAACTGTTGAAAGAGAACAGCGTCTGTCTTCAGATCTACATGATTTGAGAAGAAACACAATTGTGCGTCCACGTGAGTGCGTGTTCAGCCAGTTCCACATAAAACATATCTGGCAACTTGTACTTTAAATAAATAAAATTCAGGGACAGTTTGCTGCTGTTTGGTGACTTATCAACATTGGGCGTCCACTGTTGTTTGTAGCATCATTATAATATTTCAGATGTGTTCTGGTCTAGGTTGCCAAAAAAAATTATACATATGTATTATTTGAGCTTGAGACCAGCTTAGCGCAACGACATTTCTTCTTTTCCCTAGGTTGCCAAGGCTGCAGCCAACACACCATTACTCAATGGCAGTGGCGCATTTGTTTGGCGGGGTGCATCCCTGGGTGCTACTCATCTGAGGGGTGCCACACTGACTCATAGAGATCCCAAATCTCACGCTTCTTCTCTTGTCTCCTCTTGTTCTTCTGTCTACTTCCACTTCCCTCCATGTCTTCTTTCTTCTGAACCAGGCCTCCTGGTTCACTTCCCCAAAAGGGTGCCAGCTACTCTAGGTACACACCTGCTCAATGAGCTGGTCGCCGACATCCAATCTGCTTTGTGAATTGCCCATTTACATTACATGTATGTGTCGGCATAATATCTATCCTGCCACATCCTTCTGAGGTCAGACGCAGAGATATGATGTCATATCCTGGCTTTCATCGCAGAGGATGCATGAAGGGAGGATGAGACAATACGTGGCTGGGTCAGGCCTAGTTCAGTAACCCTCATAAGTGCAAAGCTGCAGAGAACTGCATAAGAGGAATTATCACATGAAATGCCTATATAAAGAACTTATTAGAATGTAAAAATGAAAAGTTACAGAATAAACCCTCTCTTACCAAAACCTATTCCTTCAATATCTGAAGCAAAGACTTCTGTGATGTCACCAAAGGAAAACTGCAGGTTTCCATAAAGAAAGAAAATCAAGGACATTATTGGCCCATCCCTCAAAAACAATATTTGTATCACCTACATGATGAATATAGGGGCGCATGTACATGTGGGAAAAAATAAAAAAGCAATAGTGTAATAACGTAAGAAAAATAATATAATGTAAATGTGATGTGGATGCACTCACAAACACAGCTCGTATAAGAGGCTCTTCAGAATATTCTTTATTTCTTCTATTTGTCTCCCATTGGATGATCTGTTTAGCTCGGACCGAGCTATAATGTAATAAAATACATTATATTATTTTTCTTACGTTATTACACTATTGCTTTTTTATTTTTTCCCACATGTACATGCGCCCCTATATTCGTTGTATTTATTGCTGAACACTGAGAGGAGTGTTTATTGGGCTGCTGCAGTATTGTAGGAAGTATCCATCTATCACTTATTTATTTATTTATTTTGACACACATACTGGTGTTTATCATTTACCTTTGGGTATCACCTACATGAACCTAGTTTCCGTCATATTCATCTCAATACACCGGGTGTAGCATAGCTTTGTGAACCACGGTGCTAAAACATGACAACACTGGGACACGCTTTGGGAATACTCATAGTATTGCTAAGCCTTGCAAAAGAAAATCTACTAGTAAAATGAGAGTAAAATAAACTCTAGTAACAGAACTGAAGGTTTTTCTTCTTCCGCATTTCTGGAATTCCCAGAATGCTGGCAGTCCAATTATTGCGCAATCCCCCCCTCGTTAGAAACAGGGGGTGGAGTGAAAGTGAAGTAATGCCTACGCACAGAGGTGTTTTATCAAAGTGAATCTACAATCTGACCTTCAAACACAGGGTCTTCAGGGGAACTACCCCCTACGTGGTTTGTACCCCTGGGCAAATGGCCAATTTACATATGTTGAACCTGGCACAGCATGCTGCTACAATACAGCCTTTCACACTCCCTGCCTGGAAGGAGCACCTGAAGTCAAGACCCATCATCTGTCTATCACAGCCACCAGCTGGTAACAAGATTAACCGCTAATAGAATTATAACTCATAGTAACAATAGCAACATGGAACATCACAGCTTTCTTTATCTTGCTTTAAGTCATAATTCCTTTGATTTTTGTTATCATTAACTTAAAAAAAATTATATATATATATATATATATATATATATATATATATATATATATATATATATATATATATATATATATATAATTTTTGGTTAATGCAAGTTTAAGCTAAAATGTATTATAGCTATATTTCCATGCTTTGCTCACTTTCCAAGGCTTGAACAGCAGCCGGTGCCTTTGGAGGTGTCAATGCAGTGGTAGTGATGTAATAGTTGTGAAGCAATATTTCTCTTTTATCAGCCTTTGTATTAGATTTTAGATAAAGTTGGTAAATGACTAACCTTATATCAATATCTGTTTAAAACAGTTTTGCTGTACTTACCCAACTGTCCTAATTTTACAGCATTCTTTCATTTGGGATCTCAGCGTAAAAGCAGTACTGATGTCCCAATGCATTTAGTATACAAGGGCTTTCCAGGCAGGGTATAGGCGTCAAATGGGCCGCATGTGAGCCAAAAATGGTTAGAAACTGGGCAAAAAATGGGCACAAATTATGACTCTTTACCCTAGGATACATTTGGCCTCCACCTGTGTCGACAAAATCACAGATCTCCAAAGCCATCCCTAGTAGTAAACCTGACACACGCCTGAGACGTTAGACACGTCATATATGTGTTCGTGTACAAGGCTGCCACATTAAAACTCATGCATAAACTTCCACTTTTAGAGAACTTGGTTTGCAATAGAACACAAAGGCCTCCAAAAGTGTAGGTACATCCGGAGTGTAAGACTCTGCCTGTGAGCTTACAATCTAGCCTTGTGGCACTCTGCCATACAATTCCTAGCAAAGAATGATTGACTTTAAGCTTGTGATCTTACATTCTGAACGAAGTATACAGGTAGTGGTTCGGAGGTAGTCAGAGTGTATGTGAAAAGGAGAGTGACGCAGATGAGACATTAGCGCTGGTAGATACCTGAAGCAGTAATTAAGGCTAAGTGGTTGCACTTAATTATATTAAATGCATTTACAGAGAACCAACAGGCTCTGTAGATCTATTACTGGGGAAGGGTGGAAATGGATCAAACATTAACATTTGCGATATACAAGTTCCCAGGATGAACGCACATTAGGGCAGGATGGTGCCGCAAGAGAAGGGGGAGCTTGCAATCCAAAATGGTTTCCTAATACTTGTGACTATTATTTTAAGGGAAATTCCAAAAAGAAAGTTTCATTAACGTGACATGAATAAAATTAGTTTAAAAAAAATCTTATTGTCACGGGAGCCTCTGGGACTTGGGGGTGCCTGGAGGCTGCATTTCTATTTATAGACTGCGGACCCCTGGGTTGGATAACATATTCCCAGTGCAAGATCTGGTTCCTCCACCTGGACTTATGTTTAACATACAGCGAGAGAGCCAGAGCTCTCTTATGCTGTATTCTAATTTGCATGTATTCTGCATATTGTGTTTTCCATTTTGTTTGCATATTGTATTTTTAAGCGTTGTGAGTCAACGCAAGCCTACTGTAAGGTTCTCTGAAGCTGGTGTTGATTGTTTCTTCAGTAAAGTCAGTTCCTGTTTTACCTTAATACTCTTTCTGTCTTCTTATTGGGGTAATCCTCGGTGCTTCACACTATTTCCACCTGATGATGGACGTTCTGTATTCCTGGTGGCCATGGGCAGAAGGAAGCAACGTCTGGGGGGTGTACCCAGTCGGGGTGCAGGTCGCTCCCGTCACACTTAAGTTTAAAAGTTTTTAAAGCTATTATGATTTGAGAAAGCAGTTTGTTACTCACCGGTACCACATTCTGTCATCTTAGAACAATCTACTAGAAAAACACTGACCCCTTATCATACTGCCTGTGCTCAACAAAAGAATGGCTCGGTCTCAGTGACCCAGAGAGACCCTCTGTGTGCAGTACACGGTAGGGGTCATCATCCAGCCAGGGGGACATCCAACAAAGTGACCCAATACAGTCACCAAATAGGGCTATAGCAGGAGCGACAGTATAATCCAGACGTGATATGAGTGCAGCATACAATCCTTGGTAACCTAGACATTCTTGGGTTGGACTACAAAAAGCCTTCTCTCAGTGGCCCATAATGTTCAAATCAGAGAAGCCATATAAGCCACCACAGCCACCATATAACACTATGTAATTCACTGTATGTAAGTCTCTATGTATGGAGGGATCGAAAATATATTCTTTCAATAGTATTATTAGAGTGATAATGTAAGCTTAGTAAACAAATTATTTTATTTACTTTTGATGAGAACTTGTCCCAGGAAAAGCTGTTAGAATATTTAAAATACTAAACCCTTTAGTAAATGATTTTGCAGTGGTTTTTCCTCCTCTGTTTAGCAGAAATATACATGTGCAATATTTCAGTTTTGGGATCAATAATAAATACTCCCTGTTTGGATCTTATTTCTGGTGTTGTGGACCCACTGATGGTCATCTTAGTATTCACCAATGCTCAAGACCCTATATCATTTATCAGTGGAGGACGGGCAACCCTCAGTCTGCTGGGCAAGCCCAGTTAAATGGCCCAGTTATATAGCCGCACAAAATGAGAATGCTTCAGTCACATTAACTAGTCTTGCCCAATACACATTCATCAAATGAGACTCCGAAAAAAGAGGCACATAAAGGATCCAATCTAGGTTTAAATGCTTCTTAAAGTTCTTATTCTGGATTCCCCAACCCTCAGCAAATAAAAGAGAAAAAATACATTTGTGACAGTGGACCAAAATCTTTGTAAATCAGTGGCCCAAGGGGCAATTGCCCCTCTTGCCACACTCTCTTTTCCCAACCATTTTGTATAGTACTGGCCAGAACCAGCCAGGAAACAAACAAGTCCCTAATAGTTATTCAAGGGGCGAAGGTCAAGGCTAAAGCTTTCGCCCACTGATAGTGATACATTGATAAGATCATGTTTGCCAATGTTTGCATACAGCTGCCCAATCTCTCTCTCTCTCTCTCTCTCTCTCTAAAATGTATTATTTATTATTTATTATCGCACCACCATATTCTGCAGAGCTGCACAATGGATAAAAAGGACATAACTGGTAGTGGATCACATAACACTTTTGACTTACAGAAACAAAAGTTGATTACTATGTGTATAAATAATATATATGTGTACATGTACATGATATATATAAATTAAAACTTTTTCATAGAATTTGGCCTGATGGGCATGGTACTCAGCCAAGGTATAAGAATGCACAGGCAGAGTGCAGGAATTCATACAATGTTCCATAAAGCAGTATAAATATGTTACATATTACTCTATACGTCTCCATAGGTGGAATGTTTCTCACCATATAAAAGCAGCCAGTGGCTGTAAACGCGTCACATACAGTATTTTGGAACATGGAACATAAATAAACCTGGCCTTTACTAGGATAGAGCAGGCATAGACAAACCTTGTCTGTGGACTACAACTCCCATCATGAGAATGGAGTGCCAGAGGGTGCCTGTCATTGCACTGGGAACGTCTCTCAGCGGGAGATAGGTGTGAATCCTGCTGCAGAGGCACTTACCTTGATGAGGTTGTGTGCTGCTGCAGAGACCTGTGCCTCGCTCCCTCTCTGCCACGGTGCATGCATCGCGGTGCCGTAGCCGTGCAGGGCTATTAGGTACGGGTTGTGCATGGTGATCCAGTACTTCACCCGATCACCAAATCTCTGGAAGCACAGCTTGGCATAGTCATTGAAGAGATAGGAGATGCTCTCGTTTGCCCACCCGCCGTACTTCTCCTGGATGGACAGCGGCAGGTCCCAGTGGTAGAGGGTGACTACAGGTCGCACTCTTCTGCTCAGCAATAAGTCGATCAGAGTGTTGTAATAGAGAACCCCGTGTTCATTGACGATGTGATTTCCGTGGGGAAAAAGCCTTGACCAGGAAATTGAGAAATGGTAAAAATGAACCCCCAGGAACTCCAGGGCTGGTAGATCTTTGTGCGAGAAGCTGCTAGAGATGTCTCCAGGATGATTCTCATAGTGACTGCTGTTTGTCAGCCAGGTCTGGTGAGATCTCATAAAC
Source organism: Spea hammondii (assembly GCA_029215755.1). Classification (NCBI taxonomy): domain Eukaryota; kingdom Metazoa; phylum Chordata; class Amphibia; order Anura; family Pelobatidae; genus Spea; species Spea hammondii. Next base: position 22,708,620 of record JARDYJ010000001.1, on the reverse strand, counting down.
CGGTCCCATATAGAAGGTCCTCTATTTGAGTTGTCATCTTCTGCCTGAAGTGATGAACTTCCCACACCCCACAGAAAGTCTTGCGGGAATGTCCCGTGGGTGAAAAGCTGGCTTTCATTCAGAGGGTCCAGCAGACGGCTTCTTTCCCACACTATCCTGCCTTCTCCGGGGCTACCGGCAACCGGTCTTATGAAAAGCAATGCCACAAAGATCCACATGCCACCCATTGTGAGCCACTTCTTCAGCTCTCCCGGCTATGTATGGGGCTGCCACCGATCCATTGAGTGGGCTGGGGCTGCAGAGAGAATGGCTGTTGATCTGACCCCGGTGTGCTGTTGAGCTGACCCCGGTGTGCTGTTGAGCTGACCCCGGTGTGCTGTTGAGCTGACCCCGGTGTGCTGTCTCCTGCTCCCGGTGTGCTGTCTCCTGCTCCCGGTGCTGGACTGTCTTATCGCAGCTCCTCTACACGACTGGATTGTAAAGGTCCTGTCAATGATTAGCCTGAACTGTGCGCTCGGGAAGGGTCGCCGGGAGAGGAGGGGGTGGTGTGTCCTTGTGCCGGCGGTGGCGAGTCTGATCTGCCTCCATACGCCCGCACACTTTGTCACCTATAGGGTTAAAGAACCCCAGTAATGTATCAATCAGAGGACGTGCCTTTGGCATTCCTCGTTAACCCTTTCAATTCTAAGACCAGAGCTGGCAGCGTTTCTGATCGTCAATACAGATACACCATCATTCCATAGAAATACAGATCGCTGGCAATATGTACGATACAGAATTACATCCTATGTATTAACCCTTTAGGTACACAAGGGGTCAATTATTATTGACCCCTTAGGATCTGCTTTACTTTGATGGATATATCTGGTTAACAATAAAATACATCACACACACATCTCCATTAACTTAAATTCCCGTAATATTGCAATCACTACAGAGCTGAGGATGATAGGAGCTGGAGTCCTGAAAGAATAGATTCCAGATATGTATATGTTTGGACGCACATTGTTTGTTTGCTTCTTTTGTCTTTACATCCTATGTATTAATTGAATTACATCCTATGTATTAACCCTTTAGGTACACAAGGGGTCAATTATTATGACCCCTTAGGATCTGCTTTACTTTGATGGATATATCTGGTTAACAATAAAATACATCACACATACATCTCCATTAACTTAAATTCCCGTAATATTGCAATCACTACAGAGCTGAGGATGATAGGAGCTGGAGTCCTGAAAGAATAGATTCCAGATATGTATATGTTTGGACACACATTGTTTGTTTGCTTCTTTTGTCTTTTTTTTTTTAAAGGTATCACTAAAATTAGCACAGCGGTTGTCACAACACATGTGGATTCAGTGCATACCTGTGATAACACAAATGGCACCTTTATCAGTGTGAGTACACAAGGTACACGATACAGAAAGTCACCCCAGGGAGACTATCATATTAGTGATAAAGCAGAAAGCATACAAACGTTTCGTTTGCACCGAATGCCCTGCCTGTTATAAAGCTAGGCGGTGGGGAGATGCAGTAATCAAGGTGAGCGGACGGCCCTTTACATTAGGGGCAGGTAGAGTATGGAGCCAGCCAGATCTCATTATCCATATGCATGGGTTACACACTATCACGCACACACAAAACAACACAACGCGTCTCGTTTGGAGGAAAAGCCGCAGATTTATTATAGTGGGGTTAGGTATAATCAAATCATTAAACCGATAACTATAAATACACCCATTTATGAGCTTACACTTCAAGATATCATTATTATTTATTTATACAGCGCTTATGATTTATGCACTGCTTCTTACAATATAAGGGCAGGATCATCTTTAATGGGGGGCAAAATGGGCAGCTGCCTCGTCCTGGGGGCACAAAGCAGCTCCCAACAACTGAGAGGATCGCAATCACGGCGCAATATATGTGTGCAGTCTGGGTGCTGGGGCAAATCCTGTGGATGTAATCTGGGTGCTGGGGCAAATCCTGTGGATGTAATCTGGGTGCTGGGGCAAATCCTGTGGATGTAATCTGGGGCTGGGGCAAATCCTGTGGATGTAATCTGGGTGCTGGGGCAAATCCTGTGGATGTAATCTGGGTGCTGGGGCAAATCCTGTGGATGCAATCTTGGTGCTGACCGATACGGTCAGTTAAGAGGGCTCGCCTCGCAAGTTTACAACTTACAACAGGCATGAACTCATACCTTAAAAAACTGGAAACAGCCCTGCCATACCGGCCAGAGCTCCCAAGTTTAACTTCGTCACACATTCTTCCACCCCCCATGATGTATCATTAACCCCTCATTGTTTTGTACCAAAATAATAATAATAAAAATAATAATAATATCCATACGTCACAATTAAAGAGTGGATGGGAAGGACAGAAAAAAAGGTATTAACTTTTGGAGTTGAAGGATTTATCTATCCCAGGTGAACCCGGCTGCCATTCATTCCCAGTAAAATGTGATCGACTAAATGAACCTCTGTTCTATACCATCATTTATTATATATTTATTAATCGATAACCTTTTGTTTAAAACAATAAAATAAAGTTCATTGTCGTTTAGTTGTTTGTAAACAACAAATAGGGCATATATTTATTCTACTCATCTATTTTATATTTTTTACTTTATTGACAGTACTGGTGGATAAGTGGGAGAGCCTCCCGGCTGAAGGGGTAGAAGTTGATACAGTGAGGGAATATTGAGGTTTGTGTCCTTACACCAGGAAGAAAACGTATACATGTATGGGATTTGTATGAGAATACAAAAAGAAACCAAAACAAATGAATATAAATCACCAGTGGATTACGTATAAATGTGAACGTGAAATGCAGTCTAGAAACCGTCCAATCAGCAGAAGCACCCTGGTGGTTGTTATAGTGATAAGAACTTTGCACCAGAATCACTATTTATTCGAAACTCTGCCTTGTGCACAAAGAAAAGCAAAGGACGAGAAAAAATGGTTAGCATGTTATTCTTGCACAGATGTTATCAAGCATATAGATAGTAATGGCATTTGGTTTTACATTACCTTTATTACTCAGCATAAAACTCAAGCGAGATGTCCCATGGATCACAACGAGGAGCGCGTGATCAGGAGCAGAATCCATTCAAAAATAAATCCCAAATAAATCTAAATTGTGCACGCTGGGTTTGGAGAATGTCTTTGTGCGGGCAACTTAATTCATTTGGGTTTTACGAACCACGGCTGCCTGGTTTCTGGGATGTGATAATAAAAATATATTTCTGGCTGTATAATAGGTTATCATTTCTTCCAGTTTCTAATCAATCTCTTTCTCCTGTACTTGGTCTATACTTTTTTATTTTTTGCAATAAAATCTAATTTTTTTTTTTAAAGAAGCGGGTTGGATTCTGTTCTAGGACGCCGGGGATTAAAGTGCACAGTGCCATGTCTTCTATATATATTCTCTGTCTATCCTATGAAGGAGAATTTGAAGGATTTGGTGACTTGCTAAACATCTGTCCTGGCCAATTATTATTATTTTTATTATTCGATTTATATAGAGTCACCGCATTCCGCATCATTGTACAAAATGATACAGTTAAGCGGAAATTGTTTCTATAAATTGGTATGTTATAAATCGCTAGGATATATATATCGATATATTATACAAATCAAGCTAAGTCAATCTTTATTTGTGTATGGTTTATAGAAAAGTGTTTTCCAACAAAATGCCTTATCAACTGTATGCGAGAAACATTTATACTGGGTAATTTATCAAAGCTACCCTACTGAACAATAAATGCAAGAGATCACATAAAAAGATGTGCTTAACCGCTTATCATGGGTCATATATCAGCATCAGATCCATCAGGAACGTAGATTCGGAGGGGTCAACGGGCTTTTATGTTCCCAAGCTTTTCAGACAGCAGACTCTGATCAATTGCCTTCATTTCAAGAGTAATGTAAAGAAATAAATAGCTTTAATACATTGATGACAGCGATGATTTTAATGAATGAGCTCCGGGTGGCAGAGGGTTATTGTGGCTCAGATCGGTCTCCCATGGGGATCCATTCACTCAGCTAAAGCAGTTCAGACTGGACAACACCCAGAGCTCACATTTGGACCACATTTATTCCGTCTGACGTTTGAATATAACATTTAAATGCAATGGAAGGTAGAGCGACTCGGTGGGGTTTTATTTTTGAACTTTAGTTAATGTATACTTAAATAACCTGTTCGTCAAAAAAATCGAACATTATTCCAAATCTATGACACGTCTTCTGCTCTCTCATACGTTCTGTGAATAGGGCACTGGGAATATGAGACGAGGACATGTTTCAGATTAATACGGTTTATTCTGTTTCCTTTTTCATTTGGAGGATCAGTGAGGAACGCTACATTGCGCCTGTCTAAACTGTGCAGAAATTCACTTTGAAATGATCAGACGTGCCATGAAAAAATACCATTGTGCATAAAATACAGTGCAGTATACAGAAATGCAGCATTGACAAAAACCTGGTTTTACCTTAATAAATTGCTCTTTTATCTGCAGACCTAGAGGCCGCCATTGTTGTCAGTCTTGTGATATTCTGGGTAACTTTCCATGTTCAAACACCGTACTGAGCTGATGCTTTATGGCAATGCTAATGAAGTCTGTTCCTCCATAGACTTTCAGAAGTCAGAAGGTCCAGCTAGGTGATTAAGACTGAGCCATTGCATTGTTTACTGCAAGGGAGTGTGATAAGGAGTCACACATACTAATGGATAATATGTAGTTGCCCAAAAACATTATGGAAAATCAAGAAATGTTTTAAAAAGGACACACAATATTTTTTAAAACGTATCTACTGTAATACTAGTAATAAAAATGGGGCAGAACTGGCAGTGCAGAGCTTAAAAAAAGCCGCTGCATCAAGGGATCATAAACCCAAGCAACTATTTAATATAGTGATATGGTGACACAACCACTATTTCTTGTAGTTAGAATAACCCTATATAATCTATATAATAGTTATTTTAATAAAGCTGCAAAAAGGTATATATACATAATAATGACCACATCATGCCTAATAGATGCATCAGGTGCAGCAGATGACAGTTCACAGCATCCACAAAATGTCTCCCCAGTATACCAAGACATTTTAGACAATTGTAGGCTTCCAACTTTGTGGCACCAGCTTGAGGAAGACCCTTTTCTATTCCAGCATGGCTGCGCCCCAGCGCACAAAGCAAGGTCCAAGAAAGACATGATCGCAGGAGTTTTGTGTGGAAGAACTTGACCGTCTGCAACACCTTTGGTATGAACTGGAACAGAGATTGCGAGCCAGGCTTTCTCACCCAACATTAGCGCCTGACTTCGCAAATGCTCTACTGGATGGATAGTTCTTCACTGGAACTAAGGATCCTAGCCCAAACCCAAAAAAACAACCCCAGACCATTATCCTCCTCCACCAAATTTTGCAGTAGGCACTATGATTGCGTATAGTGATCTTCACCTTGCGTGTAGCTGCTCAGCCATGGAAACCCATTGCACGAAGCTCCTGACACACAGCGCTGGTACTGATGCTGCTTCCAGAGGCAGTTTGGAACTTTGTAGTGAGTGATTCTACAGAGGACAGGCGATTTTTTTTTTTTTTTTTTTTTCAATTCTCCGTTTATTGCACGTATGATAAAATAAACACATCACAGAACATTGGACACAAAGGCACAACATCCGACCAACATGCAAATATAATACAGGTAGAAGACATCAAACGAGGTAAATGCAGGTCAGATATGAAGCGCGCGGAGCGACTACACCAAATGTAGCGGGGGATGCAACAATATCGTGGAAACCATGACCGCTGGTCGTCGCCGCGGTCGCCCACGGGTAACAACCACCAATAGAGATAGTATGGACGAGGCAGCAGAAGAGAATAACCAGCACCTGCAGCAGGTACTCTAGAGCAGGGGTGGGCAATTAATTTTCCCATGGGGCCACATGAGAAATTGGAATGGTTTTAGAGGGCCAGACCAACATACGAAGGCTCCATGCACATTGCCGTAATGGGGCCGTATTCCAGCCGCCCGATTTGCGGCCAGAATACGGCCGCCATTGAAAATGAATGGCGCTGTAATACGGCGCGGTGAGCAACCGGTGTTTCACCCCGTTTTACGGCGCGGCCCCCGTGTCTGCCAATGGAGAGGGGAGCGGTAAGGAGCACTCCCATCTCCTCTCCGCAGCAGCACGCCGTAGTTTCGCCTGGGTTACGGCCCGGGCGAAACTACAGCAGTGTGCATGAGCCCTTAACTTCATTCTACCAATACCTGTATACTGCATACATATACTATCCCTTCTTAAAAAAATGGTAAATGACGAGCGTGGAACGATTGTCCTGGCACTCCCCAAGGTCCGCAACGAGCATCCTGGCACTCAGAAGTTACAGTGGCATCACTTACTCAGCATCGGGAAGCAGTGAAACTACAAACTCCGAAGCCTTGTCCATTTTGTTAACTTATGTGCTGTTTAATAAAGTTATTCAAGCCTACGTCATTGGTAGAGGTGCTTGAATAAGTAAGGCCTGAATAACTATTAGCACAGCACAGAAGTGAACAAAATGAACAAGGCTTTGGAGTGCATAGTTTCGCTGCTTCCCGTTGCTGACACCGGACTCATTGGTGAGTCACCAGGACACTCTTTGCGGGCCGGTCCGAGCTATTCAGCGGGCCGGATGTGGCCCGCGGGCCGTGCTTTGCCCAGGTCTGCTCTAGAGGGAAGCTGTCCATACGGCATGTAAACAGGAGACATTGAGAGCTAATAAAACCATATATGAAACCAAAGAAAATAAAAACCAAACAGAACAAAAATGAAGCATGTCCTCCCCAGGGTCCATCAGATAATAGGGCTATATAGGCGTCGAATAAGATTCTCCACCCTTGGAGCGACAACGGAGAGGAGCGATAACAGAACCATCGCAAGGGTCTAACAACCAAAAGTTCACATATTCCGTAATCCTAAATAGAAACTGGCAAAGGGCGTTGCTCAAGAGAAGTGACATAGGACCTCCAGTGAAACCATTTAAGCTCCACTTTATGACCCGCCCCCCTAGCGGACCACACCAACACTTCCATCTGATAGATGAATTCGACCTGGTTTACCCAGGGGACAGGCGATTTTTAAACAATTTGCGCTTCATCACTCGGGAGCCCCGCTCTGTGAGTGTGCTGAGGTGTTGCTACCCCTAGATGCTTCCACTTCGCAACAGTAGCAACAATAGCAATTGCTAGATCTACCCGGGGCAGATCTAGCAAGGTAGACATTTCACAGACTGACTTGTGGCAAAGGTGGCATTCTAGGACAGTGCCATGTTTAAAGTCACTGAGCTCTTCAGTAGGACCCATTCTCCTGCCAATGTTTGTCTATCAAGACGGCTGCCTATGTGCTTGATTTTTTACACCTGTTTGCAATAGGTGTGGAGAAAACACCTAAACTTAATAATTAGGATGCTTCTGAGAAAGAAATGCTCAGTGAATATTTTCTATGAGAGTCACCAACATTTGAACCAATGAGTAACAATATAAGAGATGGACTTCTTTGAACTCCTACTTCACTAGATCATTTGTAGTAGTAGTAGTAGTATGTGCCAAAATGGACATGTCTGAGAATAAAACACAAAGACACAAGGTATGGCTTTTTTTCATTCTTGACATATGATTTAATGTGCTTGCATATCTCTTCTTTTTTATACACAGCCTTAGAGCACTGCACAGGGGTGAAAGTACGTGAGCTAAGTGTTTCATCTACAGATGGTTCCACATGTGACGTTTATTCCGAGACAGCAGATAAGACTGGCAGCTTCTTTAATGGCAACTTCTGAGTTCCTGGAAAAAGTCCATACATAATGGAGTGGTAGGAAAGGAACCTGTTCTTCACAGATTTGAAGTGTGGTCCCAGAAGAAGAAGTTCGGGGACCCGGTGGTCCACTGTGGCCTTACAAAGGGACATAATCCCCTCCACTATCTAAAAAAAAACAACAACCGCAAACCATATCATGGTCAATGAATAAATAGTTTTGGGTTTTTCTCTAGAGGAAAAAATCTTCTTGTTTTATAGTACGAATTTACGACACCAATAGTTAATTGATTATGGAGCCATTATGAAATGGCTCTATAATCAGAAGTAAGCAACGGCTTGCTCTCAGCTTGCCATTAAAACTCAACTAACCATGGAGCAACCAGGGGTATCTCATAATAGCAGATAATCGTCACACAGGGGACATGTCAATACCTGCACCAGTCAGCTGGTCTCAGGGTCATTTCAATCAATAAATGTCAATGTAGGTGGAATGTTTGTTATCTACCATCTTTTTCTTCCATTTCCCTGCAGGCAGTAATAGACACATTATGAAACAAATCCAACTTGATAAGATGAGTCTGGCTTCTTGACCTCGAAAATAGTTGACCAAAAAAGTAATGGAACCAGTAGATTCCTATTATATGGCACTAGCCCCAGGATGCTGTAGAGTGCTTGTCATTCTTTGGATAGCCAAGAAGTGGGCAACACAAAGAATATGTGACCTCATGTTTTAAACGCTGATTCTATTACTTATAAATACTGTTTATCGTTCATTTGTAGAGTGAAAATAATTTCCTTGGTATCTATAAGAAATATAGTATTATTATTATTATGGTCATATTTATGAGAATCGATGCGTTGCAATCAGTTGTTTTTTCGTGCTTGTTAACTTTTCTCTGATAGTGTGAACTTTGTTTTCCATTAAAAGATTAACCTAAACAAGAACTCTGTGAACTCTAAAGAACTCGGTGAGCTATGTAATATAAATTGTAGATTTAATTTGTTCTTCTGATATTTAAGAGTAAAACAAGGATCTAATATACTGAGAGCAACCAGTGATTTTAATTAAAAAGTTTGAGAATTGTTGTAAAAGTATATTTATGGATTATTAAATATATATATATTTTTTTAATTATTACTTTAATTGTTTTCATCCTTTCTGGGGGTTAGTTGGGTTACAATATATATATATATTCGTCTATTAGACATGAATGTATCCTATAAAGTGGGGGGCTGACAGCCGAGTTGAGGAAGCCAGACGTGATGGGCTGGAAGCAGAGCCAGACTCAGAGCCCACAAATGAACTAAGTCCAGACGGACACTCACCCTCACAGAAACATAGAATCTAATGGCAGATACATACAGCCTGCCCGTTTCTTCCTGCTTTTAAAGACCCAAACCTTAATTAGTGCTTGGCCTCATCTCATATTCAGGATAGCCATATGCCTCTTTGTTCATATGTCTGAAAAAAGGCAGGACCCCAACAAAACAAATGAAAACAAAGTAGAGACCTCCAAATTTTTGTTTGTGTTTTTTTTTTTTTAATTTATCTCACGCTCTCTCACACTCCCTCGCAGGCTGTCTTTCAATGTCTCACCGACTGCTTCCGTTACCCTGTCTCCTCTCTGCAACTGTTTCTTGTCTTGCATCTTCTTGTTCTCTCTTTCCTCGTCCACTTCTCCCTCCTTTCTGCTTCATTAACATGGCCTCCTGGAGGGCTTCCACAACATGGTGGTTCCTAATGCACATCGCGGGGACAACCCACACCCCAATTGGAGGAACGGGGGAGAGGCTATCGCTGTTAGGTATGCCGTGCCTCCCTTTAACTGGTAGAATGAGGCCTGTTTCTTCACAACTATGCTTTAGCGATCCCTAACGCTATGGGCCGGCGTTTGTTGCTGAGGGCAGAGGTAGCGGCTTTCATGAGACTGATCTTGCTAGGAGAAAGAAGGACAGATTTTTGAAGACTTCTTGCATTAAAAGTCGGAAAGCTTATATCTGTAGTGCAAGCAGCAGAAACCAATGGCAAGCCCCAAGACAGAATGAGTGTGTCCAGGGAGGAAGTTAAATATGTCCAATAGATTTCCCATTTCCAGAGAAGGGCACGACGTACCCTTACTACGCGCAGATTATCCCTGACCAATAATAAGCTTCCCTTCTCCTATCCTTAGACAACCTTGGACACTTGCTCTTTTTTAGGATGCTGTCTGAGTACTGTGGTAGTTGTAGTTGCACAAACCCCTTTTGGTCATATAAAAAACTGCAATAAAAAAACCACCCATGTCTCACATGAGTGTGGCCTCTTTCCATCCCACCGGTGAGAGCATTTGTGATAGATGTACCTTGGGGATCTGTAACTCCACGGAGCAGGTCGATTTGTTAACCATGAGAGAACATCCAGCTCATTGTACAAGTACTTGTATTTTACCATTAAACAGACATCGACCCTTCATCTCACTTCAAGTGTAATGGAGAGAGACGTGTAGAGACACTGTTAACCCACATCAAGTGGTGTTACATGCATGCTGTTTACTAAGTACAATCGTTCCTTAAGGGGAATGGCAGAACAGGGCATGGTTTTACAGACAGGCCTGGTCTTGTGATATACACAAACACATACATCGCTGGACCGAAAGCGCGTCCCGGCACACAAAACGATTGGATCACCCACCTGAGCTTCTGGCCACTAATCTATCAAGCCCTTAGTATGCCCGGCCCAGGTCTGAACAGATACACTTTCCAGTCCAATTACTTGGTCCTACAGTTATATATTTAGTGAGGTTAACATTTAACTGAAATATCAACTTTTAACCTTTCCAAGATTTCCTTTTGGAATACTAGTGTATCACAAGACTGAGATGATTTACTAAGGGAAGCTATGAGCTTCTGATGTGTCACTGCCTGAGTAGACCTTTAATTTCCCTCAATATTTTATTGAAAGCATCTATCTCGTCTAATATTTGTGTTAAAGAAGCCTCATGACTATCACTATTGTATACCGTGTTTCCCCGAAAGTAAGACAGTGTCTTACTTTCTTTTTATCCCTAAAAGCCCCACTATGTCTTACTTTCGGGGTATGTCTTATATTGGGAAAAAATTGTCGAATTTTTTGTTTTAACCATAAAATTAACATGGATGGACCACGGAAAACATTATTGCTGCTCCAGCAGAGGAGAACTGTAAGCCCACACAGCCCGGTATGTTGGGACTTGTAGTCCTCCTCAGCTGCATCTTGCGGTTACAATAAGAGCTGCAGAGAATCTCTTCACACCCCCCTCCCCCTCCTTGGTCTCTCTCTGTATGACCAGCACTGACCTTTTTCCGGGAGGACACAGAGCCAGTGACACCTGTCGGCAGACTGATCAAAACGGCGCTGTCTCTTCAGTCGGAGGGGGAGGGCACTGGAGGCAAATCCCCCCGTGTTTCCCCGAAAGTAAGACATATGTCTTACTTTCGGGGTACGGCTTATATTAGCTGACCTCTCTGAAACTCCCGATATGTCTTACAATCGGGGGTGTCTTACTATCGGGGAAACACGGTAGTTGCCAACTGTCCTGATCTTCCTGTGATTTGGGAGCTTGTCCTGGTGCTTCAGTGTCCGGGAACATGTCCCTGGGAATCAGCAGTTGCTTCAGCGCACCCTAACACCGTGTGCCGGCAAATGATGCTGAATGCCGGTATATAACTGCTTTCGAGCTCTGATCCAGATTTGTTTGTTACACTGTGGTGCAGAGAATGGTGGGGACCCCATTAATAAAACTAATAATAGCAGTTAAAAACTCAAAATAAACATTTTAAGAAATATGCCCATCCAAAGAGCTTTATGTGACATCGAAAGAAAAAATTCTCAAAACACATGCACCCAAAGTTCCAGCACACATGCCTATCCACCATTAAATTGTGATATAGAAAACTCTAGCCACAATTAAATGATGAAAAGTAATTACTGCTTCCAAAACCATCAAACGGCTCCTTAAAGGGGGAAGTAACATGGAAACTATTCTCCATGAGTTCGCAGTGCTGTATACGTTAACTTGGCTTTATATCATTTTATTCCAATAAATTTCCTTAATCCGCAGACCCGGAGGCGGCCGTTGTTATCAGTCATTTGATATTTTAGGTGACTTTCCCTGCACGAGCTGATGCTTTACGGCAATTCCTCCATAGACTTTTATTAGTCAGAGTGTCCAGCTGGGTGATTAAGAATGAGCCATTCTATTGATGAGCACAGGCAGTATGATAAAGAATCACTGTGTTTATCTAGATCTCACGTATTATTGTCCTAGGGGCCCTCTACATCTTTTCTAAAACATTCACAGGATCATATTTTTGTTTGATTTTTTAAAGATCCCTATACCTTATTAATTTTCTTGAAACCAGAGGAAATGAAGTGAAATTACGTAATGATGATATCAGCAGGGGTTGCCTTCAAGTATTTGTTGAATTATTTTTAATATTAGAATCACTATTAGTTTTTTTTTGATGAGGGAGAAACTATGATGATGATGGGGGGGGGGGCTCTGATGTCCTACTAGGAGCTCTATTGTAAAAGCGAATGCTCACATTTAGAAGGTCCGTTTAATGTCCCTGACACCCCCTAAAGAATAATGCATTTTAATATTATCCGTTAGTACCGTAATATGCATTCTGGCTTCACTAAACTTATAACACAGTTTCAGTAACCGTGGAGCTGGTAACGGCGGCCCCTGCTGACCGAGGGGATGCCGGGCTGTCACTATACAGACTTGTCATGGCTATCGTACATATATTTAGCACTCGCGGGGCCCGGTTACACCCCCGTAAGCGTGGCACAGTCCACGGGCACGGGGTACGGGGTGTTGTGACAGCACGCGCCTGTCGCTGGCACATGACGCTAGAAAGGGGCGGGGTTACCGCGACCTAGGAGATTGGCGCCAAGCGTGGCCTCCTGGGCTCCGGTGGCTGACTCTGAACCCCAGTCATGGTAAGGACGGGAACGTGCGTCCCGGTGTTTAGTGTTTGTCGTTTACCGGTAAACCGAAGGTGTTGGTTAGATTGATAGGCGGCAACAGCTAATAATGTAACTCTTCAGCTGCCAGAGCGGCCTGGGAAGCACACGATGTAGTAGGAAGCACGCAGGACAGCTCCCCTCGGTTGTGTTACGGATCGTCCCGGGAAATAATCAAATATAAGAAGCTGCGTCAATGAAAGTTATACAGGCCTATTCACTCACGTTACGTTCTTTTTAATATACATCATATAGTCAGTCAAAACTTTATCATCATAATTGCCATCGCCGTGTGGGAAATAGGAAAGCCCTAATGACGAATCGATAAGTCGGTGGAAGTATAAACGGCTCACATTTAGTAAATAGGGAATTCTGCGATAACTGCCCCCAAATCAAAACTTTGTTTTTTTTTAATACCTTATAAAAAGTGTTATCTTTAGACATGTTTAAAAATAGTGCATCTTGTTCCCCAGCGCCAAATTTGCAATTTCATGTGTTTGACTATTTTTGGCACTTAAAAAAAAAACAAAAAAAAACTGTGTGCCGTAGATGATAAACCTGCTTTGCACTATCCATTAAAAAATAAATAAATCTGTTCTTCTCGTTGACCGGCCAGGTGCGCCTCACAAGGCTTCCTTCCCAGCAGCAGTTTGTGCACTGCAAGGGTTAATAGAGCATGGTAGATAGTTGTCAATTAGCGCAGGGTGATGGCTTGTAAGGTACGGCTTCTATCAGAGGGATGGAATATCCTGTGCAGGCAGCTCTGATTGGCTGCTTGGGTGTTGTCATGTAATCCATGCATACAGTAACTTGTATTTATGCTGGGTTTGTTTTGATCAAAACTATTAGGGTAAAACTTTTATAGTACGGTGTCTGCGGTGAGCTGAGACAAAACAATTGCGAAGCCTTTACCCCACAGATGTTTACATTTATTAGCACCCTGACAGCACTACTAAAGAACAAGAAATACTCTGTGAATACTTAAATATCGATTATAAAAGCTGCAGCTGCCCTCGGTGTTCTGACAATTCTTTCTGCCGATTGTCTGTTAGAAGGCGTTCCCCCTTTGGGATCGGTGACGGGAGGAAGGCGTTCCCCCTTTGGGATCGGTGACGGGAGGAAGGCGTTCCCCCTTTGGGATCGGTGACGGGAGGAAGGCGTTCCCCCTTTGGGATCGGTGACGGGAGGAAGGCGTTCCCCCTTTGGGATCGGTGACGGGAGGAAGGCGTTCCCCCTTTGGGATCGGCGACGGGAGGAAGGCGTTCCCCCTTTGGGATCGGCGTCGGGAGGAAGGCGTTCCCCCCTTTGGGATCAGCGTCGGGAGGAAGGCTTCGCCCCCCTTTTTGGGATCAGCGTCGGGAGGAAGGCTTCGCCCCCCTTTTTGGGATCAGCGGCGGGAGGAAGGCGTTCCCCCTTTGGGATCAGCGGCGGGAGGAAGGCGTTCCCCCTTTGGGATCAGCGGCGGGAGGAAGGCGTTCCCCCTTTGGGATCAGCGGCGGGAGGAAGGCTTTGCCCCCCTTTTTGGGATCAGCGGCAGGGAGGCGCCCCCCCCTTTTTGGGGATCAGTGGCAGGGAGGTGTCCCCCCTTTTGGGATTGTGTGTGAATAGGACCCACACCTGCAGTTTTCCCTGCGCTAGCACGTGAGACGAGGATGTCACGTGCATGGAGGTGTATCCGGCCAAACACATCCCCTGCATGGGAATTAGCTAGGTGACAGGCAGGGCAAATGTATATAGGAGGGCTCTGCACAACACCCCGTGCATTTACTAAAGAAATGCCGGGCGGCTGTCGTATGCGTTTATCATGGCAGACGTGTCCTTAATAAAGGAAAGAAACATCCAAGGATGTAAGCTTTGAGATTGCAATGTGTCTTGTATATTATTATTCTCGGATTGTTTTAAGCTTCAGTTCCTTTCTGTGACTCGCTCCTAAAATGCTTGTACAACGGGCATCCGAAAAATCCCATGCAGTGCTTTCCTTCACGGCAGCCGGTATGTTATGTGCATGTATACCCGTGTGCTTGTGTTATTCACAGCTACATTTCTCACAATAGTGCACTAAATAGATAAGGTGCTTTCTTCAATTGTCACTTTATATACGTATCTAAATAATTTCATGATGTGAGCTGTCAAATAACTGTGCTTTGTGTATATATGAGCATTTGTTACTCTGAAGTTGTTATATACACGGGGTTCTTGTGTATTGTTGTTGTTAAAATCTGGTAGACTTTTGCTACATGATATTGGTTAGATGGTGTGATGTAACACTAGAATTTGAGTTAACTTTGTTGCATTTCTAGACTTGAATAAATGTCCGAAGTTTGAGGAAGAACTTTATTTTTCAGAGTAACCAGTGATCTTTGTGGGTCTTTATTCCTTAATGATTTTTTTTTTTTTAACACCCCTGTTCGGCGTGTGTCATGGTGGCGCATCAGAATCCTAACCATTATCAATAATCTAATCAGTGTGCTATTTTGAGGCTATATAACATTTTTTCTGCTTATTAAAGTTGTATTTTTTACATTTTTATTTTTTTTTCCTTTGAAGGATATTCGAAAGTTTTTTGGCGTTGCCCCAGTTGCAAAAAAGACCAGTTCTGGAAACCTTGATAAGAAAGAAAGAACAAAAAGTGTGGACGGGAGCGCTAGGCATCAGAAATCAAAGGATAATAAAGTAAGACTTTTATGAGTATTCGCTATATTATCAGTATCATTATGGGACTGGTTACTTGATTTTGTCGCAATCGTCAAAGCAGGACTTACAGCAGCGAATGCTGAAGGAGATTTTATCCGAAATAAGAAAAAAAATTGGTGTCAGTAACGGTAACAAGGAAATGCAATTTCTATTTAATTTTGCAATATTTAGTAAACATGCACCAGATTGTAAGCTTGCTTGAGCAGGACCCTCCTCGCCTTTTTCTGGAAGTCAGATTGTTATGTTACTATATTATGTCCTGTTTACTCATTGTATAAAGCTGTGGAATATATACAGTATTTGCTCGATTATAAGACGACCCCCCAAAATCTGAATATTAATTTAGAAAAAAAAAAAAAGAAAAAGCCTGAATATAAGACGACCCTATAGGATAAAAGTTTTACCAGTAAATGTTAATTCATGTAAACTATTTTTTTAATAAAAGCTATGATTGAGAAAAATATTTTGGTTTTATTTCCTTCTATTTTCCAACCTGCCCCCCCCCCCAGTTATGCACATCTGCCCCTAGAAATGCCTTATACCCCCTATATGCCACTGTGCCCCACGATATGCCTTTTAACCCTCTAAATGCCACTGTGCTCCATGATATGCCTTTTAACCCTATATGCCACTGTGCCCCATGATATGCCTTTTGACCCCCTATGTGCCACTCTGCCTCCAGAAATGGCTTATACCCCTATATGCCACTCTGGCATTTAGAGGGTTAAAAGGCATATTATGGGGCAGAGTGGCATATAGGGAGGTTTAAGGCATTCAGGAGGCAGAGTGGCATATAGAGAGTTAAAAAGGCATTTCTGGAGGCAAAGTGGCATTAAGGGGGTTAAAAGGCATTTCACAGAGCACTCTGCCTCCAGAAATGCCTTATGCCCCCCATTTAACACTCCCCCGGCCGCCCCAAACTTACCGGTGCTTCTGACTTCCCTGTCATGTAGCCGGGGCAGCGTGTAGATCCCACGTACTTACGCTGCAGCCAGAAGGAGGCGTAGCTAGCAGCGGGGGTTGTCTGCGTCCATCACGCAGACCTTCCCCTGCTGTCAGAGATCAGAGTTCCCCGGCACCGGTGCGGGGAACCCTGATCTCTGACAGCTGGGGAATTCTGCGCGATGGACGCAGACAACCCCCGCTGCTAGCCACACCTCCTTCCTGCTCCTACACGCTGCCCCGGCTACACACCGGGGACTCAGAAGCACCGGTAAGTGGGGGGGGGGGGGGACAGGAGGATCCAGGTCCCCTGCAGCTGCGGGGGATCTGGATCTCAGTCGTTTCATAATCGGGTCTGATTATAAGACGACCCCGATTATAAGACAAGGGGTATTTTTCAGAACATTTGCTCTGAAAAAAACCTCGTCTTATAATAAAGCAAATACGGTAATTATAATAGAATATGATAGTTTTTATATAAAATAATAAAAACGTTCTAAAATACAACTCTGCCCCAACCCCCATGTATCCCCAAAGCAGGCCCACTGCATTCCTTGGAATCCATGAGAGGTGCGTATGCACATTACATTAATTTATATAGTAGCGCTGTTACAATCTTTTAACCCCTTCACCACAAAGCTCATACATGTACAGGCTCACAATGCATTTTCATTAATGGGTTAAAGGACAACTCGTCCTTAAGGGGTTAAAGTCGTACACAATCAATCTGTTGCACAAGGAGCATACTCCCATTGCTGTTTGGAGATTATTCATTAATTGTACGTAGCACCATCATGCGCTGCGGTGCTGGGGGGTGAACGCTACATAAGGATTAGTGTGTAAAAACTACTGAGAACAGCGCCCCAGGTTAAGTGTGGTGTCTCTTCTGTGCTACTGTCTTGCAGAAAGGTTATTTAGAAAATAAAGGTCTGTGATTATCATATAGAACATTAATAGTTTTAAAAAGTGCTCCGTGCCATCAGATGCTTACAAATGAGAGCGCAATAAAAAAAAACCCCCTCGTTCCGTCCAACACGGCTGCATGAGCCGCATCTCCCGCACGTGCTTTATTATGGTGTTTGATAAAGGATGCGGCGCTCGTTGGAAAATATGCTTGTATCCAGACAGATATGTTTTGTTCTCAGAAATTCATCTTGATGGCTTTTATTGACACTGCTAGCAAGAACACGGCAGCTTCGGATTAACTGTCGTGGTTAAGGGCAGGTAGCCTTTATTGTGGAACATCCTGTTACCTCGGTCACTGACACCGTTTACAATAATGTTTCATTTACTAATTGCTGTCGATTAAATACACAATTTGTTCCATTAGAAAATAAGTGTTTACTCCCGTTGACCTGTTCTCATAGTAACAAAGCCCGGGTTTACTCTCTGGGCGTTATCTTCTCTTGTGTGTCACAAACATTGTATTTGAGGCTTTCTGGGTTATTTATGGAGGATGGCGAGGCAATAACTTGATAGAAGAGTTTTGGTTCGAGCTCTTCATGTCATCGTACGTACGAAAGACCAACACTGGGATGAGAAGGGATGAGCGGCCCTCGTGTGATGCAGAATTCAGTGGTTGAGGAGACCATCGCCTAACTACGCATTACACAGAAGCAGCCAAGCTGCTCTTATATAGTGAGATCAAGCGGTAGTGACCACAACCCTTCATTTAGTGAATATACCCCTTTGTAGGGCTTTGCTGTTTTACAGGTCATTCTAAAACATTCAACTGCTAGCAATATACTTTAGTTTCTATAGCGAGTAGTTTAATCTGGTAACTGTCTTTCTAGTATAAATCTAAATAAATAAAGTGCTTTTTCATACACTTGTCACCTGAGAGGGCTAAGTTTCCAGGCATGCTTTGTTTTCATGAACATTTTTTTATTGTACCAACCATTTACACGGTTCTTGTTACATATCTTAGGTGTTCTTGGAAATGTTAACAATGTTTCTCTCTTCAGGTAAAGAGTCCGGTGAATGTTGATGACCTGAAAAATAAGCCAGTAAATAAGAAAAAGCGGGTCATTATAGACTCTGGTAAGAATGGGTTGAGGCGTTTTTCCCCCCGTTATTTGTTTCACTTAATTTAGTGAAACAAGCTCATTTGGCTTACTGGCAGCTGTTGCCCGCTGTCAGATACTTGTGTAAGTGGGGATTTTGGGGACAGGTTCACCCTATCCAAAAGGACTGAGGTCTGCTGGCATCTATCTTTGCCCTTGAAGTGCCAGCCTGGTCAACAAGCTGCTATGCCATGGGGCAGGAATTGGCAGACTGTTTTGGTTAGAAACATCTCTAGATTGTAAGCTTGCGAGCTGGGCTCTCTCCACCAAATGTATCGGTTTGTCTTATTCTGTCAATTCTTGTCTTGTCAGACCCCTTGAATTTATGTATTGTATTAAGCGCTGCGTAAACTGTTGGCGCTATATAAATAAAAGATAATAATAATAATTGCCGAGTAGGAGGGAGAACGTAACGCTTCTTTAAAGAGCAAAACGAACAAATGCCAGTTGTTCTTGTAAGCAGATGACCCAAACGCCTGCAGTGCAATCTATTCACACTCCAGTGTTTAAATGTGATCGGTATGTTACCAGCCAGCTACTGCTATATGTAGGGAAGAAAAAGACTTCGTGTTTTCAGTAAACAGGATGTCATTTCTTAACTTCTTTTGAATGATACAGTCCAAGTACCTGATATTTAATGATCAATGTCCAGGATCGAAATATCCAATTCAATGAATGCACACTGATCCGGGACCCCGGTTTTGATCCACGCTAATAATAATAATCTGTTTCCCTGGTAGATTCTGAAGAGGAGGCGCAACCTAATAAAAAATCTAAAACACCGCAGCAAAAGTCGCCCTCGCCTGTGCGGCCGGTGAAGACGCTCAAACCGGACCCGGTCTGCTATGTGTCTGACACCGGTAGGTAGAGAGTACGACACCCGCAGCGCTGCACCCCGTGCGAACCCGCGGGGAGAGCGCCTTTTTATTTTACGTTTTGTCTTTTTCATTCTGCCTTTTCCGGAGCTCTCTGTACCTCTTTCACATCAGTATCGATATATATGGGTTTAGGGTTTAACGCACTCGGAGCTTAACCACCTGTTGAATTTATCTCTCTTGATTTGATTATATTAGGAGATTATGGCTAATGAGGTAGGGCTTTCTTCCTTTATATGTCTCATTCCTTTCATACCCGGCAACGAGTAATATCTGCGTAGAGATGGCTGTGTGCGTAATCACTCTTTGGGAGTTGTGACGCTGGTGAGCACGGAATATGTGTTTTAATAACTAATCTGGGGTTTGTTCATTTGCCCTGGTTTTCAGCTGGGCCTTCAAAAAAAAAATAAAAAAAAAATTAAAATAAATAAAATTGTTGCATGCATATCAAAATCATGTTTTCAGATTAAAACACTGGAAAAGGGCCTCTACCTTCTGTCTTCTGTCTACTAATAAGCCTGATTTATTGTTAAGTGGGTCAGTCTGTGTAGACAACATTTTGTACCAATGCCTTAGGAACTTGGGGAATCAGTATTCTGGCTGAGTGTGATGAGAGTGGTCCGAAAAGCTCAGACCATTTAAGAATAAAATATATTGATATGTTTAGGTTTTTATCGGAGAAGGGTTCTATTGTGTGTGTGTCGGGTGACGCTTGTGGCTATATAAAAGCTTGGCTGTCACTAAATTATTTGTGATGGAATGTGCGCCGGCTGTGGGACCAGTTACCTTAAGTTCCTGTTTACATGATCTGCATGATTATTCCTCCCCATTAAGAGAAGGTGAGGACTGCAAAACGGTAATCTAGGTTTGTGTTAAAATGTTAGATAAAATATACTGTTTTCATACCGCGTGATAAATGTGTGTGTGTTTATGTATGTATGTATGTATATATATATATATACACACACTTGTATAGTTATATATATATATATATATATAATGTGTGTATGTATATATATGTATATATTACACACACAATTGTATATGTGTGTGTGTATATATATATATATATATATATATGTGTGTGTGTGTATATATATATATATATATATATATATATATATATATACACACACTTGTATAGTTATATATATATATATATATATATATATATATATATATATATATAATTGTTAGTGCAGCTTGTGAATCCTGCGTATTTTTGGTGTGTTTTTTGTTTTTAATACTAGGGAGGGGACCTTGGTTATCTTTCAGGCTGTTGTGCAAATAGCCTTGATTTATGACATGTCCTTGCTTACTGTTTAGATTGGCTCCGTAGTTGTATATCAAAAATGTGTACTTGCCTCAAAGCGAGGGGGGTATAATAACACAATATATAACACGAGGCAGCCCTGGCAGAGTGTCGCACGCAGTGTAATAGTGCAGAGCTTTTCTTACTGTGTAATCATGACCGGCACAAAGTCCTCGGCTGTGGAAGAAAAAATTTGGCTTTGGAATGTGACCGATGTACAGATTCGTGTAAAACCTGGCAGTTCTGTCATGCTTAGGTCACGGATGTATGGAATGTTTATTATATGCATGATATATATATATTAGTTGCATTTTGCCGCACTTCACCCGCCTGTTGCTGTGTGATGAGGGTTGTTAGGTGAGTTCAGTGAAGAGGAGACGCTCGTAAGACGAGGCGTTGAATGGCGGTCTCCTCCGTACCATGGACGCTCTTGGGTTGACATAATGCAAGCTTGATGGTCACAAAACCTTATCTTAGAAACGAAATATTAATATGCTGGTTATGCATAAAACTATTCTTGATGCAAAGTTTTACATCTGATACTGTTGCCATGGTGATGAATTGGCAGGAAGATTCCCCTGGTTGCTACTTTTATGACTTTGCGCCCGAATCACTATTTTTACATGTAACTCCTATTGTTCAGAAGGCCGGGGTGACGGCTGACGATATGGAGTTAAGAGTTAACGTAGATACCGATGGCGTGGGCTTTAGCTAACCGGGGTCGTTGGTCAAGGCTGTCTGGCGGTAGGGGTGGGAGGGAGATGTTTTGCTGTTCAAGGTTCCTCGATCCTAACCTGTTAAGTCCACAGAGATTAGAGCGGGTATCGCCGGTGGAGTCTAGCGGTAGCGCATGTTCTCTGCTGCCAAGCGAGTGCCCCGAGCAGGCGGCTTATTACAAAGTGACTGCTGGCTACAAGTAATACGGTACGAGCAGCGACCTTTCCATGAAGCTATTAACAGCCCCATAAGGTCCATAGCATCCCTCCCCAAAAGCAAAGAAAACATGCAAACAGGGTCACTTCCCTAGGCAGCCGCCCCAAATATCTCTTGCGCCGCAGGGCTTGGTAATCCACTTAATGAACCTTAATGGTAATAATTAATAATGGTTTTCGGCAGCCCTTCGTGAAACCGATTCCAAGCCTCCCGGCTCTGTGGAGGGCCGCTGGGTTACGAGAAACCAGGGAGTTTCCGTGGCGCCTCTAATGTTCGTTATACGGATGTGTCTTTGGACTGGAGCTGTGATTAGTCCGAGATGTTATGCGAAGGCATTCGTTATAATTGTTAAGTGTTACGATCTGTTTGTCTTTCTGATGTTTGTTTATAAGGAGGTCTGTTTTTCCTGGATGATTGGCATGTTTTCCTCGCATTATATTTATATAGAACAGCGGTCTAATAACATTGTGACTCGCCAGAACTCTCCATCGTCTGAAAGAAACAATACTCTGTATGAGACTTCTGCTGCCTGATGGGAATTGTAGTTTCTTAGTAGCTTTAGCTGTGCTCCTTGTTTCTCCGTATACGTTCATTATGTTCATTTGATAAATATTGGGAGCAGAAGGTCTGCGTTCAGATTCAGCCCGACGTACAGGAGCTCAGCCGCCAATGAGAAATTCCTCGGTACTAACATCTGAGCCAGGGATAAAATGCTTAATAAATAGATGCAACCTTTTCCTTTTCAGACGAAGAAGACTTTGCACAGAGGAAGAAACCGCAAAAACCCAAGGAAAATGGGACCTCCCGAAGAGGTCGCCAACACAAACAGAAATCTCCTGCCGAAGTACAGACGCCCATCAAAAAGCCCACGTCCCAGGAGAAAGTGACAAGTATGTCTCTGCAGGATTACTTTGGGACAGACAGCGTCAAACGGTCAGAGAAGAAGCTGGTAGCGAGCAAGAGGAAAGAAGTAAGCCTTGTGTCATTAATGGAGTTCATACGCTTAATGCGTCTCGATCCTTTTGTATGAATCGTGTTATTATCATAGACTTACTTCCAAAGCTTCTTGACAAACTAGTCCCCGTTGGGTTAATCTACTGCAGTATAGCAGCTCTTCTGTAATCCCTTTGATGTAGGCGTGTGAAATAAAAGCCCACACGTAATATGTAGTTGGCGCTATCCACATGCCCGCAGGGGACTTTACCCTGTCCACATCACAGCCTGTATCTACCTTTCCGAGCGCAAGGGCGTCAAGAATATTTACGATCTCTTATTAATGGATCAAAATTTGCAAAATCATGTCATGGATTCCTAGCCAAGAGATAAGATTTTCATATCGCAAGGAACGATGTTTAGTAATGAGACCTTACATTCCTGTCCGATTTCTTAATGTGGTGAGATGTATCATGCAAGCCTCTGTGTAGAATAATCAGTGTGTGTTTTTATATGTAGTAAAATGTTGTGTTTTACTTGTATATGTTGTTCACGTGTTAAATCTGTGTGTTTACATCACAGCCATGCGCGAGCACCGATGACTCCACGCTGGATGATGAGGTTATTGCTAAAGAGCTGCAGCTTGCAGAGGATTCAGAGGCGAGTACAACCAGCAAACGTAAAGGAAATCTCTCACGGTGTAAAATGTCCTGGCACTTTTTAAAATGGATAATGATGTCATGCTTCCCGGCGTTACATCATCTCCTGCACTTGTTTCCCTATGCAGAGGAGAGAGACTGTTAAATGAGTTTCATGTGTCTAGTTGGGGCTGACGGCGGAGGGGGTGACAATTATACTGTTAAGACACTTTCAGCAATTGTCCCATCATCATTATAGAAATGTGGTTCATGGTGGCAGAAAAGTAATGCAGCCGCTTTGCCACAATAAGTGATGATGGGGACACATTTATTCTCTCTGTGAATATTGCCTCTGATGGCTGGTAACCGGTGCTGTCTTAGAACAGCGCTTGGGGCGATTATTATTAAACTGGACTCCTAGATCCTCGTACAAAACACACAGCGGGCAAACACTCTCTGATATGGTGTGATTTATAACACAGAATACATTCTAATAACCATAAGCAGGTTAGCTGAGCGCACGGCCGTCAGTGTGCTGTTACTGTGCGGCTAGGAACGGGGCGGCAGCGGGGCGCCGGTCCAGAGATCTGTCTCAATCGAGCGCTTTTTATAGTTTTATGCAGTTCTCTGTCGGAGGCATCCACTCGTCCTGATTCAGTTTGATGTGGATGACGTTAACGTTTCAGTTATTTTATCAATAATTTAGGGATTGTGTTTTATTTTCATATAAAAGAAGTGTTTGCGCTGTTCTTATAAAGTGATGTCTCCTCCACAACCTCCTTAGTTTGCCTTTTGCTCGTAATATTTTGTTTTGTGTAGTGTTATTGTAATAACCGGTAACGCTAGACCTGCTAGTTACATAAGAATCTGGCATCCACAGAGCTGTTTATGAAACCGCTTTCAAAGACCACTGAAATGAAAACATTAATGTAGTTTTAAAGGTGTTTTTTTTGTGTTTTTATTAACCCCCCCTCTCTGCTTTGCTGGGGCATCGGTAATCTACACAGATTTCGGTGAGCTGCCCGTGGGTATCAGGAGACAATACTGATGAATGGACCTACAATTAGGGTTTCATATATATATATATATATATATATATATATATATATATATATACATGTTAATGTTGGTAAGATTATAGTATTGCGAGTCTTCTTATTGATGTGTTTCTGGAGAAAAGGAAGCATGTGAAAGTACGTTATGTATCAAAATAATGTTCTTTTTATATAATATGTGCTCAGGGTGTAAAAATACATGTTTACATTTAGTTTTCTTTCTTCAGTTGGAAAGGCAGCTTCATGAGGATGAAGAATTTGCTCGTACGCTGGCAATGTTGGATGAGATGCCATCAAACAAGGTGTGAATTGAAGTGCTCCGCGTATTTAATGAATAATGATAACCCCCCCATGTATTTTCCAGCCGGCCTGTTTCACGCATTAAAATCTGCAACAATGAGATGCGTGTGAACATATTTTGTTTCCTTTAATGTTGTACGGTTTGTGGTGAAGTGGATGAATGAAAAGGGCCACAGTCATCGTAATGAAATGCCCCGGGTTGTCTACTTATCCTTTGGGGCATTTTTGTCCTGTGTGACCTACATCGAAGTTACTTTGCCAGCGTGCCGAATTTGAAACCAGTAATGTGACACTTGTAATAATTGCTTCCTTATTTAAAAATGGATGAATCCCATTAAAATGTGGCCAGAACCTGCAGACATCATTTATTTATGCCTTAGAAATAAATCTGTTTTAGGTGGCAGCCCTTCTTTGCTTTACTTCTATGTTTTCAAACACATGGTTGTGACTTTTCTGTTTTCTTAATTTAGTCCCGGAAGAACAGCGGTGAAAAACCGAAAAGCAAAATAAGCCCAATCAAAACAGAAAGACATGCACATCCGACCTCAGGTAACTATTAGAATTACCATGTTTGCTCGATTACAAGACAAGGTTTTTTCAGAGCAAATGCTCGTCTTGTATTCCAGGTCGTCTTCTAATCGGACCTCAAATAGAGGTCTGACTACAAGACTAAGATCCTCCTCTCCGGCAGCCGGTGGAGGTCTGTGCGAGGCACGCAGGCAACCTGGGGCTTCTATGGTGGAGCACCAGGGAGTCTGAAGCACGAGTCACAAGTAAAGGGATACACTGGTAAGTTGAGGGGTGGAGGGGGGTAAAAGGCATATCAGGGAGGCAGAGTGGAATATAGGGGGTTAAAAGGCATATCTGGGAGGCATAGTGGAATATAAGGGGTTAAAAGGCAAATCAGGGGGGCAGAATGGCATATATTGGTGTATAAGGCATATCAGGGGGACAGAGTGGCATATGGGGTGTTAAAGGCATATCTGGGAGGCAGAGTTGCATATAAGGGGGTATAAGGCATTTCTGGGGGGGGCAAATGTGCATACATGGGGCAGAGTGGAAAATAAAAGGAAATAAAAATTTAGTTTTTATTAAATATGGAAAAAAAAATGTCCTTAATTAATATTAACATGTTTAGGGGTCGTCTTGAGCAAGTACGGTATTAACGATTCTCCTCATTTCGGAGTTAATGAAGTTGTTTTTACAATTGAATCTAGAAAGTCTTGTGTCGGTTGTATGATGCTGTATGTGGGAATCTGTTAATATTTGTGTAATCAGATGGATCTAGTATCTAATTACTGATTCCTTTTGAAATATTGTTAGGGTCTCGTTCACTGAAATTTACCAAATTCATTACTGAAGGGCCAGCACTGATTTAACTATGCATTGTACGGGGCCAGCTCAGTCCTTGCAGGAGACTTGCTCTGTTGGCCCTTTTAAAGTCGCTGTATCGGAGTGTGTTCCTACAGAGTGCTGTTGTTGGGTCACCTGTTTACACAAACGTTTACCTTCTCGTTTGTTTTTAACTTTAAGGCAGGACCGTAAGCTTGTCGGAAGACAAGATGACCAAGGGGAAAACCTCAGTGACTTCTGAGAATAAAACGGCTCCTCGTGGTTCGCATTCTGAATCCTCATCGGGACATGCTGGAAAACCTGATAAACAGTCGCCTGTGAAGACCAGCTCCAAGCTGGCCACGATGAAACAAAAGGATGAAAGCCACCATAAAGCTAAAGAGCAAGCTACCCCGGTGAATAAAGGAAAGACTATATCTCCAAAGAAGGAGCAGAATACACCCGTAAAAGTTTCTCCCAAGGCAGAGGTACGAAAATAGAATATTACATTACGTAATATCAAGTAGTTTAACATATGCTGATTCCAGGGACTACACATTTTTTACAATGATTTTAGAATGTGTTATCAATACTGTAGTCTAGGAAGTGATTTTCCATTCGGTCTTTAACTTGTGTTGTAGTGAGCATAACTCATTGCTTTCTCTTATTTTAAAGTCAAGTCCGGAGGATTCTGAGAAGAAAAAGGGCAATTATAAAGCATATCGGAATTACCTTAATAGAGAGGGTCCTAAAGCGCTGGGCTCTAAGGAGATTCCTGTGGTGAGTGACTGAGAGTTGAGGACGAGATAAAAGACCGTTTGTTACCAATAATGCAATACGCACAGAAAGAACATATTGTGTGTTCCGAGGGGACTGGTAGAGATATAACCATCCAGGTGCCTCAGGCAGCTACACAGCCGGGATTTTAATTTGTTATTTCTTTAATAGTAACAACCATATATATATGTCTCTCTTATGCTTGTGAGGCTAAACCATCAATAACCCTCATGCGAAGGAAGAAATAATAGTCATTTCATCTAATATTCTGCTGCTGTCGTTACACTTGATGGCTTCTGTCACCATTCGTCTACGTTAAGAGCGTTAATATCTCGCTGACTGTGCTGCCTATGGCGGCCGGAGAGAGCAAAATATATAACAGGGACATATACGTTTAAGGCAGACCCAGTTGTTGCAGGTTGAGGGAAGATGGTACAGAAGTTTCATCCTTAATTTATTTTTATTTTTTTTAAACAAAAAACCCAAAAAAGGAACTGTTGCAGCTATGGTTGGGATGTCCAAGCTAAGAAGTCTCTGCAACTCCTGTTATACTTACTGCTCCAGTATAAACCATATAAAATCTCCCACAAATGTACTTCATTCCTGTTTCCATATTTGCTTTTGGGTTGGCCTTTTTTATATAAATGTCTATTTTTCCATGTTAGGGAGCAGATAACTGCATGGAAGGCATGACGTTTGTGATCACTGGCGTCTTGGAGTCTGTGGAACGGGATGAGGCGAAGTCACTAGTAGAACGGTATGGAGGAAAAGTGACTGGAAATGTCAGCAAGAAGACTAATTATCTTATAATGGGCCGCGATGGCGGGGAGTCCAAACGAGAAAAGGTAAGTGCACCTATTATGTTTATGGAGCATAGCTGTAAAGCCTGGATGATTTTCACTAGTAGTCGAGTGACGTTACCTCACTCATACTTATTTGTGTGAGATAACTGTAACATCATGACAAGACGGCTTAAAGAAGCTTTTTAATATAATTCTGGTAGAAGTGACAAGCTAGCTAAAACTGCGTTCCATAGAGTCAAATCATGCAGTAATTGCTAATTTTATTAACTCGTAACAGCATGGCTGGACCGGGGATCATTCAAGTCCTCTGGAGCTGCTGACATTATTTACATTTTTAAATGTTTTTCTCTATTTAGGCGGAGGGTTTTGGGACAAAGATTATCGACGAGGATGGACTGTTTAATCTAATCAGAACTCTACCTGGAAAGAGGTCAAAGTATGAAATCAAGGCAGAACCAATGGTAAGCCCAGACTCCTGATACCTACGGTTAACTTCATGGACTCATTTTAAAGGTCAGGTTGATACACTGTCTAATAATTGTTTTACTTATTCATGTATTTGAGTCCATATGTGCGATCCCACATCCTACTTTTTAGCAAAAAAAAAAAAGCTCACATCAGAGAAAACACAGGAATAATTGCTCTTCTGCTTAGTGATTCCTACATTTTTCTGTTTAATACTTAAGGTAAAGAGACTAAAAACAGAAAGAACACCCGAAAAAACTGATCAGGCAATAAAGAGGCCCAGTCCAAATAAAAAGAAAACTCCTGAAAAGCGAGTGTCCCCGCTAAAAAAAGAACCAAGCGTATCACACAAGATTGCAATGCCGAAAAGCGAGCCAGAGGCAAAGAATCAACCTACCAAGTCCCAGGATCTCCAGCCAAGCGGCAGCAAGTCCGAGAGCCTACTGTGGGTGGATAAATACAAACCAACCTCGGTAAAGACGATTATCGGACAGCAAGGAGATCAGAGCTGTGCCAACAAACTCATAAAATGGCTTAAAAACTGGCATAAGAACCAAATGTCTGACGAGAAGAAACCCGCCGGTAAATACACATCGTAACTGGCAGTATATAATATACTGTATCATACTATGATATAATAAAGTATCGCCTGTTTAGGTGCCATACTTTATTTCAAACCTCTCTGTGGCCATGTTTTATTTTTCTCTCTTTTGTCATTTCCTCTTTAAGTTAAAAGGCTGCCAACAAAGAAGACTAAAGTAACTGAAACGCTGTAGTCTGATATGTTTTATCGTTGATAATTGGGGGTCATTGTGAGTCTTATTTCTACATTTTGAATTTCAGCAAAACCTAACAAATTTGGAGGAAAGGATGACGGGTCTACATTTAAGGCAGCCTTATTGTCTGGTCCTCCAGGTGTCGGGAAGACAACAACAGCAGTCCTCGTATGCCAGGTAAATAGTTTTAATCCGTTGTTCTGGTAATGCTTTTTACAGATGGTCATATTCCCTCCAAATATCCTGAACCACAAGGAGAAAGCATTGAGGAGGTACAGCTTCTACCTAGATTTCGAGTAACCTCTCGTTCACTCAGGTATATGGGTTACATAAATATGCTGGCATCACTAAAAACATAGATAAGGAGTTATTGTAATTGGTGAACATGTTTAAGTCATAGTAATGAGCTGTATGAAGCTGATGTGGTGTTTTATGGGTAGCTGGTATAAAGGACAGACCTGGAATCCTGTGTACCTGAAAACAAGCGCTTCAATGAATAAAGAATCTAGGTGCCATTACTCAAGGATATAAAAAACCAAAGATCCAGAACCATATTTTTATGTCCGTGTCAAGTCGTCATTAATATGGGGTGCGTGTCACCGAAATGTTAGACTTCAAAGAAACCGCTGATGGACTGATGCTGATCTCTAGGTTTTAGTCGTCCGTTTGTTCCCCTTACTGCCCATTTACCCAACAACCCTCATGTTAGTGAAACAAACCCTCAATGCAACAGTTTCTTACAAAGTAAGGGAAATAATTGATATTATCTGATACAGTATATGTGGATATAGCATTCTTCTTGGTTTGGATTAGGAGCTGGGATATAGCTACGTGGAACTGAATGCCAGCGACACTCGCAGTAAGAACAGCATGAAGGAGGTGGTGGCAGAGTCGCTCAGTAACACCAGCATTAAAGGATTTTACTCAGGTATGCTCTGTACCAAATACTTATCCAGGATGGGAAAAAATGCCTTACAGCCTTTGTAAGGCCATTGTTAACGGATTTCTTAATTTCCCGTCAGGGGCTTCAAAATCTGTCAGCACGAAGCATGCCCTGATCATGGATGAAGTAGATGGCATGGCCGGAAATGAAGACAGGGGAGGAGTACAGGTAAAGATTACAACAGCCTTACATTGAGACCATTTCTGATGTTACATTTTTATTTTTTTATTTTTTTTAAAGGGAGAACCTCAATGTGACGCCTTAACACTTGTTACCATTGTCTCTCTCCACTTTTGTTTCAGGAATTAATTGGTCTGATCAAACAGTCTAAGATACCCATAATCTGCATGTGTAATGACCGAAACCATCCCAAGATCCGGTCCCTGGCAAACTACTGCTTTGATCTTCGCTTCCAGAGACCAAGAGTTGAACAGATTAAGGTTTGTTTTGATTTACTTATTGTGCAATTCTAGGAAACTGGCCTTTATTGCATTATTTTGTTACACACAAACTTTTCCTATTTTGCCGTTAACTCCACATTTATAATTTGTGTCCTGTAGGGGGCCATGATGTCTGTGGCCTTTAAGGAAGGATTAAAGATTCCACCGCCAGCCATGAACGAAATTATTCTTGGGGCAAATCAGGACATCCGCCAGGTGAGATCTTATTGCTTTTAACCCCTTAACGTCCATTGCCCGGTCAGGTACGTCATGCAAGACGGTCACTTAACGACCTATGACGTGCCTGACACGTCATGAGACTTAAACAAGCTTAGAAAGTGATCACCGATCACTTTCTAAGTTTAAACGGTGTTGCTGTAATGCCTCGATGTCGAGATCGGCATCATGGGCCATGTCTGGCCCCTCCCCGGGGCGTCAACATCCACCATACATTGTATGGCGGCGGACGCCTGTTTTAAAAGCGTTTAGGAGGCGATCAACGATCACCTCCTAAACTCTGGAGAACTCTGGCTCCACTTGCAGGTTGAATACCCAGCTTTCTAATCACTATATGATTAGTAAAATATAAAAAAAAACCAAAAAAACATGGTAACGTTTAAAAATTATTATGCATCAGAGGAACTATCCAGTTCCAGCAAAATGTAAAAAAAAAAAAAGTCCAAAAAGAATAAAATAAAATAAAAAAATTACGTTTATTATTATGAGCAAATGCAAAAATTAGCGCTGTATCTTTCCAAAAATCCTGACATGGAAAAATTTAAATAAAAGCATTTCAAATACCCAAGGGGTGTCTAATTTAAAAAAAATAATGGTTTGATGGGGTAAATTGGAGTGGCCCGGGCTCAAAGATAGGGCATAGGCACAGACTGACCAAAATAGGGAAAAAAAAGCGCACTTCCAAAATGTGGCATTTTAACCCCAAACACCAGACAAACCCATACATGTGGGGTATGACTGCACTCGGGAGATGTTCCTGAACACACATTGGGGTGTTGTTTGATAGTGACGTATACCTGGAGCTATTAATTAATACCTAAAGTACAAGTTATGTGAAAAAAATACCAAAAAATACTACCACAAAGTGTGGCAAAGGCTGGTGGTAGAATCTGATGCATGGAAAGGGTTAAATACTAACATTTTAAGTACCTTGGGGTGTCTAGTTTTCAAAAATATATGATTTGAAGGGGTAAATTGCGTTGGCCGGCTTCAAAGATACCCAAAATGGCACATGGGGGGAAGAATTACCAGATTTGGAAAAAATGGTTTTGAAATAGCAAAACGCTACCTGTACTTAATGCTCCATAACGTGCAGAAAAAATAAAAAAAACAAAAATATTGGGTATTTCTAAACTCAGGACAAATAGTAAAATATATTTAGTAGGTTTTTTCATTAGCTTTTTTGGGGTAAAAGTCAGAAAATGTTTTTTTTTTTTAATTTTTTTTTTTACATTTTTCATCATATTTTATTATTTTTTTTTATGGGAAATTAGAAAATATGATCAAAACAATGGTATCTGAAGAAAGCCCTTCTTGTCCTGAAAAAAACTCAACATATAATTTGTGTGGGTTCACTAAATGAGTGAGGAGAAAATTACATCTAAACCCGAACACCGCAAAAGTGTTAAAACAGCCTCAGTCCCAATGGTACAAAAGGTAAAACACAGCGTGGTCCTTAAGGGGTTAAAATTGTTACATTGTGTGAATTTAGCTTTACTGCATACAAACGTCTGCCTTCTATGTTCTCAGGTGCTGCATAACCTCAGTATGTGGTGTTCAAGCAGTAAATCCTTGTCCTATGATGAAGCCAAGAGTAGTGCCAAAAATGCTAAAAAGGATATTAAAGTGGTAAGGAACACTGCGATAAAATTGGGTGCGTTTTGTTTTCAGATCTTGGGGTTCTTGGACTGAAACAGCCTAAGATGTGATGTTTTTTTTTTTTGCTCATGTACCGTAATACAAGCCGTTTAATTGCGACATGTGCTGGTTTTCTAGGGTCCTTTTGACGTGGTACGGAAGGTGTTTAGCAGCGGGGAGGAAACGGCTCACATGACTCTCATCGATAAATCTGATCTGTTTTTCCACGACTACTCGCTGGCGCCTCTCTTTGTGCAGGAGAACTATGTCCACGTAAAGCCTGCTGCGGCTGGGTGAGCGTCTACAGGTCTTTCTTGTGTTTATTGTGCACGGGCTGACCGGCTAAACCAGCCGTCTTTGTATTTTGCATTTAGTGGAAACGTGAAAAAACACCTACTGCTCCTGAGCAAAACAGCAGACAGCATATGCGATGGGGACCTTGTCGACCGGGCTATTCGGAGTAGGCAGATCTGGAGCCTCCTGCCCACACAGGTATATACGGTTTCTTGCCTTTTGCCCCAGTGGATAGGATTTTGACAGTTACCCATTCTTTTTATCGCTGTTAATTGAGTTTGGGTATCCAGCGCTTCCTAAGACTTGCATTTCTTTCATTTGTAACGGGCTGCAGCATAAGTTTACAAATATTAATTGCTAAAATGTAGAGAACACAGAAATGGCAACGGCTACTCTGTTTGCTGGGCCGTAGCATCCCTCAGGCGTTGGCTTCACATAGAAGCAGTCTGTCCTGTTAGCCCCCCGTTCTGTTGAGGCAGATGGATGGATGCTGTCAGGGCTGTCGCACGGGGAGAACATTTACACGGCCTCTCAATGCACGTGATGGGGTTACTTTTAATCTAAATGTTAATGGAACCTGGTCCTTTTAGTGGTCAGATATGGATTGATATGGAAAACAGTTTCTTATCACTAGAAAAATGTAATCCAGAACTGTGTAATTACTAATGAAGGGACCACTTGCGAGATTGTTGTTTGTAATACTGGCAAACAAATGCAACAGAATGTTGTTCCCTTTGTTTCTTGAATGATTCGGTTTACTTGGCATTAGGATTGTTATCGCGCGTTGACAATTATGTGTTTTAAATTGCAGGCAGTCTATGCCAGCGTGCTGCCCGGAGAGCTGATGAGAGGTTACATGTCTCAGTTTCCTAACTTTCCGAGCTGGTTAGGGAAGTATTCGTCAACAGGCAAACACGATCGCATCACTCAGGAGCTTGCAATGCATATGTGTCTCCGGTAAGAGGCTTGTGTCGCCTTCCATGCTTAGTTAATGGACCCTGAAAAATCTGTATACAAAGGGATGTGCCTAGGATACCAGTTATTACGCTGAGGGCCAAACTGACAGACAGCAACTTTGGTAGCGTGTTTACAATGAGAGGAACGTTCTGTGTATACTTGTTAGGAAAAAGGCCTGCATGTATTGTTTACGGGCTCCCCGACTACCCCGGGGCTAAGGTGGGCATCATAGATGCAATATGGGGTAGAATAGACAGCACTTCAGCCGGCAATTAAAAATGGTCTTAAAGGTAAAGGTTTGGATATAAATATGTCCAGGCTTTTTGCTGATTTAAAAGATTTAGATTTGCCTTATTTCGTCAAATCGAATCAGTTTTTGTCTAACCCCCCCCCCCCCCCCCCGTCTATCTGGGCAGAGTCGGGTATTGGCTGCAGCCCAGTGTGGCTCCCTTAGCACTAATTTTAAATGAGGATTTGCTTTACTTCATCATTTTCTGCTGCTGTCCCGCAATACATGTGAAGCAGATTAATTTTATAAGCGGGATCTTTGTATTCCAGAACACGAACGAGCAAGGTGGCTTTGAACTTGGATTATGTGCCTTACATGAGAGACGCGCTGGTCCGGCCCCTGTCAGAGTCTGGAGCGGACGGTGTGCAGGACGTGGTGGATTTTATGGACACTTACTACTTAATGAAAGAAGACTTTGATAACATTATGGAAATTTGCAGCTGGGGAGGAAAACCAAGTCCTTTTTCGAAACTGGATCCCAAGGTAGAATATCTAGGAATTGGAGTCTCGCATACTAATGGTATTAGGGTGTCCATTTCTTACCCGAAAACATTCTGCAGCCTGGAGCTCACTCTGATATAAAACAAAACTCTGGCGATCCACTGTCGTAGGAGCTGTAATAGCAGATGATATGGCAGAGTATGCCATATGAATTTATTATGTAAATCTGTCGTATTAATCACTTGGCACTTCCTTGTAGTTTGAAGCTGATCAGAAATATCTGTAAGCTGTTAAGATATTGCGCTGGTTGTCCGTCACGTAGTCAGGCGATGAATGCCGTGATCTTTTCTCCCAGGTTAAAGCTGCCTTCACCCGCGGCTACAACAAGGAAAGCCACATGACGCCTTACTCGCTACAAACTGTTAAGGCTTCCAAACGGGAAGCTGCGCCGGCGCTGGACATGGAGTACAATGAAGAGTTAAACACCGAGGAGACTGAAGAGAAAGCAGATGACATGGAAACTGATGCCATGATCAAGGTGGGAAATGTGCCACGTTCTCTTAATGCATTATTTCTAATGTATTCTTATGTAACTATTTTTTCTTCAAAATATCATGTGCAGCATCAATAAAATAAGTTTGAATCTAACCGATGCATATTTACATTTCCCTTACTTTATTAGCCTCTACCACCTCTGCTGGGAGGCTGTTCCACTTAACTGCCACCCTCTTTATAAAAGTAAAATGGATCGGACTATATGGAAAAGAGGGCTGGAGTGCTATAGTGAGACTGACCCACCCCTTCTGCATTGTGTGCTATATTGGTTCTCTACATTATGATTGCAGTCGGTTCCGTTTGCTCCAAGCAGTTGGTGGGAGCTTTAAATCCGGGTGTTATTCATATACTTCTGTGTTAATAATAATGTTTCACCTACTGGGAAATAATATCGGATATGAAAACAGAGCGATGGCTTAAACACCAAGCGCGTTCCAAACCAATAAGACGTTCTTAGAGTAATTACATTTTATATTTTTGTTTGCAGGCAAAAAAGGCGAAGACTTCAAAAGCTCCAAAGTCAGAAAAAGTTGGGGAGAAAAAACAAGGAAAAGCTAAAGCAAAGAAAGCCAAATGATTCATTTAGTAAGCGAAGCGACTTGGCTCTTGTGTGAAATGTCGCGTATCGTTACATACAAAAGCGGGGGAGGGCAGCAAAAGCTCCACTTTTTAACTGGGTCTGCATCTGATCTGCTTCCCTTACCCCCTGAAGCTTGTGGCCAGGATATATGATACGATGCGGGTACATCACAGGCGTACATCTTACTGTATATACGAGTCTGCCCGCCGGCTTCCATAGTGTGCTGGAGAGCGTTTCTTTTTAAGGAGTTTGCTTATATCCGGGTGCGTTTAGGAACCCAGGAGCTGGAGGAGAATTGAACGTTTGGCTGCATGACTTTATTTTTTACTATGCAGATCCAACCCCGGTGAGCTTCTCCTGCAAGGGCGGCCGAGTCTCCCCCTCGGAATAATGTATAGTTACATGATGGTTACGTTCATCTCTCCAGCAGATTTACAGGTGAATAACTGGACCTGATGCTTATTTTACAGAGCCTCACTCTGTATGTACATAGAACATATTACAAATAACATTTTCTTTTGTATTATACTTTAATATAACTATAAATCTTCATTAAAATTAGTTTAACAGAAAACCTGTTGACTGTTTTGTCATTTCTGCTTATCGTGTTTATTGGAGTAATTCCTCTCCGAATCATTTCCAGTGCCCTCTGCTTCAGGGCTTCTATGTGATGTTTGTTAAATCTTAATCAGTCTCTATTAAAGAGCCACAACCACTTTCTAAATGGACTGAATACCACAATTATTAGATTAAGTTTAGCAAATCAACCCTTTAAAAAAAAAATAAAAAAATAAACAAACAAATGTTAGATACTATTTAAACCTTCCTTTACCTGGCTTCTTGTGATAGGGGTTGGTACACATTGCAAATTACTGATTCCTCTGTGCTGGGTTGTATGTCAATGTTTACATCATAAGTAAATTGAGGGATGTGTGTGCGGCACCGAGGTTGGGGTATTCGGTTATACATTGACACGCCATGAGATGTTATGGCACCCAGCAGTGCACATCGGCTCGCTGAGCCTAGAGGTTTCAACTTTAATGCTCTGTAAATGACATCATCAGGCAAAGGCTGCCGTGCCAACCATCACTGTCACTCGAGGTAATTATTTGTGTGATTTCCATTCAAAACCTACATGTAATGTACATATTCCATACCAAATCTTACATCACATATTTTTGTATCAATAGCTAAGAGGTTTAGTGACCCCACTGATTTATAGGAAGATAAACGGTTGGAATTTTTCTGAATAGCTTTCTAATATATTTATATACGGTATTTGAAATGGGTCAAGCTGGGTTTTCAGGCATGAATTCGAGTGGCTACATAGAGCCCTGACCTCCACCCCATCAAACACCTTTGTGATGAATTGGAACTGAGATCATGGGCCAGGTCTTCTCGTCCAACATCAGCACCTGACCTCAACTGAATGGCCAAGGACTTGGAATGGGATGTTAGGTGGTGTCCACATACTTTTGGACATGCAGTGTACAAGTAACTGATTCATTCTCAGGTTGTGTAATGCTATAATTCGGGCCTAAGGCATTTTCCACTACCTTCCAAACAAAAATGTGATTACGTTTCTGGAGAACAGACATCTTTGAATGCAGATAACTTTAAAATGATTTATTTTAAACTTTTACATACGGTTCCTCAAATTGCTTGTTTGTCATGATCCATAACTATACAATAAATAGGTTTAGAAAAATATATATTTATATAATTCAGTAATTATGTATCTTAAAAGCCTTAAACACACAATTCAATGTTATGATAAGGAAAGGCCTAGAAAAAGAATGCGGACTTGTATGAGAAATAAGCACAAAAGCAGCACTTTAGCGGGTCTGTAGAGCTGACTGATTGATTAAACTGTTCCTATAACAACTAATGCAGAGTTATTTAAACTGCTTATACCAGTTGACACCCATCTGAATTCTTCAATTGCCCCATAGGGTGTTGACTTTGGTTTTTATGACCCCAAGCTACTTCCTAGGACTAAGGGAAAAGGCAACATTTAGTTGGAAACTGGTATATATATGTATAAGATGAAGTGTACTCTATGGGACTATTAGACCCACCTCCAATCCTGCTAGACATGTGGACTTTAAAAGACCATCCACCGATTTCCCACCTTGTAGGGCAGGTGAAGGCATCTACTTTGTGGTTCTGAGGTTTCTGCTGACACTGATTAATGGCGTGACCCATCGTACTGGTCAATGAACTGGGGTCAATTAAATAATCCCTTCCCCAAAGAAGGAGGCAAGGATGAAAGAGGTACAACACCCACTGAAGGTGTTTATAACTCAAGAAACACCTCAAATAGATGGGGGGAGGATACTGACGGCAAGCCTGCACGCAAGAGATTGGTACCCTTTAGTAACTATCTTATAATACCAATGAAGCACATTCACACTTTTACTAATTTAACCTCAGTACACGTGGGGATGGAGACATGTAGCAGGACTAAGGAAAATGTTTACCATGTAGAAATAATGTAGTGTGGAAGGTTACCCCTGCTTGCTGACTAACCCCCCCACATCAGCAGATTGCTCTACTTTTTACACTGTGGGGAAACCAGAAGATGCTGTGCGAGTGAACAGTGCCTTAAGAGTCCTCCTGGTCCTGGCGGAGAAACGATGAGCAGTCGAGGACCTTCTTCAGCTGGCTGGCAGTTACTCTCTCCGAGCACATGGGGCACGTGGCTTCAGATTCAAGCAACCTGATCGGGTCAGAAAACACTATTATTGTACACGTCATACTCATGCAAGTAAGCGCACAGATTGCACATATGCGTCATACAAACACCCCCGTTACACCGTTTGCGGTTGTTGTCTGATGGTCTCACACTGTATATCTGGCTGTTAGTAAACCCCTTCCAGCTTACATTTTAAACTCTGTGTATAACGCTGAGAATTCGCAATGAGGGCAAACACACCAGTCCTCCTTGACCATATGCCGACCCTGCGGAATAAACATACAAAGACACGTTGGGTTATTATGTACATTATAACAGCTTAGTGCATCTTCAGACATGCTGGGAGGGTAAGGAACCAGGTTACGTATTTTCTATGTAGTTAAAAGCAGAAGTTCAACCTGCTAGGCTATAAAAGAAAAAAAATGCCCTTCTATTCAAACAGCCAGGATTTCCCGTGGCCTGCAATGTGTTTTTCATGCGTCGTTGCTCAGCTCAGATATGAAGAGGGTGGCAGCCGGGTACATCACATCCCCCGGTGTAAAAATGCTGTACACAGATACCAGGTGGCCCTGGCTGGACAGATCAGGAGGCCGCTGATCAACACATCAATAAAAACACAAGCAAAATGGATCGTTGGTCCCACAGCTTCATTACATCATTCAATGAGCTCAGAAATCCAAAGAGAGGAGGTGATAAGGTTTTAACCATTTGGGCGCTCTATGTATTCTAGTGTCCAACAGCCCAATAACAATGTCAGCCTTGTTATAACCTGTACATCTGCCATACACTGCTACTCTGGCTGTGCACAGTCAGGTACTCACAGTGGTAATACAATACGGGAGGTTATTCTTGCAGCCCGGACAGAGAAGTTCGCTTTCTGGGAGCTGGAAGCTACAGAATGGACACGGACTGGTGTCTTCTTCCACCTCTGTGGTGTCAGGTCGCCTAAGAACAAAGCACCGGTAAAAAGTCATGATGTGCCTCCTACTACCACCATAAGGTATAGAGCGGAATTGTCCACTTTCTGCTCACCTAACCATCGATTCAATCTTTTTCTTGTACTTGATGTCTATTTTATTCCGATATTCTGGTCTCATGAGCATGGCTGCAAAACTAAATGCAGACTTTTTCAGGCCTGCTCGGTGACACTCA
The DNA here is from genome assembly GCA_029215755.1 of Spea hammondii. NCBI lineage: Eukaryota > Metazoa > Chordata > Amphibia > Anura > Pelobatidae > Spea > Spea hammondii. The sequence goes on along the minus strand of JARDYJ010000001.1, from coordinate 22,669,710 downwards.
ATCACAGTAGATGTCAGGATCGGGACGATGTCTGATGAAACAAAGAGCAAGTATTTAGATCACCCTGCACCCAATTTATCCGAGCGATACGGTACAAAGATTCCTACTAAATTCCCCAAAACACACACTATATACCGCCCTTGCCCTTTGGCAGCCTACACGAGTTCATAAATGGTAGGGGTAAAACCACAATGCCCTTTAAAGTCCCCTTGTCTGATACGGACGAATCGCCATGGTGCGATGGCTGGTTAAGAACCCTGAAAATTCAAAAGTTCAGATTCCACCATCTAAAATGAATGAGTCACAAATTTCTGCTCCGACCACAGTTACTCCAACGCTAATTCACGGCCTCTTTCAAAGGTAGAATATTAAAAATTGGTCATAAACAGAACTTTTATACAATTCGTCATAGAAACCGTGATAACGAAATCCACAGAGGTGAACCTTATGTGAACAAGTTACAAAGCTGCTTATCACAAAGGGCAAAGCTCACGATGAGTGAGTGGATCAGTTACTCGCGGTGTTTGGGTAGGCATTTTTGAACAAAAATAGTCAATGTTTAAGCCTTATTACACATACACATTATATATAAATGCTCGCGTTTCATAAATACTCCGTGCGTTTAATGCCTGTTGTGTTATTTCTCTGCACTGTAATGAAAATCCCAAATATTATAAAAGGATCTGAAACCCAGAGGCACGTCCTGCCGATACTCACGAGAAGGAAATTTACTAATATTATTTGCAACACGTATCAGCATGCGGGCTCCTTTCATATGGTCTCCGCGTTTTACATGGATCTAAAATAAAGAAATTAGGGAGAAAATGGGTAAAAAATACAAAGCATTTTATATCATGTGATGTTTCTAAAGTGCGAACTTCAGATACTTCCAAACACCGCGACAAATCTCGTACCAGTGGAGACGCTAAAGGACCCATAATTCTCATTTACTGAAAACGTATAGATAATAATAAAAAAGACAAGACCAATGACCGATTAACGTTTGAGTCCAAGAAACATGCAGACTGAATGGAATGAGTGGTTCTTATCATCACATTCTATGCATTCGTCCAACAATTCCATAGTCAATGTAGTTTGGGGAACCCATGTGCCTCTCTGCCATCATTAATAAAGCTGCCATAGGCAAGCAGTGCTTCACGCAACATGACTTTCACTTTTAAATGGAAATATTAACGATTCCTCATTCAGGTCACTGCTCCAGCTAAGTACAAAATTCAGTATACGAACATCCGTTACTAAATAATGAATCTGCAGGGCAATGAGCATTCATTATTATTGGGACAGAACATGCAAGCCACTACAGTTACACAACTAGTAAAGCGGACACAAGTCCATCTAAACGGATGTGTTGGGTGCCCTTCCATTGGCCTAGATAGAAGCCAGGGTGACTCTGCTAGGACCATGAATAGTATATAACGGGGTATTTAAGATCTGACTTCTGCTCCCTGACATTCAATGCTCTTCCCCAACTGTTATCACAGACTTTTTACTTTGGCTTGAAATCAAGAAAATAAAACCAATGAATTCTTAGGATGTAGGGCATTCAGAACCACTGGAATACCTTTACTAAGATATAGCTGTGCAGGATCATCAGGTTTGTGGCCATTTCGGACGGGATCTTGATTTTCTGGGTCCTCAGTTCTGTGTACATGCTGAAAAGGACATCGTGCGCATTTCTGTAATTACCTTTTGGAAGAAATAAAAGAAATCGTTAACGGTAAATACTTACAGAGAAAGTAAACTTCCGTTAACGATTTCATGCCTTCGAGTCATCCACATACACACAAAAGACAGGTCCCTCAAACTCCAAGACCATGCCTAGGAATTTTTATATATAGAGAATTTCATTTTTTTGTAGTTTTACCCACATCTGAATCTGTTGGCACACAAATGTAAAGAAGTGTCACATCCCGCTAACAATAATGAGAGAAGGAGAGAGAGATTGAGGGAGAGAGGGATCTGTACTTTGGGATCTGGACACTTTGTTTGACTGTTTTATCAGAGTTTATTAGATGATCCCTTCACTCACTTTAACTGAAAATACTATTTTTGTTTATTTCTGATTTTACATTTCTTCCCTTTTTAGCTCTTTTAAGATGTTTATAGTAATTAACTATTAACTATTTTTGTCCATCCAGATTTCTTTTCACTGTAATTTGAGGGAAAAAGCAAGTAAGGGGTCCGTAAGGTTCCAGCAAAGAGATTTAATGATCACACACAAACAACGTGCTTTAAAATAATGATCATTAATGTTACAGAGTGGTTTATCACCCGCTGCCTTACACCGACGGAGAACTCTGGACAACCTACCTGCTGACTGCTCCTCCCTTGCAATTATTATAGCCGTCCTGGCAGCCTCTCTGTACTGTCTCAGAGCCATGTACAAGCGGAAGAGATATTTCGCATCCTGGGGATAAATACAATAACATATTAATAAATATGATAAAACATGTTAATAAAGGCACATGAAAGATTGCTACAGGTAACTGCAGAGGACCTCGGAGGCAACAATGTTCAGACCCATTTTTGTTTGGCTTAAGAGGTAAAATCTATACTCAGACACATGCTTGCAAAACAGAGTTAGGTAACTAGAATGAAACACAAGCATGGTAAGACCATAATAGATTAAATACGTCCTGCAATAAAGGAGTTAGAATAAGAAACATTTGTGAATGGCAGATATGTGCATGATTTTAAAACTGCATTAAGTCTCAGACGCTGGTTACAGCTTATTGTTGGGCAATAACCGCTAAAATACTGTAGAACTGGTACCTTTGGCATCCCGTCACTCTCACCCATCAGATAGTCAATGAGCTGATTGGTCAGGAGCTCATCCTTGGCTTGTCCAACCTATCGGAAAACAAAGTTAATGGAAGGGATAAAAGGACATGATAGTAAATTGATAGTCAAAAACGAAACAATATTTATGATTTTAAACATCAGATTTACACTGCCTAAAATTCCTGTTCCACCATCCCTAACGTTACCATCCTGCGGCACTGAAAGTGAAAACCGCGCGAGTCATTTTCTGTGAATAGACATGTCCTGCTTGTAAGTAAACAATGTTCAAAAAGCAATAGGGATGGCATTTATACGTGTTTGTGGAGCGGCCCCCTACCTCCAGGCTTGTTTAAGAGACAGCTTCTCCGGACCCCTAAGGTAAGTCTGGGCTCAGTGCAGCCCACGTTAAACACGGCCCTATTTATACAGCTGTACAACCTGTCTAGTGATTCCTACAGACTATGATTTCACCAACTTCTTATACATTTTTCATAGTTCGTTTAACATATTTCTGCCATTAGTTTCAGAATTCTTAAAAAAGCATTTACTCACAGTTTCAATTGCCATTTCTATTGCCATATTTTCATCAGTGTTTGAGCATTTTAAGAAGTGTTTCAGCGCCTGTAACAGGAAAACGATGTTAGAAACGTATCTGACACAGCAGATAATGATTAATAGGATTGTGATTCCCGAGATTACAAAATAATATGATTAATATAGTATGTATGTATAATTTTTCTCACTTACTCTTGCATGTTGCCCACAAAGTAAGAAAAACTTCCCTGCTTGAAAATGATTCTTCTCTCCCTCAAAATACAAAGCGATGCTTTGGTAATCTTCATTACTGGTGTTCTCGGATCCTGTATAAAAGCACATAAAGGACTCACTACATTCATGCTTTAATTAAATGTCACCGATGGATTTTCTGTTCTGTAGTTAAAGAAAAATGGATGTTTCGTCACAGTCCATACCTTTGATTGGCCCAACATAGAAAAAGATGTAAAGTTATATTTTTATCTTCGTTGGCCTAATAAAAGTTATTATAATGGCTTTTAGTTCTCTCCCTTCTCCCAACAAAGACAGACCCAACTAAATGGAGAGAAATAATTATGCAGATCCTGAGACCATCCATGGTATCCATGTTTCTAATATAAATATAAAACTTAATGTACCATTATATTTAGTTTACATACACATACAGGTAGGAATATCTGTGACTTGCCATAGTCCTTCAGCTTGGAGACAGTAGAATGAACACAATTTGTCTCCGGCCGGTGGTTTTAAAATGCGGCGTTTCTTCCAAGATGTGCGTAGAAGTTACCGGTAACCGGTGGTGTACCTACCAATAACATCCGCATAAATCTCCATCTGGTTATGTTGCTGGGCCAGCTGGAAAGCCTCGTCGTTGCATTTGGACATCACCAGGAACTGGATGGCAGAGCCGTAGTCGCTGAGCCGCAAGAAGAACCTGATTTGGAGACACCGGAAAAGGAAAACGCAGGCATGAGGCCAAACTTGTATTAAACAGTAAAGGTTCAGGTAAGTCTCTGACCATACTAGAGGCTAAACTTGTTTACATTGTACGCCACGTTAATTAAGACGGAAAGCGTTATATGTATGTTGGGACGCTTTTTACAATGTTGTCTTAAAGACGACAATATATACTGGTTGGAAAATAAAGACAACCAAATCAGCCACAAACAGCACAAAGTGACAATCACATGATATGTGTTTACAGGGACCCGAGTCATATACCGTATTTACTCAATTATAAAAAGACCCCCCAAAAATGTGAATATTAATTTAGGAAAAAAAGAAGTAGCGTATAAGACTACCCTATAGGAAAAAAGATTTACTAGTAAATTAATTCACATGTAAACTATTTTATCATAGTTAATAAAAAGTATGATTGAGAAAAATCTTTTTTTTTTTCCTTTTATTTGCCAACCTTCCCCCCAGTTATGCACATCTGCCCCTAGGCTTGCCACTCTGCCTCCAGATATGCCTTATACCCCCCTGTGATGGAAGCCTCCATCACTGGGACCACTGGAGAGGCCTGACTGCCAGCCTCCTCCCTATTGACTATGGGCCCTGGGTCTGTAAAGGCTTCTGTGGCTACCCCCAGCAGTATCATCTCATCACTGGCTGAGGGGGATTATGTCCGGCAGACAGCCAGGATCTGCCACCAGGGAGTGACCACCATTGTTTCAGTTTAATGTTGTATAAATCACCCCCCCCCCATTGTATTGTTAATCTTGTTACTGCCCCTGTTGTCTCTGGGAGGCAGATTAAGGGGGCGGTTTGTGTCCCAATATCTTGTTTTATGTTAATGTCTGTTTTGCTGGATATTATCCAGCCCTGTGTGTCTAAAATAAATCAGTCTTCTTTTGGTTTTACCCTACACTGAGTCTCGGCTAGTGACTGGGGAACCGGGGAAAGTGTGGTGTCCCAGGCTAAGGGAGCACAAGACAGCGGAGGTAGTCGGTCGGACTAGCCAGCTCCGTGACACCCCCTATTTGCCACTCTGCACCGAGATATGGCTTATACCCACCTATATGCCACTCTGCCCCCCAGACTTGTCCCCCATGCTTCAGACTCCCTGGTGTCTAGTAGGGGCAGCCGGTGGACGTCTGCGCGATGTGCGTAGACAACTTCCGCTTCCACCCGGCATTTCCACTGGGGCTTCTATGACTGAGCACCGGAAGGTTTTATCACCAGAGTGCCGGCAGCAGCGGAGGTTGCCTGCTTGCATCGTGCAGATGTTCACCGGCTGCCTGAGAGGAGGATCCGGGTCCCCTGCAGCGCTGCGGGGTATCTGGATCTTAGTCTTGTAGTCAGACCTCTATTCAGTTCATTTGCTCTGAAAAAAGCCTTGTCTTATATTCGAGCAAATACAGTAATTTTCCACAGTAGTTTAAATTACATGTATATATGGTATAAATTGGGAGCTTTTGGAAACTGAATATTTTATTGATGTAAATTTAGCCGACTTTCCATGAATCGAATTTCCACCAAATCCTGCCATCTGAGCAGCCTCTGGCATCCCGTTAACAGATTGCTTGTTCCATAAATCCCAGACAGTTACTGGAGAAATTCCAACCAGGAACACAATGTGGGTCAGTTTGAAAATTAGTAAACAGATTCCGAAGGGCAGAGTCCAGTCCCTGAATACTACGCAGGCCGTGAGACTAAGAAACATTTATTTGATTACCTGGCAACCATCTTGGCTCCCTCAAGAGACTGCGTCTCCTTCACAATACCCACGGCCTTCTCGGGATTGTTTAAGTGATCCAAGTAGATTCGGATGACATTATCCCAGTCTTTGGCAGTTTCATACGCTAGGACGGCTTCCTTATACCTAGAATAAGACAAGATACTTCACACATCATCCCCACACCTCACAGTAACGTTGTTTCTACATGGACCTTATTAGAAAGATTTAGCTAAACTGTTTCTAGTGGAGGCATTTCTATAAGAAATTTAAAAAGCACCCACCTTCAAAATAATAATTCAAAATATAAAGAACATTTTAGCTCGTTGGTACTTCATTCAGTGCCATTTGGGGCTATAGACCTTTAACCTAAAACATTGAAATATGTACCCCGTGTGGACACAATCCAATCCAGAGATGCTGAATGTACCAAACGCAGCCTTCATCTCAAACTGCACTTAACTGGAAGCTTTATATCCAAAACTTTCAAACCTTCCTTCTAGTGGCTTACATACAATACTAAAAACCCTAGTGTTTCCTCCAGCGTTCTCACCGTCCATCTGCCTCCTTCGCTTTGGCATACTGTAAGTGAATCTTTGGAGAAGAGACATTAGGAAGCAGCTCTCCCACCTTTGCCCTGAAAATAAATAAAAAAAACGGGAGTGATCATACAATAGAGATTCATTATTTGGGAAGACATAGAACACAGCCCACATGGCTCCCCCAATACAAACATCCAATAATAAAGAAATAAAACATAGGGTATATCCAAAGCCCCGGGGATTGTGAAGAAAAAGTCATTCTGCTGCAAAGTCTGATCTCACATCAAACGATAGAACTGTCGAGACCGGTTTTCCTAACTTTCTAATGGAATTACTTTTTACACATTACCTGATCTAGGGCTAGTAATTCATCCTTACAAAAAACATGAATTCATCATTACAAAAAACATGAATTCATCATTACAAAATAACATGATTTTTCAAACCAGTCCAGGGCCATCTAGGATATCACACAGGCTACAAAACACATTCAACAAACTGTTATATATCCAACTGAACAAAGTGAAGCTTCCTTACCAGTTCTTACAGCGAATATACACAGAGGCCGCCTTGTCGTAGTATTGCCCCTTTTCGTACAGCTGAGCCGCTTCTGAAAATTGCTGTTGTGGAACGAAATCATAATAGTTGTATATAACTGTGTTTTTCATTAAAGGCAACATTTAACATATTAGCGCAATTTGCGCTACCTTCATGCTCTCCAAAATGGCCGCACAGTCCTTCTTTAGTAATCGACTGGGGTGTTTGAGGGCCTGGTTAACTCCGCGGCGGATGTCTCCCATTCGGATGGACATTCGGGCTACACCAGCTAGACATGTTTCATCGTGCTCCTGAAACTGGGTGGCAAAACAGATTTCAATTTGGAGGCAAGGAGACGGTCAGCAAAAGAACCGCAGACAGAACGTACATATTTTACGGGGTTTAACAATTACCAACATACAGCTTGTCTACCTAGAACGTTCATCTGGTCTCATGCAGGGAATACAGAGCATGCGCGGCTTCATGTACATGTCACAGAGCAAATAAACTCATCTATATAGTTAGTGAGGAGCATCTTCTTACTTCAGGGCACACGATACAACACCATGAAACACTTATCCCCATAGCTGAAGTAATATATTCATTATCCTGCGCAGCAGAACATATCCCACTCGTGTATTTCATGCTAGTATAGTATTTGAAGATGAATGGATTAAGACCAGCAGGACGCACAAATGGATGGTTTTATCTTATCCATGTCACATGGGAGAACTCGGACAGGTTTCTACAGCATCAAGGACAAAGCTGACCATGCATAGTGTGAAAAAATCTTACTGATTTAACTATACATTACACGGGGCAAGCTCTTTCTGTAGCAGAAGTTCACTGGGGTTTGTCCTTCATAATGTATAGTGAAATCAAGGTGTTGAAACCACAACTCTCCTGCAATCCCCTTTGTCCTAGGGTCTTCTATTGTTGTGTGTGTATATATATATATATACACATACATATATATATATATATATACACATACATACACAGACACACACACACCGTATTCTCTCTCACTAGAGATGTTTTTTTTACAAAATAGGGACATTAAAGTATAGTTGGGGTTTCAGCCCATGAACTTTATGAAGCATTATGAAGGGCCAATCCTAGCGACCTCCTGCAATAAGTGCCGAGTTGGCCTTGGATAATACATACCTAAATTACTGAGATTTAATGCAAGTCATCTATCTAATCTATGCAATATGCAGGGCCAGCTCAACCCTTCTTATCGGAGACACTTGTCAGAGTTTTCTTTTGATAAAACAATGTATACCTAAAGTAACCTAAACCTAAAGTAATTTGCCTGCCTGGGCAACCTACACATCTTGAGTTGGTATTAATCTATAATTTCTATGATCCTTAACCAGCCTATGACAGTAGCTGTCCGAGGATCATATAAAGCAACTCAACAACTGACGTAGTGCAGATCGGCCTCTTATACACTGGATTCTCACTGTGACTGCTCAGGTATGAAAATACTTGTGGCCATTCTGGATGAAATGTTGAAAGTGTAACAGGCCTCACCTTGTTGTCTCCCGTGATTCCTTTTTCATAATGAGCGAGTGCATTCACATAATCACCCCTACAAAAAAACAAGTGCTTATTGATCACGTAAATCCGCAGTAAAACAGTGTTTTAATTGCTTGTATCCTATCATTTTTTTTTTTAATTTGTGCTGTCAATGGCACAATTACTAAAAAAAATGCACTAATATTTGAGAGAATTAGAAATAAAATTGTATCAGGTCAGCCTTTCTTTATATATAGAGCATAGCGAAGTTAGTAAATTACCAGGGCCCGCCCTACCACGGAGCAGAGTGGGGCAATTGCCTCAGCAGGCAGCACTTTTGAAGAGGCGGAGAGAGGGGCGCCGAGTGGTTTTCGCTTACCAAGTTGTCAGTACCCGCTCGGCGCCCCTCTCTCTCCTCTGCGAGCCCTCTAACTCGGTCTCGGTGCCGGCTTGTAATGCTGAGCGCCGGAATATGACGACATATTCCGGTGCTCAGCAGTAAAGCAGCGCGCACCGTGGCAGAGCAGGGAGACTCGCCGCAGGACTGCTGAAAGGTAAGTGAAGTACAAAGGGGGGGGGGATAGGGTAGATAATAGGGAGGGAGGAGGAGGAAGGAAGGGTAGATAATGACCCCTGACGTCGGCAGGGGGGTGTGGTATTTTAAACTTCGCTCCAGGCGGCATTATGTCTTGGGCCGGCCCTGTAAATTATTCTGATGTCCTGCAAACTCATATGTTTACCCGAGAACACCATTATGTATTCAACATTTTCTGGACTTTAAAAACTAGCTGATCTAGTAATAGAAACCTTCTTCTGTAACTTGCAATGGCAAACAATGTTGCATTTGGACAAACACAGTGTTTTATAACACAGCAATGATGTAAGTGTGATCGTTATCGACTGTGAGAACTCACGTGAACTCCAGCTGCATGGCGTATTCCTTAGAAATGAAGGGAATCTGGTCCGGTGCCAGGCGTTTGGCCAGCTGCAGGGCGCTGTCCCAATGCTGCAAGTCCCGTCTCACCTGCACAGGACACGTATCAGGGGGTGAATGCCGAGTTACTAAAAACTTCATAAACACCTCCACGCGAAAAAAAAATAATAATAGAAACTACTGACTATCAATCCCTAAAGCATATATAAAGAGAAAAACGGTCATTCCAATTGGAATGCTGATATAGCAAAGAGGGGATGAGATATATTTTTTTACGATATAAAAAAATAGGGACACTATCTGAAAAGTTGATCCAATGGGTAACAGGGGCACAAAAAACATGGGTGAAATTAAATGTTAGTACCATCCCTACCGAGTCACACAATGGTTAAACATTATAAGACTATCACTCAGCAGCTACGTTAGATGAATTTCGTGACCCTTCTGTTTTCCCGTTCTTGCTCAGATTCTCTCATTTTCATATTATTGAACTAATTTTGTCTTGTATATTTTTATTATGTCATAGTCATAGTGTATCTTTGAAAAAGCATAACATCACAGAATTCTTATTGAAATTGGAATATTTTAGAAAACATGATGTACTATATGATGATCTATAGAACAATATGGAGTGTGTGCAAAATACCCCAAGTTATCACACACATATATAGCGTGGCAGATAGCGATAATTACTTCGAGGGCACAGATCGGGCTGCTGGACGCCAGGTACAGATCCTGCGCGAGGTTGAAGTCATTGGTAAACATGGCAAGATGTCCTGCTAAAAGGTTGTGATCCTCTATACCCTGGAAGAAAAATACTGCATGTTGGGGTATGCGACTATTAAATTCTATTGAGGCAGAATATTCAGAACTTTATATAATAATTAATGAATGTCTTGGGGGTTTTTTTGCTCCATTTGTACCTTTATCTGTTCGAGGGACATCACCATGCCGACATTTCCGATGGTGCGGTAAACTCGCACAGCAAACTCGACGTCCATGTGATGCAGACAGGCTCTCGCCAGCTCGTTCCAGCTAGATTTGTCCCCTAAGAGTTTACATATCTCCCACGCGTCGGAAAATCTACATTCAGGCAAAAAAAAAGGTTTAATTTCAGTTGGACAGTAATGTGCCGGCAAAGGAAACTCTTTACCCGACACCTGTTACATTTAGGGGCTCTGCTGATCTCTAATGGGTCTATGGCTCATTCGACACAAACATAAGACCCGTTAGGTCAGTCTAGTCCGCTTATAAAAACTTAAGCTCTAGCTGAGCGAGTGAGCAAGCGAGCGAGCGTGGGCCTCAGCCAGACTCGATATTTATATCGCTGTAAAGAGTTACCAAGTGCAGGCTGAAGCCAAGCAGACTCAAAACGGCTCCTTTCCTTTAGTATGTTGTTAAAAAATGTATCGTTACTTAAAGTTAAAAAAAAAAAAATCCCTTTATCAGTTAAACTGAAATTACTCACCATTTCGTAAATGTAAAATGCTTTAAAAATGGTACTATAAGAAGGATATAGGAGGATATTTAGTAGGTAATCAATGCGTCAAGGCTGGGCTTCATCAGGATTTTGAGTCAGTTAATTTAATAGTACATTATCTATAATGTTTCATTTTATGTGATTGTTAAAAATGCATTTAGTATATGATTTTATTGCTTCATTTTTATCTCCACAAAAATACTTGTGTAACGAGCTTGGAACCACCGTACATCATCACTGATGTGAATCACAGAACTTCGGTCAGCAAGTATTACCAGTATTACCTCGTAGACAATTTGCTCAATTCCATATAGAATTAAATTAAGAAAAAAGGTCTTAACTCTGCTAGTACTTAATAAGCTATGGTAAAAGTAAAAATCTTATGTTACAGACATATTGATAGCCCATCTTGTGAAGGGTTTTTATTAAATCATAGCACAGTTTCAAACACATTGCTTTTATATGTGAATATTAGACCAATATAATTGAAGATTTCAAATCACTACAAAAAAACGTTTCATGCCAAATAACACAATCGCCTTTATTGAAAACAAAACCGTTTTGGGGAATTTCTCTTACCTCCGCAGCATTAAAGACTGAGTTAGCATTTTCTTGAGCTCCCCGGGCCCTGCTTCGCGGATATTGTCGAGAAAGCTGTGGGTGCTCAGATAGACGCTGCTTAATTTCCCACTCTGAGTCTGACAAGTGAGTTCGCCATTATGGAGCAGGATCGGCTTGTGAGAGAAGGGGAGTTTGGTGCCTCCTGCCAAAATCACTTTGGAACCTATAGAAGATACACAAATTTAACGTCCCTGACACCCTCACTATAGAAGAATGTCTATTATGTATTTAATGCTGTTTATATATATATTATGCTGTGAGCACTTGAATACGCATTCTTCCATGTATATGTATATAACATATGGCATTTAGCTGGTGGGCAGGGAAAAGGGCAAATGCATACAGGAGGATTCATTTTGCATTAAAGTACATACGATGGCTGGAGCGTTCCTTTAAACTGACATCATATGTTGATAGCATGGCTGTAAGGGTAAGAAGGGCAGCAGTCTCTCTCTCCACAAAGTAAGGGGCTCACTTGAGGGGCTTGGCGGCAATATACCGGCACCCCCCACGTGCTTTCCTTGGGGGCCGGAAGCAGATGTTACATCAGTGTGGGGGGCGAGATCTCTGACCTTTTGCCCAAGCATCAAGATCCCTAGTTATGGCTGTGATTGAAGGATGGATTAACATTCACAATTTTTTTTTTACCTTGTATTGTGTCCTTATGGAAAACATATGTGTATATTTTATCATCATCATAGGCAGCGAAGACACCCTTATCCATTGGCCAGTTTTCCCATAAAATGCCTTTAATGGTAGGAGGGAAATTTGGGACTTCATATAAATTATTATTTAGCTGCAAATAAAAAAAAAGTTGATTATTTGCTATTCTAAAGAATGCATATATGTACATCTAAGTGTTTATATATATATATATATATATATATATATATATATATACATACACACACACATTCATACATACATACACAGACACTAAGACTGATGTGTACGTTGTATTCCTCTCTCTATCACTAATTAGCTGTGTGATGATGTGGTTTTAACATTCAATTCCAAATAATGCGTACATATTGGCTAGATTTGGCTACTAATTCTTCTCGTTGTAAGCTTCAGAGCTGTGCCCTCTTTACTTGTTATTTGTTTAAGTCTGAAAATGTTAGTTTTGTGATAATCTTTGGATTTAAGCACAGTAACTTGTTGGCGCTACGTAAATATGGATAGCAAGTAGCAGACTTTTGGCCATTTTATATTATTTGGCAATGTGAATTGTCATTGGACTTATAAGACTTATACATCTAAGCAGCAAACGCACTAGTGAGAAGTTCGGAATAAAGAAATGTATTTTTCTTACAGAGCAATACACAAAACCATCAGCCTTCTCATCAATTAAAACCAGTCGTGTTCCAGAGGGATTGGGAAAGACCTTCTTCACGCTCACATTGTGCCGACACTCATTTACAAACTGCCAGTCTTCCAGGTAGAAGTATTTGATAAGCCCCGTCTAAATAAAAAAATAAGTCATTTTAGAAGAGTAAGATAGCAATACAATAATAAACTATACATTAATTAACACGTGGAACCATATAGCTGCCAAGGCAGCATAATTTAACATTACTGGGAAGTGCATTTCATGGCATTAATTAATTAGCATAGGAAACAATATATTACAGTGAGGTTTGTTCAGATGTGTCCACAGGTTGCTGTTTCAGAAGATTCAGACAAAATCTACAAAAATATTGCTTACATTTCTAGCTAAACCAGGCAACCTATGTAAAATTGTAAATAAAAAGCTACCCATGTTTATCCTGTTAGGGATGTTGATAATTACCATCGATATGGCTAGGGGCTTTGCACACAATACCTCTTTTAGAACATATCTAATGTGGCAGTAAGACAAGAAAACACTTACATTTGTCCCATAAATAAGGAAATCTGAAGTCAGACAATGGCACAGAATCCGATACGTATCATCTGTTTTGGGGAAAAGCCGCGTCTCTCTTTCCTCCTGATCTAAACCATCGCTTTCAATCTAAAGTGAAAAAGAGGAAACTGTCACATCTTTGAGGCTTTCAAAAAGTTCTGTGCGGCAAACAATATTGACGGACAATCTCAACAGAACAAAAACCTTGCAGGCTGTGATAAAGCCTTAATTAAACTGCATGTGATGGCTGGAAAATCCAATTAAGCATGAAAGTGTTTTGGATGGAGACCAATTAGCGTGATTGTTACACGCTATAATAATATAATATTATGATATTTAATAATATGAACACACCAGCAGGAAGTGCATTGTAACAAAACACATTAATTACCATGTTTAATAACCTACAAAGAATAGATAAAAATATGTCTACTATAGAAAAAATCTAGGGTTATGTGTAATGAATTCCTCTTCTCACAGGATTGTTTGATCCTGAATTCAGAAACTTTCCTAGAGCTCAAGCTTGGTTATACATTTTATTATCACAATTATACTTGCCTATGCCTTAGCCATTAGGTTTCAGGCATTTCTTGCCATACAAAGCACAGATCACATGGATTTTGCAAGAGATTTTGTTTGCGGAGCTTACTATTCATCATATTGGACAACAGAAAGTATGAATATCAGTTTATCTGTACTTACAAACACACTAAAACCCACAGTCCTGATACAAAATCCTTACCATATGAAGCTGAACTTTTCCCTCAAAAAGAGCGGCAGCGTAGTCTGAATTTAAGCTCATGCTGGCAACAGATCCCAGGTACTCCATGTCCTTTAACTTCTCTACCCCTACAGGGGGCATAAAACAACACATATTACGTATAACTCCTGCTGAATACCAAGCAATTATGTCAATAACACACTGAATGCAAAAAAATGAGGTTTAGATGAGAATGCAGCAAATTCTGGATCACAGTCAGAAGCGGCCTTTAAAACGTGCAGGCTCTGGAACAGTCAAATTATCCATGATAAACTCAGTTTCATTCTTTCCACATCTAGTAATAACCTACGGTAATAGCAGGTTTCAAGGAAAAGTCAGGCTTGCTTACCGTTTTCAGTGAGAGCGTAAAACCAAGCGCGGTTATTCATTCCTACAGCTAAGTGATACGGACCAACAGCCACGAAGTTCGGCTCAACTTCAACCGAAACCACGATTGGTAGTTCCTGTTTGAAAAGCAAATTAATTGCACAAAAGATCAGGCATTATTTGGGTAACAGACAAAATAAAGAGTGCAAAGAGGCACTGGTGGCTATCAAATGTGCTGTTCCCATTTTCCTGCTAAATACCATTTCTCTTCTGTGGACTACACCCTCCCCACGTTGCTTGGACCAAACAAACCAACAACCACCACCACGCGCCGACCAACAACCACCACCACCACGCGCCGACCAACAACAACCACCACCACCACGCGCCGACCAACAACCACCACCACCACGCGCCGACCAACAACCACCACCACCACGCGCCGACCAACAACCACCACCACCACGCGCCGACCAACAACCACCACCACGCGCCGACCAACAACCACCACCACCACGCGCCGACCAACCACCACCACCACGCGCAGACCAACAACCACCACCACACCCCGACCAACAACAACCAACCACCACAAAGCGCCGACCAACAACCACCACCACGCGCCGACCAACAACCACCACCATGCGCCGACCAACAACCACCACCACCACCCGCCGACCAACAACCACCACCACCACCCGCCGACCAACAACCACCACCACCACGCGCCGACCAACAACCACCACCACCACGCGCAGACCAACAACCACCACCACCACGCGCAGACCAACAACCACCACCACCACCACGCGCAGACCAACAACCACCACCACGCGCCGACCAACCACCACCACGCGCCGACCAACCACCACCACGCGCCGACCAACAACCACCACCACGCGCCGACCAACAACCACCACCACGCGCCGACCAACAACCACCACCACCACGCGCCCACCAACAACCACCACGCGCCCACCAACAACCACCACGCGCCGACCAACAACCACCACCACGCGCCGACCAACAACCACCACGCGCCGACCAACAACCACCACGCGCCGACCAACAACCACCACGCGCCGACCAACAACCACCACCACCACTCGCCGACCAACAACCACCACCACCATGCGCCGACCAACAACAACCACCATGCGCCGACCAACAACAACCACCATGCGCCGACCAACAACAACCACCACCACGCTCCGACCAACAACAACCACCACCACCACGCGCCGACCAACAACAACCACCACCACCACGCGCCGACCAACAACAACCACCACCACGCGCCGACCAACAACAACCACCACCACGCGCCGACCAACAACAACCACCACCACCACGCGCCGACCAACAACCACCACCACGCGCCGACCAACAACCACCACCACGCGGCGACCAACAACCACCACCACGCGGCGACCAACAGCCACCACCACGCGGCGACCAACAGCCACCACCACGCGCAGACCAACAGCCACCACCACACGCAGACCAACAGCCACCACCACACGCAGACCAACAGCCACCACCACGCGCAGACCAACAACCACCACCACCACGCGCCGACCAACAACCACCACCACGCGCCGACCAACAACCACCACCACCACGCGCCGACCAACCACCACCACCACGCGCAGACCAACAACCACCACCACACCCCGACCAACAACAACCAACCACCACAAAGCGCCGACCAACAACCACCACCACGCGCCGACCAACAACCACCACCACGCGCCGACCAACAACCACCACCACCACCCGCCGACCAACAACCACCACCACCACCCGCCGACCAACAACCACCACCACCACGCGCAGACCAACAACCACCACCACCACGCGCAGACCAACAACCACCACCACCACGCGCAGACCAACAACCACCACCACCACGCGCAGACCAACAACCACCACCACGCGCCGACCAACCACCACCACGCGCCGACCAACCACCACCACGCGCCGACCAACAACCACCACCACGCGCCGACCAACAACCACCACCACGCGCCGACCAACAACAACCACCACCACGCGCCCACCAACAACCACCACCACGCGCCCACCAACAACCACCACGCGCCGACCAACAACCACCACCACGCGCCGACCAACAACCACCACCACGCGCCGACCAACAACCACCACCACGCGCCGACCAACAACCACCACGCGCCGACCAACAACCACCACCACCACTCGCCGACCAACAACCACCACCACCATGCGCCGACCAACAACAACCACCATGCGCCGACCAACAACAACCACCATGCGCCGACCAACAACAACCACCACCACGCTCCGACCAACAACAACCACCACCACCACGCGCCGACCAACAACAACCACCACCACCACGCGCCGACCAACAACAACCACCACCACGCGCCGACCAACAACAACCACCACCACGCGCCGACCAACAACAACCACCACCATGCGCCGACCAACAACAACCACCACCACGCGCCGACCAACAACCACCACCACGCGCCGACCAACAACCACCACCACGCGCCGACCAACAGCCACCACCACGCGCCGACCAACAGCCACCACCACGCGCAGACCAACAGCCACCACCACACGCAGACCAACAGCCACCACCACGCGCAGACCAACAACCACCACCACCACGCGCCGACCAACCACCACGCGCCGACCAACAACCACCACGCGCCGACCAACAACCACCACCATGCGCCGACCAACAACCACCACGGGCCAACCAAAAAGAGGAAGGCAGGAGACTTCTATAGCAGCCAGCAAATAAAGGTACAAACCACACGATGCACACAAATATTTAACAGCCTATGAATAAGCACTAAGCTTGAAATGTTTACTTTCATGGTTCCCCCCTGGGCCATATTCATCTGGTGTGCAGGGGGGGGGGGGATTACAAACCGGCAATAAATAAATATTTTTCCACATCGTGAGGTTGTATATTTAATTGCTGCCTCCTTCGTCCCTTTCTGTTGTTGCGCTGGATGTCAATGACGGTGAGATTCGTGGAGAGCGGTGGAAACCTAAACACTGCAGTCCTTATTTTATTATTTCAACAATCACCAAGGCCTTACTTTGCCTGCAGCCCTGCAGTTTTTTGCAATTACTGTCCAGTGACATGTCAATATAACTATACTATATAATCAAAGAGCATAAAACAAACTCAACAACTGCCACGTACCCCGTCCACATTGTTGGCTATTGTCACCTCGAGAAGAGAGGTAAGGTACGCAATTTTGGTACCACAAGTGTCCCCAAGGATGGGAAGCTTGGTTAGGAAGACATTGAGGGAGCCTCGTTGCGTGGACACAGCCAGTAACTGACCATCGTCAGTCCAAGAAAGTTTGTCTAGACCTAAAAAAGATTCAAAATCAGTGGGACACGAATTAGGTTATCAGTTATGGTTTTGAAATGAAAGCTTGAAGGTTGCTAAAAGGGGGAAGCTACGTAGTATAAATGTGTACAGTATTGAAGATTGAGTTATTTGCTTGTTCTAACAAGTGTCCTTCTATTGCCTGACCTATTCAACTAGCACAATTAAAATGTATATACCAGTATATGTATATATATATATATATATATATATATATATATATATATATTGCCTTGTTGATTTTGGTATGTACTTTTTTGAGTTTGTATACCTTGTATTCTGATAATTGCCATAGATGTAAATATTATTGAAGCATATTATTATGCGTCTTTCCTTTTGCTTTTTGGTGGGCATGCTTTAAATTATATATAATTATGGCATTATCTATTTCTTGGAGGGGACTTATCTAGCATTACATCCTACCCTACTTGCTTTATTTATTTGGTGTGTATTTTTGAAAAAGGAATATATCACAGACAGGGACCAACAAGGAGAAAAGTAGCAAATATAATCAAGAATGATTACGAGAATGTAGCCCAAAATATCTATCAATAAATATCTTGTATGGAAATGCATTTTAGAAAATACAAATATTTTATATTTGTTAGATGTTTATTATAACTTTGTACGACATCATTACATGGAAAATACAACAGTTTAAAGTACTCCATTGGCTGAAGAAGTCATCGGTGTCAGAAGAGTAATGGGCAACGTATGCGAGGTTTAATAAATGGGCAATATTAACCTCAATCCTTCCTCAACATTTTAAAAAGAAAAACATTGAGTGGTCCGTTACCTTTAGTTTCATCATCCAGATTTATGATGGCGTACATATCTTTAAGTTCCGTCAAGTCGTGGATTTTGATGCTAGAATATAATACAAATATCAGTGTTGCACGTGACAGCACAGACACAAAAATACAACTCAAAAACTGAAGATTTGGTTGTGCACACAACACTCCAATATACTAATTAACACAGTGTATACAGAAACATACAAAAGATTATCGCAGAATACTGTAGTCTACATAAACACCTTCATAGGTAAAATAAAAATCACTACATAAAAAAAGATAAATAAGGTTTATTTACCCTGGAAAAGGGTGGCTTGGAGGCGATCTAGAACTTGAATTATGTTCCATTATATGAAAGGTCAGTACAAGGGAATTATTCCTCACACAGACTGAGAAAATCACAAGAGGCCGCATCTGAACAGAACAGTGCGCCATCAGACTAAAAGTTCAGCCAGCTATGTAGACTGTTTCTGGGTGCTGGGGTATCATCAATCTTAATGATAAATGGACAGTCATGAAACAGACTTTAAAAACACCCTTTTAAATATTTTCTCGCACCAAGTAGTGTTTCTACTCGCTTGACTCCATGTGTCTGTATTTGTTAAGCTCATTACTACCCATCTATAATAAACATATATAGAAAAAAAGTCACTTTGTCCACGTCAATAATTTGCCTAGTGGCTTACCAGTTGTCACCGCATGACGCAGCCTTGTTTAGCGAATGCGATATAGAGATGCTTGTAAGGTTATCGTTATGGTTGTGCGCCTGAAACAGCTCCTGGCCAATTTCACGCATATGTGTTGAAATCACAACAAAAAATCCAAGAGAGAACCCGATCATAATGTAACCATCACCGTACCTGTTCAAAAATATGAAATAGAGAGGTTTATTAGCGAAATACTGCACGATACTCCAGCTTAGGTAATATTTCCATTTCATTTAATCGAAAGTGTGGTTCTTGCCTACTGGAAAATGCACATTCCATAGTGGGTGATTTACAACAGACTTTGACAAATTTGTGTACAAGTTAGGAGCCAAACAGACAAATCTGGGAGCCAGAAAGGTACACAGAGATCAACAGAAAATGAGATCTATAGCTAGCTTCTGGGTATTTTTCAAGCCCTGGTCTTCTGTAAAGCCCCGACAATCTAATTTAGTTCAAAACAAGTAATGCAATCCCTACATGAATGTAAACTGCCTATTGGTTAAAAAAAAATTATTTAACAAGAAATGCCATCAATAAAAATGCGTAGAAATGTTTCTGTAAAACCATTTAAAGGAAAATAGCCTTTGCCCTAGTGGAGCTGGATGTGCAGGATCTTGAATATATTAACAACTAAAACAATCCTATGCTCCGACAGGATAAATGAAGCGTGCAAGCAGCCCTCATACTTCATATGTATAGCGCTCTGTGATAAGGCTAACAATGAGGGATCCACAAAGGCTATAAAGAAAGCCTCTGAACCTCTATTTTCAATGGCGCATACACGTTAAACTATTAATATGCTCCCCATGAGCAAAACCCTATTGTTACTCCAAGTACATATAAAAAAACTGATAAAGTGTGGGATGCAAGTATAATAAACCAAATCCTTATACAGGAACTGTTGAAGCTTTTATTAAATGACAGCTACATGGATGAAAACTACCTATAGCTTGTGCTTCTGTTTTGTAAGTGAAATTGGTTTGGAGATATTTAATTTAAAAGGTTCATAGAAGCCAAGATCTGCTTCTCAGAGAGACAGGGTGGGCGTTATCTGATTTTCTGCACCCCCCCCCCACCCAAAAGGCTGCCAGAACCAATTAAAAGCAATCAGCAAATTAACCGCAAGGAAAGTTAACTTATTGGGGAACAAAAGAACATAAGAAAGAAGAGGGAGTTATGATACCTTTCCTAATGTGGGCTTTAATTACTCACCATCTGTGTGATACTATGGAGCCGTAGCGCTGCTGGAACGCCAATTCAATTGGATTGTCTGGATCGTTAAGATTGAACAGAAACAACGTTTTCTTCCCCACAACAACACTTATCTAGGGAGAGGTTATGCATATGATTAACAAAATATACTTTCAGAAACAGAGCTTATGTTACTGTAATTTATTGTAATTCCGACCATATAGGCCTTTTCATTAGCCATTTCATGGTAGGTAGGCCGTTGAAATCATGTCCTTCCCGTAGGTAAAAGTTAAGTATTTGGTAAAATGTTACATGATTATATTGAAAAATATCAATAAACATAACCACAAGACGTGTAGTAAACCTAGCCACTCGGCTACTGAGCCCAGAGGGCCCTGTGCCCATTAGAATCCACAGAAACGATCTTACTGTGCTTTCTCCCGGTGATGTCCGCTCGTCAGTCTTCATCACAGAAAACTGTATATCACTGGGCTCGAGCCTCACCGACGTCTGCCATAAACAAACAAAATCAAATTTTTTCATAGAAATATCCTTGAAACTACAAAAGTAGACTAACAATTCCTGCTTAATTGGTATCTGTCATTATTTATATATTGTTTGGAAAATGCATGAAATCTGTTTAGTTTAGAAAAACGGTGCCTCAGAGGGGATATGATAGCTTTATATAAATATATTCAGGGCCAATACAAACCATTGTGTGGAAATCTGTTCATAAACAGGACTATGCATAGGACACGTGGTCACGCGTTCAGACTGGAAGAAAGGAGATTTAGCCTAAAGCAGAGGAAAGGGTTTTTTACAGTAAGGACAATAAGGATGTGGAATTCTCTGCCTGTAGAGGTAGTTTTATCGGAGTCTGTACAGACGTTTAAACAGCAACTGGATGGATACCTGGAAAAACATAATATTCAGGGATATAATCTTTAATTATGGGGAAACAGCTTATTGATCCAAGGAGAAATCTGACTGCCATTTTGGGGTCAAGAAGGAATTTTTTCCCTGGTTAGCGCAAAATTGGAAAGAGACACAAACTTGGGTTTTTTTCCTTATTTTGGATCAACAGCAACAAATTAACAGATATAGGAAAGGCTGAGCTTGATTGACGCATGTCTTTTTTCAGCCTATATAACTATATAACTATGTAAGCTCTCATTGCTTATGCACATTTAATGCTTGAGCAGAAACCTCATTTAAATGATTGAAAGGTGCAGTCATTCCATCTCAATTTTCTAGGTTAGAATGTATACGCAGCTGTATAGGATATTTACAGATTGCTGGCTGTCATACCTGTCTGATAGTATCTCCTTCCGGATTGCTGACAGTGATCATTTTGTCTTCACTGCCCAAGGCTAGCAAGTTCTGAGAGCTCCAGCAACCGCATGTAATACGTCTGGTGTGTTTCCCTGCAACAAATATATACAACAACAACAATTCAGAAATTGTACACTCAGCTAACAAAATCAGACGTGGTCAGCATGGAGTTCTTAGCTTTTGATGAACCACAAAGTCCATAATCCTCAATGGAAGCTGCTGTAGATGGTCTCAACATACACCAAATACAGAAGAAAACATTACTTCACTATAAGCATGTTTTAAAAATTAGTTTAATTACATCTTAACCCCTAATTACACTGTTATAGATTATAATAAGAAGCTGTCACATGTCAGTGACACCACTACTCTAAACTGATGCGATGCAATAAGATGTCATGTGCAAGCAATAAGCCATTATAATATAAAACCTGATTAGCTTCAGAAAAAAATATGGTTATTTTTCATATCTGTTCAAACAAATTCATATGCACAAGTGCAACAAAATATCCCAAAATCACTATTATGCATATAATTCCAAAGCAGTCTTTTAGAGCAAAACTGAGAAAGCAACCCTTGTGAATCGGGGGATTCTGGCAACGCTGGAAGACATATATTTGAGCGGGGAAACCTGTACTGGATGATAGCCTGAAGAGGATATTTCCCAAAGAAAGCTCCCAGAAATTTGCCAATATCTTACCAAGCACAGGGACCTTACGAGACGTCTGTAGGTTGTAAATGAGCAAACTTCCTTTAGATGTTCCAACGGCTAACAGAGATCCAGCCTTTGACCAAAGCAAGAAGGACATCTGATCCCTATAATAAACAGCGACATTTACCAAACTCTTCAATAACGAGCAACACAAAAATATGTACACAATATGACATTTGGCAGAGTTCGGCAGCAGTACCGTACTTTGGAATACAACATGTTTGGCTTGTACAAAAGTTGAAAGGAAAAGGAACTGTTGGACAACCAAGAATTGGGCCTAGTTGAAGAGAGTCTATTGTCCATGAGATTTTACTGGATTTAGCCTCTTGGGTATCAGAGCTTTAAAACATTTTTACTCAAATTACATTACATTATTATTATAATTATTAGGTATGAAAATAAGCCTTCAATGAACATCGATATTATATATGGTACGGTAATACAGGACTGAGGATAAAGGGGCAGGGATCTCATATTTGGGAAACAGAATCATCAATATAGAATCTGACAGCAGCAGGAAAGCACCATATGGTCCATATATTCCTTCTGTAGAAGCCTTGCGAATTACCTGACCCTTATACTTGTTTTACATCCAGGACAGCCTTATGGCTAATTACGCATGTTTAACTCCTTCATTGCATTAACGTGCACACAATAACTAGGACACCAGTCCTAGGCTTTGTGGCATCTGATCATTCTAGCTAAAAGGCTATCAAGCTGTTAAAACAATAAAGCTAATATTAAGAGTAATTATGCTCCAAATCAGGAAAGGATATACATAATCCAAAAGAACACACAATGTATTCCACAAGTCACTAGTATTCTAGTCTACTTTAAAATAAAATAGCTAAATTTTCACTTGCTGATTACTAGTTCCTAAAACCTAAAGCTTTTGTGCATTATAAATTAACTGTAGCACAGGATATTGTGATATTATCAACACAATTATTTTAAGAACTATGTCCTTTGTGGAGGCATTCATTTAGACAACTGCAATTTCTTGAAATAATAATTAATGCACGGATTCCTTGTAGATTATCATACATGTCAGGTTGAAATGTTTCCTCTTGGAGTTGGCGTGGCATTCAGTCGCCCTTACCTCATGCTGCTGTCTAACTGACTGGTCTTCCTTGTGTTTGGATCCCAAATGTAGATGGAATTTGATTTATCAGCAATGATAGCGAGAGCGTTCCCATCTTTGTCCCAGTCCATAGCAAAACACGTGCTGGGGTTAAAGTAAATGAAAGACCACGAACGTCAACACAGTATTACATCGAATATGGAATTTTTAAACGTCAAAGAACTAAAGTTATATGAACAGCTTCGGCACGAAGATCTGTCGGGCAAACTACTCACCCTGGTAATTTAATTTCATCTTTCTTCACCCCATGCCGATCATAGATTTTCACACTTTGAGATGATCTAGGTAAAAGCAGGCAGATTAAGCAATACATAAACATATTTAGCTTTCATTTACTGATCACGCTTAATATTGTTGTGTACGGTGTGGGTGTTTGAATTTATATGTGTGTGTATGTATATTTATTTATATACACACACACATCAGCCACAACACTACGACCACCTGCCTAGTACTGTACAGATCCCCCTCTTGCCTCCAAAACAGCCCTGAGTCGAGGCATGGACTCCACTAGACCTCTCAAGATGTGCTTTGGTATCTGGCACAAAGATGTTAGCAGCTGACCCTTTAAGTCCTGTAAGTTGTGAGGAAGGGTCTCCATGGATGCGCGTTCAGCAGTGGACAAGGGTCAGCATGGGGATCCTGACTGCTCTGCAGCTACGCAGCCCCATACGCAACAAACTGCGATGCACTGTGTGTTCCACACACCTTTCTATCAGAACCAGCATTAACTTTTTCAGCAACTTGAGCTCAATGAACCTTGGCTGCCCATGACCCTGTCACCGGTTCATCGCTTTTCCTTCCTTGGACCACTTTTGAAAGCTACTGACCGCTGCAGGACCAGGAACATCGCACAATAGCTGCAGTTCTGGAGAAGATCTGACCCAGTCAAATAGTCATCACAATTTGGCCCTTGTCAAAGTCGCTCAGATCCTTAAGCTTGCCCGTTTTTCCTGCTTCTAACACATCAACTTTGAGGACGAAACGTTCACTTGCTGCCTAATCTATCCCACTCACTAACAGGTGCCGTGATAATAAGATTATCCATGATCCACTTCACCTGTCAGCGCTCATAATGTTATGGCTGATCGGTGTGTGTATATATATATATATATATATATATATATATATATATATATATATATATATATATATATATATATATATATATATATATATACACACACACACACATCAAAAGAAGGGAAAGGTCTATTAGGTCATTTAGAATAAATGAACTAAAAAATAACTACAGAAAGGAAAAAAAAAATAAAGAAAGCTTACAGGAGGTAGCTACACTAAAAAGTAATTGCCCTTTATAATATACGCTAAAAAAGGTTTCTGTTTGGAGAATAAAAACATGATACATTGTAAGTTACGCTGACATTAAAAGTATGGAAGAAAAGGTTTCCTTGACATACCCTGTCACTGCAATGTAGTTCCCCAACGTTCTCTGCCAGACATATTGGATAGGAGATCCAAGCAAGCTCTTTTCCGTCAAAGCAAATACACGCTGCAGAACAAAAGCTAATTAATGAAGATTTCCAAATGCCGGTCAAACCTTTGCCCTTAAATTTAGGGCTTGCTATCAATTAGCTCTGCCTTGACGTTATGGTAATAACCAGAACTATATGTAAGGCGTTAGTCATGAGTCCTATCAGCATTAAGGAGAACAGCAGCGCAGGGGCCACACACATTTTGTAGGGGTGTCTTTAATCTCCTACACATCTTATGCCAAAGATTCATGGCTATCACAGGGGATAGATTGAAAATAAGGGATTTATTTACTAAGGGAGAGCTGTGGTTTTAAGTCTCTCACTCCAGTGTTCATAATGAGGAGGCAACAGTGGCAGGTTCCTCCAGCAAGAATGACTGAGCTGGCATGTATAATGTTCCCGGGGCCGGCCCAAGACAAAATGCCCCCTGGGGCGAAGTTTAAAATGCCCCCCCCCCCATTATCTACCCTTACTCCCCCTGTGCTTTCAGCAGTCCTGCGGTGAGTCTCCCTGTTCGGTCTCGGTTTGTAATGCTGAGCGCCAGAAATGACATCATCTTCCGGGGCTCAGCATTACAAGCCGGCACCAAGACAGAGCTAGAGGGCTCGCAAAGGAGAGAGAGAGAGAGGGGCGCCGAGCGGGTACTGATAAGTTGGTAAGTGAAAACCACTCGGCGCCCCTCTCCAATAGTTCCAATAGTTCAAATAGTTCAATGGGTCAGGAGACTTTGATGAGCTCTCATGTATTTAACTATACATCCTGCAGGACCAGCCAAGCTGTCTCTGCAGCAGAAGCTCCCTGGGGTTGGCCCTTCACAGTGAAGTAAATGGGCTGAAACTCAGCTGTCCTGTCCAAACTCTCCTCATAACTGTTTAGTGAATAGAGCCCTAAGACATACAGCCTTGCGTGCTGTGGACTACAACTCCTATGACGCCTGGTCAACCTACGGGACACCGGCTGCAGCGGCTACAACTCTCCTAAATCTCAGCAAGCCACGGTGTATCTGTCTGCAACCCTCAGACTAGTAGAGCGGAACCCCAATCAGTTTCGGGAATTGTTGAAGAGCGCAGCCCCCGCCTAACCCAGCAGATTCCTCTCCATGACTCGGATATACTTTTCTTTATTTGTAGCCATTTGTACCCCTCGAAGATAGCCCATGCAAGGCCTTCTTACCTTCATCCTTTCTCGTCACAGCTCCGTATTGCGCGCCCCCTTGGCAACCGCAGGCGTTAAAGTCGACACAGTATTTTCGATCCCCGTAGCAACTGCTCAGCCAATTACAGGAAAAGGTGGGAGACTCGTTGAGTCGAGTTCTATGTACAAGAGCTGTGTTAAGATCGTAGCCTCATTTCCGGAGACATATTTTGGAGACCAAACGCAGGTTCCAGTGTTTTGAACTTTACTGGCTGCATAACCGTCATAAAGTGTTTCTTCATAGCGATACGTTTGTTGATTATGTAAGTAGTCTGATTCAAACCAAAACACCGCAAAATATTCGATTTTAGGTTCCATCAGCATATAAAATGTTTATCTGTTTAAATATTATAAAGGTTACTGGAATTATTTTGAATGTTTTGATGCACTAAGTGTATTAATTGTAATAAATCAATTCATAAAGTCAATTACCGCTGCTATCTCTAAAATAATACCCCTGATTTAATGTAAAGAGCAACGTAGGAGCAGATAAATCTGCATACCCAGACACACAAACACACAAACCGAGACAAACATACATATTTACACACTTGAGCCTTCCAGGGGTCCCAAGGATTTTGTGTTATGCTACTGCTTGGGGGTAGCACACAATTTTTTTTGAATTAAAGTATGTTTTGGGGGGTGTTCAGGTTGTTTTTTTTTGCATGTCATCTACTTTTTTTTTTTTAAATACAGACGTATACAATTCCTTTTATTCATCCAGGCAAATCTTGTTGTCTTTTTCCCTTTGGGACCCAGGGCCATTGAGAGCCTTCCCTTCCAAACATTTGTACAGTATAAATTTCTATTTAACAGTAGACAATTGTAACATTTTTCTCACAATTAAGGTGACATATTCCTTTGCAATATTTAAAAGAATAACGCACACAAAAAGAATTAGGAGACTACTAAAAGTTTATTATGAAATCAAATACAATATGTGGACAGAAGCAAAAAGTAGACATTTACCTCAAAGGAGGTCAGATATAGGGCTACCTCTGGACTCACAGAGAGTCTTTCTTCAGCTCGCAGGAGAGAAAAAACCTCATTAGAGGAAATCTCTGGGGGACCATGGCTGAAAGAACTGCCCTTCCCTCTGGGCATTAAGAGGTTAATATAAATCCTTACTGTGCTTTTCTACACTGCACCTTTTACTGTAGTCTATTCAATATTTTCTATATGTTTCTTAGCCCTGTAAAACAGAAAGTTAACATGAAATAAAAAAAGAAATGACCGCCTTGTTGTAGATGTTACTCCTTCCTCGTTCTGCAGCACCAGACATCTTCAGATATCTCAACTGGAACCCTGACAAACTGCCAGGTAGCCAGCGAACTTGATATCTCTAGGGCCTCTTGTCGGAAGTCTTCATACGCCTTGTAGGTGTTACTCCTTCCTCATTCAGTAGCAGCAGCCATCTTCAGATATCTCACAAACTGCCAGATAGCCAGCAAACCTGAAATCACTAAGATCACAACATAAGTATTAATATATCGGACTGGAACCCTTTATATAGGCAGCTTCTATTGTGACATCACAATGCCATGAAAAGTGTCTGTGCCATAATTTTCTCTTCTTACTATGTAAAAAGAAAAAAACAGCTTTGCAAATTGCTTTGCCACTGCATAAACCTGTGCACACTAACTAGGACACTGGAAAGAACCACCCTTCCCTCATGGGCATTAAGAGGTTAATATAAAACCTAATTGTGCTTATCTACACTGTACCTTTTACTGTATACTATTCAATCTTAGCCCTGTAAAACAGAAAGTTAACATGAAGTAAAAAAAGAAGTGACCGCCTTGTTGTAGATGTTACTCCTTCCTTGTTCTGTAGCACCAGACATCTTCAGATATCTCAACTGGAACCCTGACAAACTGCCAGGTATCCAGTGAACCTGATATCTCTAGGTTCTCTTGTCGAAAGCCCTGTAAAACAGAAAGTTAAAATGAAGTAAAAATAGAAGTGACCGCCTTGTTGTACATGTTACTCCTTCCTCGTTCTGTAGCACCAGACATCTTCAGATATCTCAACTGGAACCCTGACAAACTGCCAGGTAGCCAGCGAACCTGATATCTCTAGGTTCACCACGTAAGTGTTAATATATCTGACTGGAGCCCTACATATAAGCAGCTTCTATTGTGACATCACAATGTCAGTGTCTATGACATCATTTCCTGTTCTTACTCTAAAAAAAAAAAACCTTGCAAATTACTTGGCCACTGAATAAACCTGTGCACACTAACTAGGACACTAGCCCTGGGCTTTGTGACATCTGCTCAAACTAGCAAAAAGGCTGTTTAGCTGTGAAAACAATCATTCATCAAAGACAGTGTTCAGGGGTCCACAGTTTACAACATACATAGGCATTTTATTTGTTGGTCTTACTAAAAGAAAAAAATAGATTGTAAAAACGTAACTTTAAATTTAACACTAAAATGAAGATGCACCAAAAAAACCGAAATGTAAAGTGTATATAACACATCACTAAATCAAACTGCACCTAGGAGCATGTACTGGAAATACTAGATTCTCACATAGTCCCTGCCCTGCCTGCCTTAACAGTTTTATTCCCATTCCTGGTGTTTACCTATAACTACCCATCTATGAAAAGTAGAGGGAAAGAAGATATTAATGAAATGGGTAGAAACATAGGAAAATATCATATATGATGTGACCTGTTATACAGGGCCCCCAAGGTACTCAGAGATGGCTCCAGCCTGGCTGTCAAACAAGGATAGCACAGGTAGGAACTCCAGTGCTTAAACTAATCCCATTCATAGGATTGCTGCCAGGGGATTAAAGGTTGGGTTGTATACATGTATCTGGTTATCTATGTTAATGCAGTTCTGTGGATATATGAGTCTATGTTTTACAACAATTAAATGTTCATTCCTGCTGTACTCAATTCTAGGTAGTTGTGTCTACTTATTGGGTACACATAGCAGGGTTCCATGGTGTGCATGCTAGCTGGTGCTGGAAGTGATTTCGAGGACAACAGGAGGATACATGTGGGTGATCTCTGGGAGTTACTACAGCTCTCTTGGTGAACCCGTTACATATTACAACAGGTACTATGAAACCCAAATAATAATAATAATTATTAATAAAAAAGTTATATTTGTTATTAATTATTATTATTATTTGGGTTTTATTAAAGTTCCTGTTGTCAGACTTGATATTTTTGTATGTTATACTGCACTTGGAAATTATACCCCAGAAGCCTATCTCTACTCTTGAGCCCTAGCTGCCCCATTAGCCAATCTTTACACTTCTAGTGCATTTGACAATAACCCCTCAAAATAAACAAATACGTTATTTTACACGCTGTGATTTGATCTTAAGAGCTTGCTGTCAGTTAGCTCTCCCTTGACGTTATGGTAATAACCATAACTATATGTAAGAAGTTAGTCATAAGTCCTATCAGCATTAAGGAGAACAGCAGCGGCAGGGGCCACACACAGTTTTTTTTTACTAAAAGAAGAGCTGTGGTTTTAAGTCTCTCACTCCACTGTTCATAATGAAGAGCCAACAGCGGCAGGTTCTTCCAGCAAGAATGACTGAGCTGGCATGTATAATGTTCCAATGGGTCAGGAGACTTTGATGAGCTCTCATGTATTTAACTATACATCATACAGGACCAGCCAAGCTGTCCCTGCAGCAGAAGCTCCCTGGGGTTGGCCCTTCTCTGGGTCAAGACCCGAATCCTCCAGGTCACGGGAGCATGGTCTTGACACGGCCCCCCTGACGTCAGTGTGGAGTCCTGGCCACGTCCCGCAAGGGAAGGCTCGGGGTAGCCGGAGCCCAGAATCACTGCCATGTAGCAGCATAGAACAAAACTTAACCAAACAAAACCGAACCAAACACTTAAAAATTTCAGTGAATGTCACTGATATTCTTGTTATTTCCCCCCCCCCCATTATATCCTTACATATGTCTTTCATGCCCAGCAGTTATCAGTAGGCTAACTTACAATATATCATGTTTTCCTTTTTCCCTTTTTCTTTCTATAGTTATTTTTTAGTTTATTTATACTAAATGACCTGCTAGACCCTACCGCAGGGGCATCCAACCTGCGGCCCCCCAGCTGCTGCATGACTACATCTCCCATCCTCCTCAGCCAGCTCCTTGGCTGAAAGAGCATTATGGGAGATGTAGTCCTGCAGCAGCGGGATGCCCCTGCCCTACCGCCTTTTGATGTGAGTGTGTATATGTATATATATATACACACACACACACACACATTGTGACAGGGAGAGGGGCATGGTGGTGGCTGGCATCTATGTTTCATGGAACATATTGCAGCGCAGTGCTCAAATTGCTGAAAAAAGGTAATGTTGGTTCCGATAGAAAGGTGTCAGAACACAAAGTGCATTGCAGGGACAGTCTAATAGCGCTGACACCTCTGTTATACATTAATGCATATGAAAGTATTCTGTGAGTAAC
Source organism: Spea hammondii (assembly GCA_029215755.1). Taxonomy (NCBI): domain Eukaryota; kingdom Metazoa; phylum Chordata; class Amphibia; order Anura; family Pelobatidae; genus Spea; species Spea hammondii. The sequence goes on along the minus strand of JARDYJ010000001.1, from coordinate 22,638,686 downwards.
CCTAACCCTCTTTGAGTACTGCTTTACTTTGTATGTAATATGTAGCTAATAAAACACTTGGGAGAGAAGTTATAGGGATGCGGCAATATCTTCTTTGCGTCTCCATGATAAGAAATGTCCTGAAGCTAATTGGCTACTTAAGCAGTCAATCAGTGGCAGTAAGTACTTCCAATCAAATCAATGTATGTCCTGTCACTGATTGACAGCTTAAGCAGCCAATCGGTGGTAGGAAAGTGCTCCTGACAGGCGATGTTGAGCAGAAGTAGAGCTGGAGCTCACTGGAGTCAGCTCCTCGGGCGAGGAGATGCATTCGCCATATTGGACATAACATTAGTAACTGTTACTGTGTTTTCAGTAACAAAAACTCATACAACTGGAAGTGTTGCAAAACTTTTTTGGGGAAAAAGGAGTGTAGGTCCTTGATGTGACATTAAAATGATAAATAACTTGTTACATTATATTTTTTACAGTTTAATCAACAATTCTGTATAACTTCACATGTTTTATATAAAAATCAAATAGTTCCATTGGGTAATCCTTAGCACAATAAACTGAGGTTATACACCAAAAAACTGCGTTCAGGTCTAATTTGCAACACAGGCTCACAAGCAATAACAGAATAAAACTTGAACAACAAGCTGGTGCTTATATTACAATACTGATGCTCAGGAAAGTCACATCATTCAAGTAAGATGGTACATCGGGTCACTTGATATTACAATTAGGAAGACAGCATTGAAAATAAAAATAAAATGCATTTAAAAGAAACCCAGAAATGAAAACACATTTGAAAAATTAACCATCGAAGTGCAGCAGGTTTGTGTACCATTCTACTGGTATTCTGGGTTAATAGGATGCACAAGTGTACGATGGCTAAGAGAAAAACATTTGAGAGATTTTAGTCTAGTTATATATCTATATATACACTGCCGTTTAAAAATGTGGGGTCACTTAGCTGTTTTCATGGAGTCTAATAAAAAACCCCCACATTGTATTCCAAATTTTAAATATTATCCATGAAGCCTTTGATTAGGATATATACACTACCGTTCAAAGGTTTGGGGAAAAAGATAAAGGACCTCTGTACACCTATGAAGATATTCCATTAAAAATCAGCCATTTCCACCATTAACAATGTCTACTCTGTATTTCTCATCCATTTATTAAGTTTTTGAATGAAGGACACCTGTTGAGTTTTGATCTAGGTGTTTGAGATGTAAATTCAAGGCCAGAACATTTAGGTAAATGTTGTTTTTTATTGTTTAGATATGCAATAGAGCGCCACTACTCCACTGTAACATTTCTAATCTCCTGGGTACAACGTATCTTGCCTCCTGAGTACAGTGTATGGGATCTTTTGAGAGTTTTTCTTTAATTGTTTAGATACCCTAATACTTTGGAGGCACACTTTCTAAGAGAATGTACAAGTGCAAAAACTGTACATGACATTTATATGTTATATGCAGTTTTATATCATTCTAAACAGCACCACAGAGTATATTTCACCTGTCGGGATTATCTAGGTGCGTACAACGTCCAGGGTTCTATTGTGTCCATCATAGGGAACCAGCCTGTGTGCAAGCAGAAGCATTTCACAGAGAAGCAGCATACATATAATTATATGTACTTGTGCCATGCATACCAAACTGAATATATCTTACGATACAAGTGATACAAAACAATGCGATTTCTGTTTCCACCCCCCTTTTGTGTGAAAATTAGTTACGGCTGCAGCATCCATTTATTTCTCCTGCCGGTGGTCTTTCCGGCTAGGACAAGAAGGCTCACGATTGTACCATGGATTTATTTTCCTGCACAACTCAACCCCTGGTCCTAACACTCAGAGCAGTACTAAGAGGCTGCAATATATTATCAGAGAGGCCAAGAATTAGATGAACTATGTACCATGGGAGTATGGATGCTGTCTCAAACTTTCCTGAGGTTGTAGGGGTCATATGGCTTATTACAAGAATTTTTGAACTTTTCCTGGATAATATTGTTACCCATTGGATAACCCCATCAACGGTATTGTGCTATTTTAAAATAATGTAGTACTTAAAGCATCCCATTCAGAATAAACAAGCTCTTGCCACTCTTGGTTTCTTTCTAAGTGAAGGTCTTACAGAACACGTATGTCTCCTGTATAAGTAACAGCGTATATTGTGCTTGTTTAATATTGTTTAATTGTTGCCATTTTCCAAAAACATGTGTGGCAATAGCTTGCAACAAGTCTTCCTTTTTTTTGTCATTGGATTCCCAGTAACTATATATTTAGTTCAGCTGGTGTGGATTTGAGTCCTAGCCTGGCCTCGTTCAGTAATTCTGGAGGGCTGACACTTGCAGGGACTCTCCTTATGTTGCCATCCAGTCTGTCTCTGGTCACGCATGGCTTGAGCTGGGCTACCACCAGCTTGCTCATCTACCTCTATATCTCATAGTGCAACGCTAACTGCAAATTCCCAGTTTATATTTGAAGATGGCTGATAAATCTCTTTCTGCTAATGAACCAGTCAATAGCAGCATTAGACATGCTATAACAGCAATAACACAATACAAATAGTAAAAATAAGTATTAAAAATAAGACTTTGGTTTTAAAAAAGTAAATAGAAACAAACAGATCGATACAAAAAAATAACAATATAGCCATCAACAAACTATCAATTCATCTTCATTTGTTTCCATTCTTTGCTTTTTTTTATCTTGTTCTCTCACTTGCATTATCTTCACTTTTCCATACGTTTCTCATCCCAATGACAGTGTCCATTATTTCACCAGATTCAGCCAGTATAGGTGTCTCACCAACGGAACGTTTATAACCAGCCAAGGTCACATGGACAATTCTGACAACCCATACGGAACTCACCAATGTCCTTCAAAGACCAACTGGCACTTGCTTTGACTGCTGTCTAACTAACGGAGCAGGGTAGCATATTGTTTTTTCCTATAATGAAGTAAAAACCATCCACATTACCCAATACCCAGTGATTCAGAAATATATTGGATCCATTATTATTGGTCATAAACAATTGTTTCCCAAGAATGATAAAAATAGATCTTGGAAGGTGAATCTTTGTTTAAAGCTGATACATTCTTTATGCTTGATTATAAATTATTGAATATAACTTAGTACAGATAAAATGTATTTAAATCTGAGCAGATTGAGATAAAAATTGTGTTTTTTCAATAAACTTGTAAATAAGAAGCAGTGGTGAAGGAGAATCTCTTTGGATATGTGGTGGTCTAACGCACATGTGTGTCTTGTGTGTCTTATGTGTGTCTTATAGTTTCACGGTAACTACGCAGGCACCGGCTCTTCCAAGGCACAATGGGGCAACCTTAAAGAAACAAAGCGAAATGAATTAGAACAATAACCTGATTCACTTGCACAAATTTTAAATACAAGTGCATAAGTATAAACCGAACACCAAAAATAAGGGTAATGACAAATTAAAAGCAATAACTGCCCCTTCAGTGACCCTATTAGATATGGAGCCGGTAATGGTATAATGTAAAAACCCAGATGGTCAGTTCACAATGGGCGATTTGTTACCATGTATTGTTTTCATTTGTTCTTTAACATTATTAAGTCTTCAGAACTTTGTATTATAAGCAATGCTGACCTGCGTCCATTCATTTGTTTGAGGGTCATACGCCTCCACGTTACTGAGATGGCTTTGTCCATCATATCCGCCAACAGCGTAAAGTTTGTCACCCAGCAGACATACCCCTACTGCGTCTCTACTTATACTCATGGAGGCCACTGAAGTCCACATGTCTGTTTTGGGATCGTACCTATAACATTGTTTAAATGAATTACTCATTTGTACCGCATGAATCACATTATGTTAAGCATATAAAACATAACTCTCTGGAAGTGTTTTAAAAGGTAGGCAGACAATCCTACTAGATTCCTATATATAATCTACAGCTTTATTAAAAGGCTTATGGCTATGCCCCCATTCTTATAATAATGCCTATTGACACCAAAAGAAAAGGTCTTGTTAAGTCAGAAAGCTGTTGATCCAGAGACTCTCGGGAGTACTAAAATCTAACATTAAAGTAAACGTGCATTGGTTTGGTATAAATGACACTGGGCCCAGTGGGCCCTCTGTAGCATTTAACATTCATCCAGTGTCCAGGATGGGAAATGAAGAGTACCCATTGCCTCTGAAGAAGAAACTGGTTATAAATCAATCAGTTTATTTATCAATGAGCTAGGGCAGACATAAACCCGCAGATGTCAATATGAGCTACTCCATAAAATGTTAGGTAGCAGTAGTTATTTTTTCAGGTGCAGTGGTTTTGACAGTCTCTGCTCTAAAAGGTCCTCTACACATCCCACTGATCTGTGTATGTAAGAGGATCAGGGGAAATCCTTATTATGAGGAACCGGTTCAACACAGGCATACCCCACATTAACATACACAATAGGGTGCAGATCGTGTATGTAAAATGAAAATGTACCTAAAGTGAAGCACTTTTCATTGCATGTACTGCACTGCAATCGTCATCATTTCCACCATGAAACGCTCGAAGATAAACTGACGTGCGAAGGGAATGTATTAAACAGGGAAACGATTGTGCTGCATCTATGTCCGGGGCATGTCTGTATGTGTTTGATGTTCCCATCTGAAATGTTACCTTTCGACGCAGTCTGAAAGCCGAGATGTTAGGTTGGAAGCTGGTGCATCATGTCCTCCGATTGCATACAAGAACCCATTCCAAGTAGTGACTCCCACTCCTCCTCTTCTCTTTGACATCTGGGAGCAAAGGGTCCATTTGTTGGTGTGAGGATCAAAGCATTCTACAGACTTTAGACAAGAACTCCCATCACGACCACCCACTGCATAAAGTCTAGTGGGAAAACAAAAGCAAAACAGTTTCTAAATTACCTCCAAAATGGCCTCAATATGCTAAAACTCCAAGAGAAATTATTCAGCTAAACTAACAGTTTGGGGGACTAATTCCCAAAACTGTAAACCTGAAATTGGTCATCTAAATGTTTTGCAGTATAGACCATAAGATATGGCACACATTGATTTGTAACGCCAACGCTTTTCCTATATAGTGTGAAGATTGTTTTTGTAATTAGGTTAGTTTATTGCTGTGCTGCTACGCAAGGTTCCAGCAAGTGCTCAATTACTTACTTTCCACTAAGCACTGCCACACCAACCGTGCTCCTAGGCGTTGACATGCTGGCCACAAAGTTCCACTGACGTGCTTGAGGGTCCCACCTTTCCACCGTGTTCAGGTAACTCCATCCATCATGGCCACCTACAGCATACATGGGTCCTTCTAACACCGCCACCCCTACAAGGAGGATGCATTCAACGCGTACAAAGTACGTAAGTGTTAGGAATTATTGAAAAGACATGCAATACACAGAAACGATGTATGGAAATAGAACATATTTTGGCAAAACATATAAGGGCATGGATGACAACATAAGGTAAGGAAGAGTGGGGTTGCTGTCCTCTCAATACATTGGGGTTGATCTTCCCTTTGTAATACAATCAGGATAAAAAAAATTAACCAAAAACCATGCTCGCTGCTTATGGCAATGCTAATTAGATCCATCTTGTCCACTAAAATCCCTTCCTCTATAGACTTTTGTTAGTAATAGTGTATACCTGTGTGATTAAGACACATCACTGAACGATATTGGAACCTGCATAGTCCACAACAGTTTATGACTAATCTGAGAAAAAACAAACTTCTTGAGGAAAAAACAGCTACTTTATGTTCTCACATATTTTTAAAGTCATTGTAAAAGTGATAACAAGAAGCACACAAAAAGGTACAATGCTGGTATAAAGGCCATATCAGATCTAAATGTGTGTTTTAATTAGACTTGCGCATTCGTCTTCGGGCGAACATGAAAACGAGCACGAAGAGGCCGTTTTTTTGTTCGTTCCGAAGACACACCGAAGAGAATACAGTGCCGGCAAAACGTAGGAGAAGACGAAGACTCACAACCACGAAGAATCGAAGATTCTTCGTGATCGTCTTCGTTTTTGCCGCGCAGCCGCCAAAATTTCAAACAGGAGTGAGCTGATCTCGTCTGTCCAATCAGCTCACTCTTGTGACGTCACGCTAAGGGTCTCGTCCAATGCCTGTGCTGCTGTTTTTTGAATTCTGAAGGCGCCTTTATAAGACCAGAGCTTGCCTGAGAGATCCATTCATTTTTCGCTGTGACTGCTTTGGCAACACTGCTGTGCTGCATCCGAGCGTTACAGAGAGAGATTGTTCTGTTCTGTGTGAGACTGGTAAGCCTTAGCCTGCCATTTCTCACAGTGTACTTCATCCTCACTTCAGTGCTACTTAATATAATTAATAATAATAATTTGATTAATTTAATTTTTTTTATTTAATTTGTCATCAACTGTAGTGTAAGTGCTGTTGAGTTGACAGTGCACCCAGTGCCTCAGTGGCACTGGGGTGCCCTTGCCCTGGGCTGGCACTAGTGCCTATTGCCTGTCCTGCTTAAATAAATTAAATAGAATTTATAAATAATAATTTAATAGAATCTATAATTTAATACTTCATTATTATATATATATATATTTGTCAGTCATATATATATATATATTCTATAGTATACTAGTGTAGAGTGTACTGTAGACATTCATCTACTAGTGTCTAATTTAAAATCAGTAATATTAATTAATATAATTAATAATTGAATTCATTATAAAATTATATATATATTTGTCAGTTATAGTTAGTAATAGTATACTAGTGTAGAGTGTACTGTAGACATTCAAGACATCTACTAGTGTCTAATCTAAAATCAGTAATATCAATAATTCTATAATTCTTTCTTGTCTTAATAGTTAATTAAATTAGCTATAAATAAAAGTAATAATATTAAATAATTACTACTAGCGTATAGTTCAGCTAATCTTATTAGTACTGGTGCTGCAGCTCTATAGTTTGTGCTTTGTTTTAGCAACAGCAAGAGACCAAGTCAATTTTTCTTAATTAATCTTTCATTTTATTTCATTTGTTTTGCTCACCTCAGTCCATCAGTGAAGTGAACTTGTTGGGCTAGTGAGTGCAGCCAGCAGTGAAGCTAACTGTTTTGCTGTGACATTTTATTTTATTTCTAATTCTTTTCAAGAAAAATTGACTGTGACGAGCTGTACTAAGCAAAGCTTCAAGCTACTAGCTGTAGTACTAAAATAATTCTAATCTTCTTTAATCGTAATCTATAATATATTATAAATAATATATAACAATATACATTCTAATTCATAATCTATAATATAAGTAATTCTAATTCTAAATTCTAATTCATAATCTATATTCTTCTATCTATAACACATAATATATAAGTAAATTATTTCTAATCTATTAATATTATATAACTTAATATTAATTAATAAATCATATACTGAATCTGATTTAACCTCACTTTAGCTTAGTGGGTTTGAGAGCGTCTGCCTAGAGGTAGACTTATAGTAAGGAAATATAGCTTTAGGCTAGCATAGTAGTAGGCTAAGCTCTTAGGCCCGTGTAAATTCAAATTAAAAATAAAATACTGCTAGTTATTAAATAGTTAATCTTGAGTTAATAATTTAAATAACTTTAGCACTTTGGCAGATTGCACACAGCACAGTGCAGTAGTGCATAGTTTTACTTTTTAAGCAGTAGCACTGAAGAGAACTTCCTCTAATTTTTTGTCTTTAATTCGTTTTTCCTTTTTTTTTATTTTTATTTTTTTTTATTTTTTTTATAGTTTTTTAAACACTACACTACACTACACACACAACACAAAATTTGAAATGGATCCTCCTTTTGGGACTAAGGAGGGACAAGCTCCATCTACCACCGCCACCACCAGCACCACCACCAGTTCTAAGATGCAGCCTTTGCGTCAGTCTAGTCGGCCAAGTAGGCCAAGCTCTCGCTTATCATTTGGGGAAGCATTGCTTGAAGGATCATCAAGTAAAGGAAAGGCACCAAAAGCAGGCAGTAGTAGTGCGGCTAGGCCCACAAGCTCTATGGTTTTTTACGAAAAGCCTAAAGCACCAGAAGCACGTTCAAAGTTAAAGGGTAGCACAAGTAGTACCAGCCCAGTGACTAAAAAGAAGTGCCTTTTGCCCCAAGCAGCATCTTCCCCATCCACCAGCAGCATGCAAGGTACCAAGCAGAGCCAAATTAGCAGCAAGACTCAGAGGGGTCCCAAACCAAAGCGATCTCATTCCTTTGTAGGGAAAACCACCACCACCACCACCCCCACCTCTACCGCCTCTACCACCACTAGTGCTGCGCCTACTGTTCCCACTGGTACCGCCACGCCATGTCCTCCTAGTACCTCTAGCAAGCCACCAAGTCCTTACAAAATTTTTGTAAAGACAGTTAGAGAGAGGGCTACACATAGTGGAACTCCACCTAGTGAGGTAGCAGAGGAGCCTGAGACTGAGAGGCCAAGTGCAGAGTCTATTCTTCCTGCTCGCACTACTACTAGTCACGAGTCTCACGACGATATCAGTCTTAGCTCCAGCCTAGCAGGAATTCCATTCGATCTGGCTAATGAAGAGCTAGACTATGAGCCAGAGGAAGTAGAGGAGATGAGTGGTCAGGAATCAGATTCCTCAGGGAGCAGTGTCCAAATGACTAGTGCACAATTTTCCCCTGAGCCTCCACCTTCTCCGCTACGATCATCACCACCACCACCACCACCAGCAGCAGCAGCAAAACCTAGCAAATCTAAAGCAATTAGCAGTCCCACTATGGCCAGTACTGTTACCACCAGTCCCACCACCACTAGTTCTGCCTCTGTTCATCCACCCCGAGCAGTAGGAGCAGCACCCAAGGCACACTCCAAGGCTATGAGCGCCCCAATTTGGGAGCACTTTGAAAATGTTGAAGAAGGGCGCTATGGAAAGTGCAAACATTGTGGGAAGCTAATAAGCAGAGGGAAAGTGTCTGGCCATTTTACCAGTGCTAGCATGAAGCATCACCTCAGCACTCAACACAACGCTGTGCTATTGGGGAAAGATGCAGAGGGAAAACTTAGTGCAGGCAGCATAGCTGGTGGCCGTGGAAAAACCCCAACAGCTTCTTCTTCTGAGCCAATAGCAGCAGCAGCAGCAGCAGCAACTAGTGCTGGCAGCCAGAGACCAAGGCAGGTTGGAGCACTGCATGTCCAGCCCACCCTGGAACAATTTGTGGCATTCCAATCCAAAAGGTCAATGCCCAAACAGCAGGCCAATAAAGTAACGCGACTGATTGGTCAGTTCATTGCTGTTGGAGGGGCATCCTTCTCTATGATCGAAGGGGAGCCTTTCAAACAATTGATGGCGGCTGTGGCTCCACAATATACAGTTCCGTCACGTTCCACTTTCAGCAGGAACATTGTCCCCTCATTGTATCGGTCCTGTGTTGCAGCAGTGAAAGAGGAGCTTTCCAAGGCTGCTGGTCAGTCTGTTCATTTCACTACAGATTTGTGGAGTGCACCTAGCGGCCAGCATGCCTTTCTTTCTTTGACAGCACACTGGTGGCAGCCCGGTGTGTCTAAGGAAGCTGCTGCAGCAGGCTACCGATCTTTCCTTCTCCATGCAGAAGTGATGGATGAAAAGCACACTTCCCAAAACATTCTGCATGCGATGAGGAAAATGTTTAGCCTTTGGGTGGGAGCAGAGGCGGGCACCAATGTTGAAGTTGGTTTTGTGGTAACTGACGGAGGTGCCAATATGGTGAAAGCGCTGCGAGATGGTCATATTGTTGGTGTGCGCTGTGCAGCCCACATCATCCATCTTGTAGTGAAGGCAGCAATGTCAGAAGGAACTAATGTGGCAGCAGTAGTTCTGTCCCGCTGCAGAAAGATCGCTGGGCACTTTCACCATAGTGTTAAGGCTAGCCAACTTTTGAGGGAAGAGCAAGAGAGGTCAGGTCTTCCCGTACACTGCCTACGTCAGGATGTCAGTACACGGTGGAACTCCACGTTAGACATGCTCGAGAGGATTTTGGAGCAGCAGAGGCCAATCCATAATCTTGCCTCAGAGCACAATATTGGGATTACCTCTCCATTGAATAGGGAGGATTGGACAGTGATCGCCCAGCTAGTGGCAGTCCTTAAACCATTCAGGGATGCCACAGAAAATCTAAGCTCAAACACTGCCAGTCTGGCCCAGGTAATCCCAGTGTTCTCCCATCTAGGCAGCAAGATGGATGTGTTCCTTGGAAACCGTGAGGCTGTTCAAGGTGGCACTCTACATCCTGACATAGCAGCCATAGTCAGGAAGCTGAAGGATCTGCTAAAAGTACACCTTCGCAAACGAATGGAAGAGAGTCCCGAAATGATGCTAGCGTGCCTTTGCGATCCAAGAATTAAGGGAAAGCTAGCTTTGAAATTTAATGTTCTCAGTAGCTACCGGGAGCAATTGGTCAACAAGGTGCGTGACTGGCAGCGTAAAATGGGAATGCTGTCCGAGGAGGGAGAGGTGCAGGAGGAGGAAGAGATGATGTGGTCTGCTACTCCTAGCAGCAGCATCAGCAGCAGTGCCACAAGCAGCACAACACAGCTGAGTGGAGCAGCTGCGTTTTGGGAAGAGGCACTTGGGAGTATAGTTGGACCATCTGACAGAGCTAGCAGCAGAAAGGAGAGTAGTGCTGCTGAAATGGTCAAACTTTACCTCTGTGAAGTTCCTTCTGCGCCTAATGTTGATCCTCTTAGCTACTGGGATGAAAAGAAGAGTGTGTGGCCTGCACTCTCATGGGTTGCGCAGCAGCTACTATCATGAACCACTGTTCAAAGTGACTGCGTGTTTTCTATGACTGGAAACATACTGAGTCCACAGCGCTCACGCATGGCACCTCATCTGATGGAGCAGATTGCCTTCCTTAAATTCAATCTGCCCAAGTTGGGTTACCCAGCTCTTAGCTTGGAAAGTTAATTTTTTTTATCTGTAATGTTTAAGGTAGTTTCTCCCCCTGGTTGCACGTGTTTGCGGTGTGGCAACGTCTGCTACCTCCGCCGGTGTAGCCAATTTACGCTAGGGCCTAGTGTCTGGAAGTCCGCTCCCAAACGCCATGGACTGACAGACTTTCATGCTTTGCCCTGGGGTGAAACAGGTGAGCGGGTCGTCAATTGCCCACTCATTCACCTTTTTCCTTTTCCAACGGTGCTGCTGGTGGTGGTGCCAGCATCTTTTGCCAGTTCGCTTCCTGGCTGAAATCATGCCTCAAATGTCCCTAATGGAGAGGGTAGTTTCTCCCCCTGGTTGCACTTGCTGCGGTGTGGCAATGCCTGCTACCTCCGCCGGTGTAGCCAATTTACGCTAGGGCCTAGTGTCTGAGTTCTGGAAGTCTGCTCCCAAACGCCAAGGACTGACAGTCTTTGGATGCTTTGCCCTGGGGTGAAACAGGTGAGCGGGTCGTCAATTGCCCACTCATTCGCCTTTTCCAATGCTGCTGCTGCTGGTGGTGCCAGCGTCTCTTCTCTGCCAGTTCGCTTTCTGGCTAGTGTCATGCCTTAAATGTCCCTAATGGAAAGGGTAGTTTCTCCCCCCCTGGTTGCACTTGCTGCGGTGTGGCAACGCCTGCTACCTCCGCCAATGTAGCCAGCTTACGCTAGGGCGTTGTGTCTGAGTTCTGGAAGTCCGCTCCCAAACGCCAAGGACTGACAGTTTTTGGATGCTTTGCCCTGGGGTGAAACAGGTGAGCGGGTCGTCAATTGCCCACTCATTCGCCTTTTCCAATGCTGCTGCTGGTGGTGGTGCCAGCGTCTCTTCTCTGCCAGTTCGCTTCCTGGCTAGTGTCATGCCTTAAATGTCCCTAATGGAGAGGGTAGTTTCTCCCCCCCTGGTTGCACTTGCTGCGGTGTGGCAACGCCTGCTACCTCCGCCAATGTAGCCAGCTTACGCTAGGGCCTAGTGTCTGAGCTCTGGAAGTCTGCTGCCAAACGTCTAGGACTGACAGTGTTTGGATGCTTTGCTCTGGGGTGGAACAGGTGAGCGGGTCGCCAATTGCCCACTCATTCGCCTTACCCAATTCTGCTGCTGCTGCTGCTGGTGGTGGTGCCAGCGTCTCTTCTCTGCCAGTTCGCTTCCTGGCTAGTGTCATGCCTTAAATGTCCCTAATGGTAAGGGCAGTTTCTCCCCCCTGGCTGCGTCTGTTTGCGGTGTGGCAACGCCTGCTACCTCCGCCGGAGTGGCCAGCTTACGCTAGGGCCTAGTGTCTGAGCTCTGGAAGTCTGCTGCCAAACGTCTAGGACTGACAGTGTTTGGGTGCTTTGCCCTGGGGTGAAACAGGTGAGTGGGTCGCCAATTGCCCACTCATTCGCCTTTCCCAATTCTGCTGCTGCTGCTGGTGGTGGTGCCAGCGTCTCTTCGATGCCAGTTCGCTTCCTGGCTAGTGTCATGCCTCAAATGTCCCTAATGGTAAGGGCAGTTTCTCCCCCCTGGCTGCCTCTGTCTGCGGTGTGGCAACGCCTGCTACCTCCGCCGGAGTGGCCAGCTTACGCTAGGGCCTTGTGTCTGAGCTCTGGAAGTCCGCTGCCAAACGTCTAGGACTGACAGTGTTTGGGTGCTTTGCCCTGGGGTGAAACAGGTGAGTGGGTCGCCAATTGCCCACTCATTCGCCTTTCCCAATTCTGCTGCTGCTGCTGGTGGTGGTGCCAGCGTCTCTTCGATGCCAGTTCGCTTCCTGGCTAGTGTCATGCCTCAAATGTCCCTAATGGTAAGGGCAGTTTCTCCCCCCTGGCTGCCTCTGTCTGCGGTGTGGCAACGCCTGCTACCTCCGCCGGAGTGGCCAGCTTACGCTAGGGCCTTGTGTCTGAGCTCTGGAAGTCCGCTGCCAAACGTCTAGGACTGACAGTGTTTGGGTGCTTTGCCCTGGGGTGAAACAGGTGAGTGGGTCGCCAATTGCCCACTCATTCGCCTTTCCCAATTCTGCTGCTGCTGCTGGTGGTGGTGCCAGCGTCTCTTCGATGCCAGTTCGCTTCCTGGCTAGTGTCATGCCTCAAATGTCCCTAATGGTAAGGGCAGTTTCTCCCCCCTGGCTGCGTCTGTTTGCGGTGTGGCAACGCCTGCTACCTCCGCCGGAGTGGCCAGCTTACGCTAGGGCCTTGTGTCTGAGCTCTGGAAGTCCGCTGCCAAACGTCTAGGACTGACAGTGTTTGGATGCTTTGCTCTGGGGTGAAACAGGTGAGTGGGTCGCCAATTGCCCACTCATTCGCCTTTCCCATTTCCTTTTCCATTTCCATTTCATTATTTTCCTTCTGATACACAACCAACCAAACATAACACACACAATAACACAAATAACACAGTGACATAACACATAACACATATAACACATATAACACAGTGACAAGTGACAACACACATAACACATACACGTACAATGCAAAAATCACAAGGACCTTTCCTCTTGTTATTTGTCCTGGCCTTCATTTCTACACTCATTAGCATTAACGCTATAACTCACACTTCATACTATAACATTTTTCCATCCACATACCTGCCAACAGACCCAACTTTTTCAGGGACAGTCCTGCTTTTTTCCAGTCCTGTCCCATCTAATTTAGCTAAACTAGGTATGCAAATACACGTTGGTAGTTATAGCTCGGTAGGTAGCACTAGTATAAACATTAAATAAATATAATAAAGTACTAAATAATAAATCTAACCTTAAAATACATTTAAATAAACCCCTAATTTTTTTTTAAAACCCATTAAAATTTAATTATTATTTAGACATAATACATCTTTAACCAAAGCAGTGCACTGCTACTAATCTTAAACATAACCGTACATTAACCCTAAGCTATTTTTTAGTTCTTGTCCAACATTTTTCCATCCGCATACCTGCCAACACACCCAAGATTTTGGTGGACAGTCCTGCTTTTTTCCAGTCCTGTCCAGTAAAAGTTGGGTTGTTGCAAAGTATGCCATTGTAAATAGGTGGCAAATGTTAGGCATGTATTACAAGTGGTCCAAAATCAATTTAAAAATGTAAAATAATCCCTATTCTTTTATTAAACATCTATGGATGTGTGATTGTGTATGATAAACGGAGGCCAAGTTCCTTGGAGCATTTGTCTCTAGGTCATTTTGTGTACAGTACACCTCAGTACGTGTGTGCAACTCTATTGGTCGTTTCGGCAGGGGGCTGGCCTGCCATCAACGAATGAAGTGCGTTCTGCAATTCACTAGTTGATGCCAGACCAGCCCCCTGCCGAAACGACCAATAGAGTTGCACACACGTTCCTTCACGGCAGCTGCTGCTGCTCCGATGTGTTGTTAACCCCGTATTAACCCCTGCAAGGCAACCGGGAAGGAAACGAAGATTAAACGAGCACGAAGAATGTCCGCGAATATTCGCCCGAAGAGAAGACAGGAACGGGCGAATATTCGCGGAATACGAAAGTTTTTTCCCCCCCGAAGACGAGCACGAAGACGAACACGAAGAGCCCCCTGGTTCCCAAGTCTAGTTTTAATAAAAAAATTCCCAAATAGGAACAAAACCAAATAAGGAACACACATCCACGTTTCCTGCTTTGGCATTGGTACTTTTTTGTTCCAGTCCCCAAAAGTATTTATTTATGGGAGTCCCACAATCTAAGCCTGGGCTACAATCCCGTTACACCCGTCTCCTTTCTCTCTGTAACAGTCTGTCATATTACAAATACATACGTCATTTAGAGTTCTGCTTAGGTTGTTCTAAGCAGGGCAATAGTCCCGGTAAGCATTGCTACCTACCAAGGCCATGTCTGTGCGTAGACATTGGTGGCATAACACTGCATGTTTTAGTTTTTGGATTGTAACACTCAACAGTATTCAAAGTCTTTAAACCGTCTCGGCCTCCAACAACATATAGTTTGTCATCTAACACGGCTACGCCAAACTGCAGCCTCCTGCCGTTCATATTGGCTACTGGTGTCCACATGTTGGTGCGGAGATCATACTTTTCAATACTTGTAGCACCTGAGGAGAGAGAAAAACCCTATATACACACACATCAATTCCACTATATAGTTGCTTTTAATTAATCTAGCTTTATGTAAAAAAATAATAATTAATGTGTACATTTACCCAGGGGATTATTTCCAATGTACTGTACTAGCTATATAACAATGTATCATAAACTGATCTTTTTTATTAACGTTTTGCATGGTGTTCAGCAGGGCCGGACTGGGACTGAAAAGCAGCCCTGGAAAAATTTGGAGACCAGCCCCATATAGTTTATCTCACGGTGAAGCTCTTATACCCACACGCACCCCTTATACACACCCGAGTCACACTATGTGCCATTCTTTTTATCTCATTATTTGTATTAAAATGCCAGAAAGCAAAAGTGTTAAAAGGCCCTAATAAATGAAATACATTACACATAATGGGATCAAAACATTTGCTACTGCGAACATTTTTAGATGAAAGAGTTCCATTTTATTTAGTGGAACAAAACACTGATCACATTATTCTTCATGATATTCTGGTAAGAAACTTTTATTTCTTTATTAATTCATGTAGACTATTTTTTCCATATTTAATAAAAGCTATGATTGAGACATGTTTGTTTTTTATTTCCTTTCATTTGACAACCTACCCCTGAGTTATGCACCTCTGCCCCCAGGCTTGCCACTCTTCCCCCCTGATATGCCTTCTAACCCCCTATATGCCACTCTGCCTCCAGAAATGCCTTATACCCCCTATATGCCACTCTGTCCCATGATATGCCTTCTAACCCCCTATATGCCACTCTGCCATATAGGGGGTTAAAAGGCATATCATGGGGCACTCTGCCTCCAGAAAAGCCTTATGCCCCACTATATGCCACTCTGCCTCCCCGATATGCTTTATACCCTCTCTTTATACCCTCACTCTGCATCCAGAAATGCCTTATACCCCTATATGCCACTCTGTCCCATGATATGCCTTCTAACCCCCTATATGCCACTCTGCCATATAGGGGGTTAAAAGGCATATCATGGGACAGAGTGGCATATAGGGGGGTATAAGGCATTTCTGGAGGCAGAGTGGCATAAAGGGGGTTAAAAGGCATATCATGGGGCACTCTGCCTACAGAAAAGCCTTATGCCCCTCTGCCCCATGACATCCCTTTTAACTCCCTTTATGCCACTCTGCCTCCAGATATGCTGTTGAACCCCTATATGTCACTCTGCATCCAAAAATGCCTTATACCCATATATGCCACTCTGGCATATAGGGGGTTAAAAGGCATATCATGGGACAGAGTGGCATATAGGGGGGTATAAGGCATTTCTGGAGGCAGAGTGGCATAAAGGGGGTTAAAAGGCATATCATGGGGCACTCTGCCTCCAGAAAAGCCTTATACCCCCCTATATGCCACTCTGCCTCCCTGATATGCCTCAACCCTCCTATATGCCACTCTGTCCCATGATATGCCTTCTAACCCCCTATATGCCACTCTGCCATATAGGAGGTTAAAAGGCATATCATGGGACATTTTTGTTTACTTTATATGGCAAGCCGATCCAGCTTGCCATATTAAATAAAAAATAATATATGCCACTCTGCCCCATGATATGCCTTCTAACCCCCTATATGCCACTCTGCCATATAGGGGGTTAAAAGGCATATCATGGGACAGAGTGGCATATAGGGGGTATACGGCATTTCTGGAGGCAGAGTGGCATGAAGAGGGTTAAAAGGCATATCATGGGGCACTCTGCCTCCAGAAAAGCCTTATGCCCCCTATATGCCACTCTGCCTCCCCGATATGCTTTATACCCTCCTATATGCTCCTCTGCCCCATGATATACCTTTTAACCCCCTTTATGCCACTCTGCCTCCAGATATGCCTTTTGACCCCCTATATGGCACTCTGCATCCAGAAATGCCTTATACCCCTATATGCAACTCTGGCATATAGGGGGTTAAAAGGCATATCATGGGACAGAGTGGCATATAGGGGGGTATAAGGCATTTCTGGAGGCAGAGTGGCATATAGGGGGACACACTTACATACACACACATGCCGATTTTGTTTGTTTTTAACAAATACAAAAAACATTATACAGTACAAAAAATACATTATTTTACTCACCTTCTACTTCTCTTGACTTCCTGGTAGCTGCACACTGTTCTCCTCTATGCTGACAGGATGCCACTGACCTGACATCCGGTGCTGCAGCAGTCTGAGTGCGAGGGGGCGGAGCTTCGACCTCACGCTGCTCCCATCACTATGCAGCCATCAGACTGCTGGGAACGTAATCTAAACGGCCGATGCGTGCTGATGCCGCCGGCCGGAGCTACTTTGACACTTTTTTTTTATTTATATGGTAAGCTGGATCGGATTGCCATATAAAGTAAAAAAAAGTATTGAAGCAGAGGCGGCCGGCGGCATCAGCACGCATCGGCCGTTCAGATTACATTCCCAGAAATCTGATGGCCGCATAGTGATGGGAGCAGCGTGAGGGGTGAAAGGTCAGTGCGAGGGGGCGGAGCTTTCACCCCTCACACTGCTCCCATCACTAGACGGCCATCGCACACGGCTGCTGGGTGCTGATGCCGGCCGGCCGCATCAGCACCCAGCGGCCGCTTTGATTAGATTTCGGGAAGCCTGGGGGGCAATTGCCCCCCTGCCCAGCCCGCCCCTGGCACCGAGGGAGGCGTTCATTGCCATTTGCAGCCGCTCAGCGGCTGTCTTCATGGTAAGTCTGCCGGCCGCCCAGCCCACGGACCTTCCGGCCCACCGGGAAATTTCCCGGTATCCCGGTGGGCCAGTCCGGCCCTGGTGTTCAGTGCCAATGAAAACTCATATTACCGTATTTGCTCGATTATAAGACAAGGTTTTTTCCAGAGCAAATGCTCTGAAAAATACCCCTCGTTTTATAATCAGGGTCGTCAAATAGGTCTGATTATGAGACTAAGATCCAGATCCCCCGCAGCGATGCAGGGGACCTGGATCCTCCTGTGTTAACCCCCCCCCCCAACTTACCGGTGCTTCTGAGTCCCCGGTGCTTAGTCCGGGCTGCGTGTAGAGCTCTACGCGATTCGCGTGGAGCTCTACATGCTGCCCGGACTAAGCACCGGGGGCTCAGATGCAGGGGACCTGGATCCTCCTGTGTTATGCGCCCCCCCAACTCAGAAGCACCGGTAAGTTTGGAGGAGGGAGGGGGAGTGTTAAATGGGGGGTGTAAGGCATTTCTGGAGGCAGAGTGCTCTGTGAAATGCCTTTTAACCCCTTTAATGCCACTCTGCCTCCTGAAATGCCTTTTACCTCCCTATATGCCACTCTGCCCCATAATATGCCTTTTAACCCCCTAAATGCCAGAGTGGCATATAGGGGTATAAGGCATTTCTGGAGGCAGAGTGGCACATAGGGGGTCAAAAGGCATATCATGGGGCACAGTGGCATATAGAGGATTAAAAGGCGTATCATGGGGCACAGTGGCATTTAGAGGGTTAAAAGGCATATCATGGGGCACAGTGGCATATATGGGGGTATATGGCATTTCTGGGGCAGAGTGGCAAGCCTGGGGGCAGATGTGCATAACTGGGGGGGCAGGTTGAAAAAAAAAGGAAATAAAAACAAAATATTTTTCTCAATCATAGCTTTTATTAACAAACAATTGTTCACATAGTTTACATGAATTAACATTTACTGGTAAAACTTTTTTCCTACAGGGTCGTCTTATATTCAGGCTTTTTCTTTTTTTTTCATAAGTTAATATTCAGATTTTGGGGGGTCGTCTTATAATCAGGGTCGTCTTATAATCGAGCAAATACGGTAATAGTGATTATAGCTGCTGAATTATTAAACTCTAGTTATCGATCCTTCCCTGTGTACCCTGCTTAAATACATCCTTCCGTCTATTTACTTTGCTCTGCAGTAAAACCGTAGCTACAAAAGATCTACCTAAAGGATGGACAGACTAAAGGGACAGTCTTATGTCCCCGACGCCCTCTTTAAACAAGAATACATATTAAAATGCTCCGTAGGTACTCTGATATGGATTCTTCAAATATATATAAAAAAAGATAAATCACTTACCAGCCAGTTGGAAAGAGAAATGATCTCACTTGTTTCCTTGAACCATCGCATGAATTCATTCCCAGATTGCATTATGGTTTTATTATTAGTACTATTTTTGAAGCAACTTCACTCTGTGAAGATCTGGCTGTTGTCACTACTGGGAACACTGCCAAAATGTATTCTGCAGTATTGTATCCCAGGAGACACCATTGGTAACACATGGAACATCTATCTTTTTCATAAAAATAGCAATGAAGAGTATAGAGCAATACCTTTGGTGGCATCCATTCCACCTACAGCAAACAGCATACCGAATGTGGACTTTCTTGGCTTTGTGCGAGGGCTCTGTAACATGGGTCTTCTTTCAGGCAACAAGTGGTACTTCATGGCTTCCATAATTAGTTTCTGGCATTCTATGTCATCTCGAAAGAGTGCATTCATTTCCATATCTGCAAGAAACTACAGACCCAGATTATCATTATTATCCCCCACCAACTGGCTTTTCCATAGGAAAGCTGTATTCATGCTCCGTTCTACCTCCTTATATACTGCATGCAGCACACAAAGTGTATGTTAAATAAACCAACATCAACTTGTGGTGCAAAGACATATCCTTTATCTCCACTGTAAACAGCAGCAGTATGCAAGCTCCCTGCACTCTGATTTCACGCAAAGATACTTCAATAGGATTTGTTTCTAAAAAGTACCCTCTTTGCAGAGATGATATCTGTATCTTTCGCCTTTTTCGCACTGGCTTATTCCAATTTATTTAGTTCCTTACCTTTTTGTGGCGCTTTCTTAGCGTTCCATTTTTAAGGCCGTTCACAACCCAGCGCTGATGCGCGGGTCGATGTTTAGTAATAGAAAGGATTTACTCCTTAGGAATACTTCCATTCACTACCATCGCCGTACGCGGAGACTTACTCTGCGGATATCACAGCTACGTTCGTATTTATTATTTTTAGGTTACGGTGAGTAGGCTATTTTGGGGATTTTTTGCAATTTATCCTAAATTGTTAACATGTGCATTTAGCCACATGCACATTATCTTTCTTTGTGGGTTTGTTTCATAGATTTTTGTTTTACGGAGGGATTTGACATTAATTCCTTTCATTTTAATATAGATTCAAGTTATATTTTATGGTTTTTTCCATATTGATTTGTTTGTACCGGTTACCTCCAAAGTAATTAATACTCTAGTGTTGTGTCAGAAAAATAAACTGTATATGATCAAAGCATGCAATTCCGGTCATAAATTTTTACCTGTGGAGCTAGTAGTGGTAACCTGATGAAGGCCAACAATTTACTGAGGTCGTTTCTCCTTTGCTCCACATCATGCCGAACCCAGGTGAGCAAGGCATTAAGAATAGTCTCTTCATTGGGGATATTCATGTCATCACTGGCTAGAAGTTTGGCAATCTCTCCTCCTGGCAATAATAGAAATTCTTGATTCCTGATCACCTCCATAAAGTGTTCCTGAAAAAAGATCAAACAGGAGATTTTTATAGAAAATCAAGATCTGATAATAAAAAGTAGCAAAACTCTCAATAAAAGCCAGACACTTCTCTCACAGTGTGCTACAAGGAAATAATCAGAACACAACGAATGAATGTTTCTATACAGAACTTTCCATTTAACCCCTTCAATCCCCTATAGACGTACCGGGACGTCTAGCCCTTTGTGCAGCGTCAGGAACACATCCCTGCCGCTGCACGGGAGAACAGGCTGTCGTTTGACAGCCTGGACCCCCCCCTGGCAGCAGAAGCCAGCGTCGCTGGCTTTCTGCTGCCCGATCTCTTGTAACAACTTGGTGTGTCATTAGCCTTGGGGGACTGAACCACATCCGTGTCAGTGACATTACTGCCGGATGTGCGACACTGGGGGAGAGAGAGAGAGAGAGAGAGAGAGAGAGAGAGAGAGTTCGTTTTGCAGAGCTGCAGTGCTTAGTGCAAAACCACATCATATATTGGGGATAGTGTAGTGTTTTAGAAATTTGCCAGGTAGGTACAATGGTGCAACATGTCTTCAGCGCTGAGGAGGCTCATGACTGCCTCACTCAGTCTGATGACGATGCCACTCTGACCGCGTCAGACGCCGAGGCCACTCTGACCGCGTCAGACGCCGAGGCCACTCTGACTGCATCAGATATTGATCCAATATCTGAGGAATCCTGCTGTGCGTCAGATAATGACGAGTCAGAGGAAGACGATGATGGCCAGGGTCCATCTGCTAAAGCCAGGCGTGGAGAGCCTGACTCTAAATATAATTGGGTGCCCCCAAATATGATAGACCCAGTAATCCCTGCTTTTACTGGGACTCCTGGCATCAGATGTGACATTGATGCTAGCGAGCCAAAGTCATTTTTCCATTTAATGTTTGCCCCCGAGTTTTTTGAGCTGCTAGCAGCTCAAACAAACCTCTATGCAGCCCAGTGTCAGGCAGCTGACCAAGGAGACAGAAGCCAGACCTGGTACCCCACTGACTCCCATGAAATTAGAAGATTTTGGGCCCTGACCCTTATGATGGGCATTGTGAAAAAGCCCACGATACGCTCCTATTGGAGCACAGATCCCATAATATCCACCCCTGCTTTTTCCCAAATAATGCCCCGGAACAGGTACTTTGGGCTCCTAAGATTTTTACATTTTACTGACAATTCCCAATGCCCCCCTAGAGAGCACCCCCAATTTGACCGTTTATATAAATTGAGGCCCATTATTAATTATTTTTCACGTAAATTCCCTGAAATTTATACCCCCGATAAAAATGTGGCTGTAGACGAGTCCCTGGTCCTATTCAAGGGTAGACTGAACTTCAAACAGTATATCCCGTCCAAGCGAGCGAGGTACGGTGTAAAGTTATATAAACTTTGCGAGAGTGGGACGGGATATACTGTTTCCTTCAGAATCTACGAAGGGAAGGACAGTCACCTTGATCCCCCTGGCTGCCCACAATCTGTGGGTACTAGTGGGAAGATAGTGTGGGACCTGCTGTCCCCCTATTTGAATAAGGGCTACCACCTCTGGGTGGATAACTTTTACACCAGCCCAGACTTGTTTCATTTTTTCTTTTTACAGCAGACCCCGGCATGTGGCACTGTTAGGCCAACCCGCAAGGGTTATCCTAAAAAACTCACCTACCCAAGGCAGAGGCGCGGCACTACCAGTGCTCTGCGCAGTCAGGAGCTGTTGGCCCTCAGGTACACTGACAGGAAGGATGTGTATATCCTCTCCACTATACACAACGAGAAGGTGGTGCCTGTCAGTGTACGTGGGGAAGGTGATGCTCAGAGGCTCAAGCCTCAGTGCATCACCGATTACAACAAGAACATGGGGGGTGTAGATCTTTCTGACCAGTGTCTGCAGCCGTACCTGGTGCTGCGTAAGACCAAGACCTGGTACAAAAAGGTGGCCATTTACCTCACCCAGGTTGCCATGTACAACACATATGTGTTGTACAAGAAATGTGCCACTGAGAAGATCTACACCTTCCTAGAGTTCCAGCTCAAAATCCTGAGGGATATCCTCTTTGAGCAGCCAATCCCTCATGTGCAGGATGAGAATGTCCTGCGTCTTACCGGCAGGCATTTTCCTTCTGCAATCCCTACCACTGGTGCCAAACAGAAGCCTCAGAAAAGATGCAGAGTCTGTTACAAAAAGGGTTTTAGGAAGGACTCCAGGTACCACTGCCCTTCCTGTCCCTCTTTGCCAGGACTCTGTGTGGTAACTTGTCTTGTCCCCATAAACAAAGGGAGTAGGTAAAGGTGGGCATTCTTAGAATCCTTCCCTCCCACAGTTCACTAAAGGAAGTGATGAAACAGGACGTGATGTCAAATGAAGGGTATATAATATAATACCACACATGGACTCCTTCAGTTCTTTTTTCCTTTTCCTCCATGGTGGATGTGGTGAGAGTGAGCTCCCGGCAGTGAGCTATTATCGGATCTGGAGGCTTAACATTGGGTGAGATCAAATTGTGTTGAAGGGAATTGTTATATGTATATAGAGAGAGAGATAAAAAGGGGGTTGTTGTCCTGTGGGGTTTGGCTATGCGTGTATATGAGATAAATGTGTTTGCTGTGTTGTTACCTTATAATAAATACCTTTTAATGTAGACGAACCTTTGTGAGATATATTTTTATATTTGGTTCAAACACCACATTTGGCGACCACGAATTTTAGACTTCTACAAAGGGTATTTATGAGGAAATAACATATTAATGGACAGTCAGATATAGCTTTTGGGGGTATATATAAAAAAAAAATTTTTCATGCTACTGGCCTTTCTTTTTCTCTGGGTTTAAGTCTTAGTATTGTATAACATTGTTTTGTACATTACATATTTTAACTATTTTAAGTTAAGTAGTAAGTATTTACATATTCATTTTATTGTGACAAGGTGATTGTTTTGAGTAACAATATATGTTATTTTGCATTTGAATGTGTTAGTTCAGACCTCCATTTTTTAAACATATCAGCTTAGGCTTTTATGCTACTTGCTTTTGTGTTTGAATGTGCCAGTCTAGGCCTCCATTGTGAAAAGACCAGACTCCATTTTTGTTTTTGAATTATCCTAGTTTGGGCCTAGATTTTACCGACCATCCAGGCCTTGAATTTCTTTTTATATGTTAGTTTAGGGATTTGGTATACTTGCCTTTCTGGGTCTTACTTGTTCTTTGGGTTTACAAAATAGAGTATTCAGTCTTAGTATTGTATAACCTTATTGTTTTGTACATTGCATGTTCTAACTATTTTTAAGTTAAGTAGTAAGTATTTACATATTCATTTTATTGTGACAAGGTGATTGTTTTGAGTAACAATATATGTTATTTTGCATTTGAATGTGTTAGTTCAGACCTCCATTTTTAAACATATCAGTTTAGGTCTTTATGCTACTTGCCTTTGTTTGAATGTGCCAGTCCAGGCTTCCATTTTGAAAAGACCAGACTCCACTTTTGTTTTTGAATTATCAGAGTTTGGGCCTAGATCTTACCAACCAACCAGGCCTTGATTTTTCTACTAGCTTTTTACTTGGTCTTTGGTATTTGTAAAGTACATGTTTTAATTACTTTAAAGCTAATTAGCAAGTGTTATAGCTTATTCATCTCCAGGGTTTAGCTAGTGAGTTTGTGTACAGTTAGTAGGAATGTCTTTTCCAGGGGCCAAATATTTTTCATCAGAAGTACGTGAGTACTTTAGGAAATACATTCAGAAACATGATGGTCCATATGAGCTTCCAAAGCCAGAAAACCCAAGCTGTGATAGAGAGGAGAGATTAATGGATATACTAACACAAGTGGTGACTAACAAAATGTATAGTACAAAGAAAAGGAAATGTTTGGTCACACAAGCTGTTGTAACCACAATAGGGGGCCTAGCAGATATAGTAATAGAATTACGGCAGCATAGTTTAGAAGCAACAATTAAAATGGAGGAAGCCATGAACAATAGGGATTGTTTAAAAATAGCAGCTTTGAGAACAACTACAATTGTTACAGAACTAGAGAAGGAATTAAGAGAAATAGAAGAGCAGAGGGATGCCTATGGAATAAAAATAACAGGACTTCAAAACATAATCTTAGATTTCAAAAATAGAACAAAGCTAGAAGGGAGACAAGAAGAAGTCAGGGATAGTCCCAAATTGTATCCAGACCTGAATTTGTTCATGGCACAAAATAAAGAATCAGTGCAAAAAATAAATCAAAGTGGCAAGGAGTTCTTCTGTTCTTCTATTCCACAAATAAATACCATACCACAAGCACCAGTTATTGTATCCGAAATATTCAATGCCAGGCAAACACCCACAGGATTTTCTATGCAGACTCGACCCATGACTATGGCAGATAAAGACAATTTTCAGAAATGGTGGGGAAGTATGCCAACTAACAACTTTAATAATTTTACACACTGGTTCATGAGGGGAGCAGAAAGAGCTAAAAAAGGAGGCCTCAACTTAGAGGAATGGACAGAACTTTTAGAATATGCTATGGGCCCTATGGCTAGTAGACTATTGGGGTTTAATCAAAGTGTGTCTGACCAGGCAGGCAGAATTGCTGCAACAAATTTCTATCTACTCACTATTGAGAAAGAAATAGCTAATATCACCATGAGAGCAACAGACGGCCCTAGAGAGGTAGCTCAAAGAATATTTTTCTGGTGGACATTACGTCAACCACAACAACCCCTGGTGTTGGGGTCACCAGAACACATAGCTAAAGTAATGGAAGCCCTTCCCCGGGAGTGTCAAGAATTTGTCAGGCTTTTTGACCCAACGCCAACAGACTTAGAGATGGTACTAACTAGAGCAGATAAGTGGTGGATCAAGCATCCTTTCACAGAGCAAGCCTGTACTGTTTCTTCTGTGAAAACATTCAAGGTTGAGTCTGGTAGAGATATAGATGGTAATTGGAGAAACAGGAGGTGGGATGGATCTCAGAACAAGAGGGATAATGAAAGTTGGAGACAAAAACAAGATTTTGATAAAAGATGGGGAGATTTGCAGAGGGACCAGAGGAACAGAGATGGTAGCAAGTGGAGGACTAATCAAGAGGGAGAGAGAAATGGGAACATAGGATATTGGGAGCTTAGGAGGCAGAAGGATAGGGTAGAAGAAGAAAATGACATACTTAAAAAAAGGATAGCTGAGTCAGAGAGGAAGTTGAAGGAATGTGATGGCAAGATGCAATATAGTGTAATCAAAGAACAAAATAAGAGTGAGTCACAATGACTAGTTCCAGCCCCTGCACCACAGTATCTCATTCATGCAGCTCATTTAACCATGGATGAGGCAGGTCGGCCTACCATTTATACAGTCATTGCAGGGGTAGGAAAAAATATGTTGGTAGATACTGGAGCAGCCGTTACAATGACCAACAGAGTCGTAAATGGGGATTGTTCGGTACGTATTGTGGGAGTCACTGGAAGTCCACAGGAGGTCAGAGCGGGCCTGATTGAGGTGGAAGTTGGGGGAAAAACATTACAAGTAGAAGCAATAGTGGGTTGGCCAGAAGAAATATTGGGAATCGAAGCTTTGAAAAAAGGAAATTTTATTGTAGACCTTGCCAATTTATGTTTGTGGAAGACAGAAAAAGTGGATCAGGTAAATACAGAACAGACAGAAGGGGCTGTGTGCCCAATGGCATATATTGTCTCTCCAATAAAAAGTCTGGGGAAAAACAATTTGAAGCTAGAACAACAACCAGAATGGCTGCAGAAGCTAGTCCAAGACATACCAGTTTGGGCTGCAGATAAATTAGATTGTGGAAGGATGAAAGGTATGGTCTTGTTGGAAGGAGATGACCCACAATGGCAAAGGCAATATCCAGTCCCAAGGGAATCAGTGGCACCAATTACTGAGATGATAGAAATGCTGGAAAGACGTGGAATTATTAAGTCTGGAAATGGGTATGCATGCAATTCACCTTGTTGGCCTGTGAGAAAAGCTATATTAAAAGGGAATGAAAATGGAAAAGCAGCCTCATCATGGAGACTTACCATTGATTACAGGGCTGTGAACAAACTTGCAAAAAGAATGGCTCCTGTTGTTTCGGTTTATTGTGAAATGATGTCCAAAATTTCCCCAAAAATGAAAGTGTTTAGTGTAATAGATGTGGCAAATGGATTTTGGTCTATCCCCCTTGCTGAAGAATGCCACTATCGGACTGCATTCACGTGGGAGGGACGACAGTATGCTTTCACAGTACTACCACAGGGGTACTGTGACTCCCCAGCCATTTTTCACACATACATGAAAAATGCATTGACAACTTTTCCCCGACCGGAACGCATCATCCAATATGTTGATGTTCTTTTACAATCTCCAAACATGGAAGAACACAAAGAAGATCTGGCAATATTATTATTATTACAATGCATAATGGAAGCTGGACTTAAGCTAAATGGGGCTAAGGCACAATTGGCATGCCAAAGAGTCAATTTCTTAGGAGTCACCATATCAGGAGATGGACGATCAATTGATCACGATAGGGCAAAAGTAATTGCTCAATTACCCATTCCCACAGACCGCACAGCACTCCAATCATTGCTTGGAATAATGGGATTTTGTCGCGATTTTACCCCACGATATGCACAACTGGCAAAACCCCTTTATGAAATTCTCAGAGCACAGAATTGGGACTGGACAGAGGAACACTCTCTGGCAGTACATGAATTGAAAACCGAACTGGGGAGTGCACCAACTCTGGCATCTCCAGACCATGAAAGGGAATTCAGATTATACCCAATTACAATGTCAGACTCACATGGAGCAGTCATCACTCAGTTGTGGAGAGATACAGAACGTCCAGTCGGCTTTGGATCTCAGATGTTGTCTGCTGTAGAGCTGAAATTCGGATGGTGTGAGAGATTGATTTTAGCAGCATACTGGGCTATTAGAAGATTTAAATACCTATTTGGCACCCAAAGAATAATTATCTGTACACATCATACACCATTGCAGGTCCTCAGACAAGGCAGTCTGGCAATTAGTCACATCAATAATGCCCGTATTCAGAAATGGACTATGGCACTGCTTGCTGATAACATTTCAACACATGCCTTAAGGGAACCAAAAGAATGGGTGGCTGGAATTTGCATAAAAGGAAAAGCTCACGAATGCCAAATTCATCCTGAACCAACATGCCATGCGGTGTTCAAAGATGCCACTCATCTTGCAATGACCTTTATTCAATTGTTTGTTTTATTAATTTTTGGCGGGTTTGGGTATTTGTTTCTGGTTTTGTTGTTCTTTCTCTCAAGTTGTTCCTGCAGGGCAAAGCAAAGCTGTATAAGGATGAAGATGTGCTTCTAAAAAGATTCAGATTAGGATGAAGGAACTACAAGAATTACAAGACCATGATGAGGAACTCAAAGAGATTCGGAAGAGATTACAAAAAGGAGAAGAAGTGCTATACAGGGATAGAAAAAGTGATGGATGTGCAAGGGCTGATATGTGTATCAGAAGCAGGCACACCAATTTTTCTCCAATTTTTATTTTATGTTATTCAATTGTTGTTTTATTAATTTTTGGGGGGTTTGGGTATTTTTGTTTCTGGTTTTGTTGTTCTTTCTCTCAAGTTGTTCCTGCAGGACAAAGAAAAGCTGTATAAGGATAAGATGTGCTTCAACAGAACATTGTGGTGGATCCTTGCTACAGGATGGATAAGTATAACCTGTATCACAGTAGGGATGGGTAGACCGGCAATGAGGCCAGAAGATGCTGCAAATAAGGGAGATTCTAAATTTCAATGATCTTTCTATTCCTAAAAGGTGTACAAGATACCATCACAGAGTGGACTGGAGTAGGGAGACGGAAAAAACGGGATACACTTGCAGCCCTTTTGGGAGGAGTCGGAACTGGATTGGGAGTATGGAATTCAACAGATATCATCGGACTTAACAGTAGGATAAACTCCTTAACTGATGGCATGGGACATGCCATGAAAATAGGTGGGGTAGCTGACTCCCTTATAGTGAGTAGACCGACAGACAATGTAGATGACAAGTGGGCAAGACAACTCAATGCAACAAGGATTATTATGTCATTGAAAAGAAAAGGAGTGGACATCACTGAGGAGAACCTTAAATACTCCTATATTGAAGGCCCCGGTCAATGGATGCCACATGGATTACAATGTGGGACAATAGGACTAATGTTTGCAATTCCACGTTGAGAGTGGCAAGCAGAACAGCTGAACTTTATACATAGCATTGGCACTATAAGTGATGAAATCTATAAGAAACACTTCCCATCCAAAAGACTGGCAACCATTTCAGGTTTGGAGCTGGATGAAAGTTGTTGCAGGAAATATCAACATCGATGACTGTGCAATTGTGTTTCTGAAAAAGGTTCAAATACAGATTGGACAAATTGAAATGACTAAAAAGGATGTTGAGCATCCCTGGCGGGGAATCCTTACAAATGTAGAGACACATCCAGTTATACGAACTCTGTCACTAGTTTTGTGTGGCAATGAAACAGATGAGGAAGAAACTTACAAAGGGGATATATAACAATGGGTTTTAATTTAAATTTTTTATTATTCTCTTTCTTCCTTCTCTCAAACATATACATCCTTCAGTA